>OZ000483.1:18212500-18800768 GCA_963922655.1 Cardamine chenopodiifolia
CATATCATCTAAACCATCATCTTTATTTGCTTTTACCATAAATTTTTAATATTTTATTTCCATTCGTGTGAAAACATTTACTTAGTTTACTTCCGTAATTTTCTAGTATCACCATTCGAATTTTCTATTCGAGGTTAACTTTAACTTCTCAACATGATCAAAATACTTTTGACTTTAACACGGGAAAATACAGTATTTGGTTGTAAATATTTTAATTAAACTAACGAACGGTTGGTCAAATTATAAATTTTTAATGATAAATCAATTATTATGAAATTTGAAATATAAGCACCCTACGTTTTGACATTTCGGTCATATAAAGGGCATCAATATGTTTATAATGTAAACCCTATTCTCTTTAGCAACTCGTGTTGTTGATCGAGTTGTAAAGACTAAACGGATTAGATTAGATGAGTAGGATAAGTATAGTCAATGCAAGATGAACAGAACAACACGACAGTTGATTGCACAACAATAAACCAATAAATGAAGTATAATATGTATGGATAACATTTATCAGACTTTTTTTTGTATATACAGTATATATTATGAAAATAAATCATGCTTTCCTAATATGTGTTATTGTGTCCTCAGTTCCAGTTTATTTGATTGTTATGAAGTACATATACTTTTAAAGACTCCAAATGCTATTTTATATCATTGTATTAATAGATAAAACTAATATATATGATTTTTAGTTTTTCTTTTAAATTCAACAAAGATAAATGTAAACCGTAGTAAAACTGTTTACATTGCACTTTATATAAATCATATTGCTCTGTGAATTGATGATAAAATACTGAATAACAATTCAATTATTTTACAAAAAAACAATTCAATCGCATTGTAGTATTTTTTTTCTTCTCACCATTCATAACCATAATAGCTATAGACAATGAAAAATTTAAGATTTATAAAACACTTCCATTTAAAGGAAGTTTCTAAATTGGATTCATGATTCATAGACCACTTAACTTTAAATGCAACCCGTAAGCGCATATGGATATGCCTTTTCCCATCCCTATAAAGTCGTTACTTAATAAATCCACATCAGTCAATTAATATTTGACGACAGATTAATTGTAAATTATGTTTGGGATATAACGAATAGGAGTACTCTACTACAACAGCTTAATTGGTGAAATGAATATTCATAACCACAACTAATAAATTTTAATTTTACGTGTTACGCAAATACCTCGTATTGATTAAAATATGACACCAACGTGCATGTATATCGTCATTTTTTTTGAAAAATGTATTTCGTAATTGTGGAGAATTTTTGACTCGGAGATTGTCCCAAGTGTCAACGATATATACAAAAGAAAAAAAAAATTCTCTAGAATAGTGAGGCTTTTGAATTAAGTATTAGCCTTTATGAATCACCCAACTTTATTTTTCATTTTCTTTAACCACCTAGCTTGCTCCAAAAGAAACCACCATCTATTTTATGCATAATGGCATATTTACAAAATATACGCATATTAAAACATGTGGCTCGAAGCGTATGAAGTATACGCAAGATTTCGGTATATCCTATGCTTGATAAAAACAATACATTTATTTTTCTTTAGGTTACATAATATTCTATGCTCGATAAAACAATGGTTTATGGGTACCAAAAAAAAATACACAATATTGTGCAAGTGTCGGCAAACCAAACCCACTACCACTCTCCGAGTTATAACCGCTCCATTATCAATTAAGCTACACTTTCGCATACGTATAACCGAATCAAACGTTTTGCTTTACCAAAAAAAGAACCAAACGTTTTGCTTTTGTCAATAAACAAACACACACTCACCACACATATACTTTAATTTGATATAATTTGGCCGGAATTTAAAAATAGAATCACATATTAATATCAGAACATGTGTTCCAGCTGCTGAAATTTTACAATATCTCTTTAAAAGATTTTTTTTTTAAATGTATATTGGCCAAAGAAGTGTATATATCTTTGTCACCAAGTGCTACTATCATACAAAATTACGATTTATTTCATTGTATATGTAAATATGTAAGCGTAAATTTGGAGTAGACGGGAGTGTCTGCAAAGATAAGAATAAAAAGAAAACGAGGAAACCAGAAGAAGAAAGAAATCTCGTGCGAAAGAAGCCAATAGGGATGATTGCAAATTACGAGGTCACTTATTACATTGATATGATTATTTGATTTCCCTATTATACCCAAATCTATCTATAGCTTCTTTATCTTTTTTTAACAATATTTGTATCTTTTACATCAATACGATTTTGAGACGTTAATGAACTTATTATCAAATTTTGTGTTGGTACTCGTACAAGTAATGTTAGAAACTAATTTCGTTACGTACAAAACCCGTATAGAAAAACAATTTATTTGTACATGTAGATTTTTATGGGTAGACAGACCCGTACAAGTAATGTCAGAACGATTCTGACCATTTTATTTACTATTTAGATGTTCGATGCTCTATACAATGAATTTGTTCATTTAACTAGTAAAAATGCATGTAGTTAGTTGAAGAAAAGCATACTAGTAAAATGCATTTATAACTACAATAAAGTAATTAATTAGTGGTGAAATGTATTTGACACATAATTAATTTTTTATTAATTAACCAACTAATTGTGCACACTATGATAGATTAAAAGTCACTTAACAGGAAATAGACAAAAAAAACTTATGTTAAAAAGGAAATTGATTTAAAATGTTATATTCTCACATGTTAATTTTTTGTTGTGTGGGCAAAATCTCACATGTTTTCGGTTGCTCTTATTTTTGTACACAACATAATTTATATATATGTATAGGAGCGTATACGTCACTTCCCATAAATTGCGAGTGGGCTTTTAGGATGTTGTAAGCGCCAAAGTACAAAGAAAAACCGAACAGTACCGAAAGCGAAGTAAGCAGATTTTTTAAGTATAAATTATTTTTACAATATACTAACAATTATTAAAAAAATTTGATTAAATGATAAAGGGAAAATGAAAAAAAACCAAGAATGAAAACATGCCTCGTGAAGCAGCAGGTGAACAAACAGTGTTATTTCTTTGAACAACATTTAATATATTACTATTTCTAAACTTTCATATATATATATATATAATCTCTATATATTGAAAGAAAAATATATTAAACAATCTCTGCAATTTCTGGTTATTCATTTGGAACTATGTTATATAAATTTTGGACATAATTTCCAAAAGTTTGTAATTAACTTTGCTTTCGATCTTTTTTTTATTATAATTAACCTTTATTTTTTCTTTGTCAAACGAAAATTAATTAATAATAACTTTCTTTTTAAAATCTTTTTCTATAATAATATTAAATTGTAAATATTCGGTCTGCTTCTACATCTTCACTCTTCTTCTTCTGTGAACCTTGTCTCTTCTCTTCTTCTCTTCGAAACACAACTTTCTCTCTCTAGCCACTCACATTCATTCTTTGCTTCACCCTTTTAAAATCACGAGATCCCCATCTCATCTCTCTTCTCTTCCGATGCCTTTTCACAGAGTATCTAATCCTTCCTCCATTCTTCTTCTTCTTCTTTTCCGTCTCCATTGACTCCCATTGCTCACCGGAGTTCATTTAAACCCTAATTTGCTATTCCCAGTAACCTCCTAATTAGGGTTTCTCTTCGATTCTTCACTTGTTAAGTTCGCCGGAAAATTAAAAAAAATGCCGCAGTCAGGTAAAGCCATTCCTGAATCTGACAAACTCGCCGATCATCTCCGCGATTCATTATTAAGCTCTGAAATCAATAAACCGGATTTTCGTGAATTAGATCTCGGTTCACCGGTTTCTCCGCTTCGTTCTCATCCACGTGGACTCACTACAACCACAACCACCACTAGTAGTAGCAGTTCTAGCTCTTCTGGATCTATAACCGGTCGGATTAGACATGCCCCGGTTATCGGAAGATCTAATTCGGTTCGTAGTCAATCTGGTTTGTCCAGTGGGAATACTAATGTAAGACCGAGTCAATCTAGATCGGACTCAGCTACTTCTTCTTCACATTCACAGCAACAACCACTCATCTCCTCTGCTACTTCTCCAGCACCGACGACGGCAAATGTACTTCCTAACGGAAACATTTGTCCCTCCGGAAAGATCCAAATCACTGGAATGACACAAAGCCGTTCAAGAAGCGAGGTTCTTGGATCTGGTACTGGAACGTACGGTCATGGAAGCATAATACGAGGCGGAGGAAGCAGTATATCTCCGGCCAAACCTATCTCTACAAGAGGAGGAGGATCTCCGACGACTTCGCCGGTAATTATTGGTAGCTCTAGCAGAAGTAGTTCTGTTGCAGCAGAAGCTTTATGGAAGAAAGCAATTTTAGGTTCGGATTCAGAGGAAGTGAAGAGAGTAGGAAATGAAATGTATAGGAAAGGTTTGTTCAATGAAGCTTTGAAGTTGTATGATAGAGCTATAGCTTTATCACCGACAAACGCAGCTTACCGGAGTAATCGAGCTGCTGCGTTGACGGGTTTGAATCGAATTGGTGAAGCTGTTAAGGAATGTGAAGATGCTGTGAGATCGGATCCTAACTATGCAAGAGCTCATCACCGTTTGGCTTTATTGCTTATTAGGTAAAGTGTGTAACTTTCTTGATGCAGTGAAGGAGATAAAGGGCTTTTTGTTGATGTTGGTTTCAATGTGTGTGTAAATTACTTTGTTACAGATTAGGTCAGGTTAATAGTGCAAGGAAGTACCTTTGTTTTCTTGGGAGACCATCAGATCCAATGGAGTTACAGAAACTTGAAGCAGTGGAGAAACATTTGACCAAATGCGCAGATTTGCGAAGGGTCGGTGATTGGACAACAGTTTTGACGGAATCAGATGCTGCTATTGTTTCTGGAGCTGATTTTTCTCCTCAGGTAAGAATATAATTATGTGGGATAGATGTTTTCTTATGAAAGAATCAGAATCAAATGTTTTTAACTGTTGTGTCTTGAATCTGCAGCTATTTATGTGTAAAGTAGAAGCATTCTTGAAACTTCACCGGCTTGATGATGCCCAATCAAAGCTATTAGAAGTTCCCAAACTAGAGCCGTTCCCTGTGTCTTGTTCGCAGACTCGGTTTTGTGGTATGGCCTGTGAAGCGTATACATATTTTGTCAAAGCTCAAATCGAGATGGCTTTAGGAAGGTGAGACTAGAGAAACCCTTTTCGGATTGCTAATGTTCAAATATTGGATGGCATCAGTGAAAAAACGGGTAAAAAAAGCAGATGATGAATTTTGCAGGTTTGAAAATGCAGTTCTGGCTGCTGAGAAAGCTAGCCAAATCGATCCACGAAGCAACGAAGTTGCTATGTTACACAATACTGTTACATTGGTTGCTAGGGCTCGTGCTCGTGGTAATGATCTCTATAAATCAGAAAGATACACGGAAGCAAGCTCAGCTTATTCAGAAGGCCTTAGGCTTGATCCATGCAATGCTATTCTATATTGTAACCGGGCAGCTTGTTGGTTTAAACTTGGAATGTGGGAACGTTCAATTGAAGATTGTAACCAAGCGCTGCGTTTTCAACCAAGTTACACAAAGCCACTTCTTCGAAGGGCTGCCTCAAATAACAAGGTACATAAAACTTGCTCTTTGACTTAGTTTGGCTTGTAATTTGTTTCACACTGATCTCCAGCTCTTTTTTCAACTGTAGATAGAAAGATGGGGAGCAGCAGTGAGTGATTACGAGGCCTTGAGAAGGGAACTACCTCATGACAAGGAAGTTGCTGAATCTTTATTCCATGCTCAAGTTGCATTGAAGAAATCTCGCGGAGAAGAAGTTTTAAATATGGAATTTGGTGGCGAAGTTGAAGAAATTTTTAGTCGTGAACAGTTTAAAGCTGCCATGAATCTTCCAGGTAGAACATAAGTTCTCTGCTTCTTAATTTGATAACTTTTCTTGATTGGATCTCTAATCTAATTTATGAAATTTATGATGGGATAAACTTCAATCAAAACCAGGAGTTTCGGTTATCCATTTCTCGACAGCCTCTGATCATCAATGCAAGCAGATATCTCCATTTGTGGACTCGCTATGTACTCGTTACCCATCTATACACTTCTTCAAGGTAAAGTTACATGAAAACCTCTCTCATAGTAGTGACTTAAAACGTTTCATAATTCCACGGGAAGAGATTGGCTCTAAATTCTACCTTTTTGGTTAGGTGGATATCGATAAATGTCCTTCAATAGGTGATGCAGAGAACGTGAAGGTTGTACCGACAGTGAAGGTATACAAGAACGGTACTCGGGTTAAAGAGATTGTCTGTCCAAACAGAGAAGTATTGGAGTACTCGGTGAGACACTATAGCGTCTAAAAACTAAAAAGTTTACACTCCTTCTGCAACCTCCTCATTACCCTTAGAAACTTTCTCAATAATCTCACTTAACTTGTTAAGATGCTTCATCACATGGGAACCCATTAGTGTAGAGTTTCAGCTCTTAATGATTTGTTCATTCATTCCCCTCTTCATTGCCCTGTGATCTCTGTCTCTGTTTCTGCCTTCTTCCCTTCATTCATTTTTCTCTGCAGATTGAGATTGCATTGGCTCCTTTTAGCTTCACTTGTTTAGGTATTGAGAGATGTTACTAGTTGGACATTACCGTGTTGTACATAAGAGAAGTTTGGATGTGAGTGAAGAAGGGGCTTACTGAAAGGGCAAAAGAGGAAGATTTGGATTCTTCATTTTCTGTTTTTTTTTCCTTACTTTTAGGGCTTAGTGAAAAAAACAAAAGGAAAGTGATCCATCTTGTCATTTCAATTCTCTTCCTTTTTCCAACATTTTCATAAAAACAAAATTATTTGTTTTTCACTAAGTTAATGTTTCTATTTTTGTACATTCAACTCAAAATCATGATTCTATCTAGAAATAATGTGGAAAGAGATGAGTTTTCTGCAATATTTTACCTTTTTCTAAAGAAAGAAAGGAATTTAGATTTACTTTGAATTCTATTGTTTTTTTTTGGTCAACAATTGAATTCTATTGTTTAAAATTCATTTAAGCCTACTTAAAGGGATATAGGTGATTGATTTCAAAATTGGGTTTTTGATACTTTAATCGTTGCAATATACGAAAAGGAGATTCGTATTAATTACAAAATGATCTGGTTTGTAATGCAAGCGATTGTTGTTAATGCTTTGTTCTTATGTGTTATAAGAAGAGAAGAGAGAATAAATAAAATATGCGCATTGTAAGTTCTTTATTTTTTAAAAAATTAATTTAAAAGTTATAAAAACTTTTAAAAGGACAATAGTAACAACATAACGCCCAAAAAAAATTACTTCTATAAATAAAATTAGAAAAGGGTTGGAAGGTTATGAACTTTATGGTCGTTAGCCGGTGATATTCTGCGCCGGCCGAAGTTGGTGCCCTTAATTTGTGGTAGTTGTATTTATCTCTTTTATAAAAAAAAATCTTTTGTGGATAATATATGTTTGGTCGTCTTCAACTTTTAGCTATTTGAGGAATATTATTATATCACAGAAAAGCCTATTTACTACTAATAATAATAAAAATTTCTCTTTTTTTCTTAATTCCTCCTTAAATCAGTGGAGGCGCGTGATTAACACTCGCCGACTTACACTAGTGTGAACTTTTTGACCCGTGTGAGTGCAATTAAATTAAAACGTACTTATTAGCATAAAGTACGGTGGTGGAAACTGGTACACCGTACATGTACGCTATAAATTCCCATAGTTAATAAAGCCGTTGGGGCGTTACTCGAACGAAAATGTAAGCCGTGTCTATATATGAGACTCGCACGCCTTGTCGTTTTCTTCTAACCATTTTCCTTCTTCACCGGCCTCTTTCCGCTAACTTGTCTGCCGTTTTTCGGGACCACAAGGTACTCAGACGACATGTGTGTGCAGTTGTAGTGTTTGTATACACAATGATTAGGGTGGGCAAAAAGTGTAACCGGAAAAAACCGAACCAAAGTAAAATTATTTTATAACCTTGAAAACCAAAGAAATCGAGATTTTTATTAAACCGAAAAACTCAAATCGAAAACAAACGTTAAATCGGATTGGATCATCCTCAACCGATCCATAAAAAGGAAAGTTAAAGTAAGATAAACAAAAGGGACAAGAAAAGATTACACTGTTCTGTTTTGTAGCACTTGAGAAAAACAGAGCATGTGTTCATGATCTCGACGAATTCGTACAACAAGATCAACATTTTTGACGTTGGATACATATATAAATCAGGAATCCAACCGTCTGATTTATTATATAGTTTTGAAGATATAGTATTATGATACGAAAAAAATCTTACCTGTTGATCCGGACTGTTTCTCTTTCGACGATGAAGTTTTGAATGTTCTTGTTGCACAACCTCACAACATTCTTATTGTCTACAAACAATATTGACAGAACGTACAAAAACTTGCATCTTAGTTGAACCCAATAAAGCCCATAATAATCTAAGCAGCAAAATCTTCGGTTTACATTCGGTTCAAAGGAGGTATCATTACTGCATTGTTGGTTTGTTATTAAAGAGACAACTGGAGATGATAAAACAGCACATAAATACTTAAGATACATTCATACATTTTGATTTTGAGTTTTAAAATACAATTTTTTTCTTGCTTAGTAATAATTATGTGCCACTCTCCTTCCACATACCTTCCACATGATTACAACGAAACATTACATTTTGCAGAGACCATTCACTCTCTTTTTTTTGCCTTTTGCTGGGTTTCACTCGCAGGCAAGTTTAGTGCCGAAACTTGTGAGACAGATAGCAAAAGCCTGAAATGCAGAGAGAGGCTGTCTATAATCCATTGTGAAAGTGTCATCTCCCACTTTACCAAACTGTAGAAGAACTGTTTCTTCATCGCCTTTACCGCTCGGTTGGGTTTGGTCAACTGTCGCAACCAGCTGGAAGTTCTTGACCGAAGCAACGGTTACTCGTCCATGGAAGTTCAGACACCAGCACTGTAAGTGCTCGTGCCACCTTGGGGCTTTGTTCTTTAGTATTGTGAAGCCGAAACCATCCTTGTTTGATTTTTTCATCATCTTGGTTACATCACATGGCTTATGGTCGGTGGATGATGATGATGATGGTGGTGATGAGGATGGGCATCGAAGTGTGCTTACCATTCTTCTAGGACCTCTTGATTTCAAGAGGTTGAATTTATAAGAAACATGACCGACTTCAAAGTTTCCTGCTGGAACTTGAGGGCTTATCTGCTTTGATGCAAATCTGCGACTGGCTTTGCTGTTTGAAGGTTTTGCTCCATTGTGTGGCGGTTGGCTATCGTATACTGTAAAGTTAGTCCCAAGAAAGTCTGATCTGCAGCAGTTTCCGAAAAACACCATGAATCTTAGTCTTCTAAACAAAAAAATACAAAATCCCTTAAAGAGACTAAAGACTACAATTCCAAGAGAGGCAACAACAATTTAAAAGGCCGCCTAGGATATTCAGTGGCGCACATATTGATACCTTAATTTTCCAACGTATGCATTACTTCCTTGAGAGAAATCATCAGTATCAAGTGATATGATGTATTCAGTGTACGCACCAGTCCTAAACCTCCGTGCCGCCAGAAGAAACTTTCCCTTATCAGTGAATGCTTGCGAACAGAAAATACAAAACGAAATTAATAAATCCCGAGAAAGATCCTTTTCTTAGCCTACAGCCATAGAGCAAGGTCTGAAAGATAAACTAGACGTATTAACCAACATTCTGAAGCCTCACGGATAACTAAATGAAGTATAATCGAAAATTACATGAACTAGTTCCAAAACAGCAAAAAGAGATCTGCTCTTAAATAACACCACCTGTAAATTCTTTAACCTAACCATGACCATTGATATAACTCAAAATATAATTAAGTAATGTCAAGATACACGAAAATTGATAAAAGAATGAACATTGACTTGCAAATTACTTCACTGGTCAACTCCAATATTAGACGACTAGACTAAAAGCTTGGGAATTTTTTTCATCACCACCCAGGTCAACACTTTTAGGTTGGTGAGAGATGTTTCAATGAAACCACTCAAGTTACTAATTTTGACTCAATCAACAATAAGAATGAATAAGCTAAAGGAAAAGTAATAATATTTTGAATAAACTTACATGGTGTAAGAGCAATATACAAGTAAAACGTTGATGTCTTCTTGTTCCTCTTTATCAAACACTGATTCGAAAATTCTCTTGGACCTGCCTGCATCTCACAACAAACCAATAATTCTCAGTTTCAACTATAATCCAAGCATTTCATATTTAGCCTAAAATTGATTGTTAATTAGAGAACACGAAACTCAAATCAATACAAAATCTTCAGAAATTCAAATAAAGTGTAATCTAATTAAACCATTTGATAAGTAATTTGAAAATTTTCAAAACCTCTTACCAATTTAAGACAAGAAGGGAAAGTAATTTTGCCGGAGTTAAGAGGAGATCTAGCAAAATCCTTAGTAATTTCTCTCCACTTCTTCGAAACGCAAGCGCAAGTTACTACATCTCGACGTTGTGGCCATTGGTCCTCACTCTCCTCTACTCGACGTATGATCTCGCCTAATAACTCAGGGAGCATCGCCGACCATGACCCAGTCATATCGGACGACGGCGGAAGTATCGGCGATTCGTGCGAATCGGCTTCCTGATCTCTGAACGATTTCGAGATCCTCCGCGAAAGGAGGGACCGTGACAAAGGCATTTGTGAAGAGAGAGAAGTTCGATCTGAAAACAGAGAAAGAGAAGTGAGGAGAGAGAAAGAGATGAGATGTGTTTTGGGAAATCTGGGAAAAATAATAATATTACGAACGTACGAAATCAACAAGGACTGATATTTTGGGTCAAAGTGACAGAGCTGTGCTATAATGAATAAGTGACAGATCCTCTGAGTGTTTATTTAATTGTGACACGTCTCTACCTATAAGTGGTGGAAAAGTGTAAAATCTGATGATTTCTTTCCTTTTTAATTTGAATTACTATAATTGTATCTGTATCTTATTGTTTATTATACGTATTTAGTGAAAAGTGAAAACTACTCACTATCAATATCTACTATATATTAAAAGTAAATTTTTAAGAAAAAAACTTTTAATATGTACTTAATTCATGTACTTAATTACATGAAATACCATTAAAAGTAATTAAAGATATTTGATTTGATATAATTTTATTTCAAATTAATTAAGGATATTTCTCATTTTCTTTACATTTTTTCTTACTTCTTATAAATTAGATTTCCCAAATATTGTTTTCCTCAATCCTAACCAAACCATTATATTTTTTAACATATTAAATTATTCATAAAATAAACCAAAATTTTAAAATTATCCAATTTAAAATTATTTCATTACATTATTTTAATTTAGATAAGTAATTTTACTTAAGTAATATATTAATCAAAAGATAAATTATATATTTTAATTAAACCACGACTATTAAATTAACCCGGTAATTTAGTAGACATGATCAACTATTTTAAAATACATTGTTTGTTTAAACATTTAGAATTAATTTAGATGATTAGTGTTAAATACTACGTAGCAACATAAAAAAAACGTACCAAAGATTCATTCTTCACTTTATCCTAATTAAACAAGAAAAAAAGAAAAAAGAAAAATCAATATAAATAATTTAAACTACAGGAAATATGAATAGAATCAACTTTAACAAAAAAGAAATGAATATAAAACTATAAATGAATTATAGCATATCATAATAAAGTGAGATTGGAGGCACAAATTAGTAACACATAGATATCTAAGACACCATTGCGTGTGGTTATACGTAATGATGCAACATCCGATATTAGTCACTTTTGCTAATATTGTGTGGTTATTACGAAATATATTCAATATTGCTAATTGTGTGTGGTTATTACTTAATATATTCAATCTAAAAATAAAGAAATTAAATCTATAAAATTATAGAAAATTGTATATTTTCTTCTTCTTCTAGAAGAGATTTTTTCATCATTATCTTATATATCTACGTAATATATAATGTATGTAAATTATATGATAAAGAGAATTATTGTTTATGAAAAAATGTGGGAGATTATTTATTAAAAAATTCACTACATTTTTAAACAGTTAAAGTTAATGGTTTCGGAAGACTATTAGAATAGAACGTAGTGTAGTTGATGTAGAACTCAGTTTTTATCCATAGATTTTACTGTTGATTCTCCTCTCGTTGTTATGATGAATAATAGACGACTCAAAAATTTTGTTGCCTATTTTAAAAAGAACAATATGATACGATTGTGTACGGTGTTCAAAGGTAGAGTTGATGATCGTAGGAGTAGGCGACCATTTTAATTTGAATAAGAAGCCAAACGATGATGCTAAAAAGCCAAGCGATGATGCTAAGGAGGGACACAATGATCGTAGGAGTGGAGACGATGATAATAATGTGCGTGAAAAATCAGCAGTATTGGGTAATGCAAATAAACCTAGTGATGATGATGCTAAGGTTGTTGATGGTCTTGGATCTATGTTGATAGAGTCGATAGTAACTAAGGGAAACTATTTCAAAAGTAAAGAAGTTTTACAAGAAACTATGGAAATGTATGCGATAAAGTATAACTGCGACTACAAGGTTACAAAATCTGATGCGAGATGGTGGTCTATACGCTGCATAGATTGTGTTTTCAAATGGAGTCTTCGTGCTGAGTGTTTAGATCATCTACATATTTGAAAATTAATAAGTATGTGGGTGAGCATACATGTGCTCTTTCGAAGAAATTTTTTTGTAGAACACCTTCAACATGTGGGATAATTTTCTTCTCATCATTAACCAATACTAACCCATCTATCACACAAAGATAAATCAATCTAACTCTGTTTGGTTCCTCCCAACCCAGAGCTTGTAATATAGCACATAATATATTTTTTATTGAAAATTCGTGGATCAAAGATGATAGGTATTTTCATGAAAACTACAATTAAAAAGAAGAATCATCAAGTACCTCATACCTTATACCTAAAAATCATCGAGTACCTTATACCAAATTCAAGACAACCAATCAAACATCAACAAGAAAAAATCACAATGTAAAATTTCAGAAACAAACATATAGAATGCAAATTAACCAATAAGATGAAGTTAAAGAAGGAAGTCCTAGAAGCATTTTGTCAAAAAATATACAACTTTCAACATGTAAACACAACACAAACCACTCAAGAGTACTAGGAGTAGTAAGAGACTCTAAGAATCAATACAATTAAAGTTTAGAGTTGAAACAAACAGCATATTAAAATTTTTTTTGAGTAAATGCTACATTATTTTGAATTCCAAACATTATTTGGTTCAACTACTATACTCGGTTCAATTAACCAACAATCTTGGATGTTATGAAGCCTACTGTGAAAAAACGATACAACTTTCAACCTGTAAACACAACACAAACCACTCAAGAGTACTAGGAGTAGTAAAAGACTATAGGAATCAATGCAATAAAAGTTTGAAGTTGAAACAAGCAGCCTATTAAAAAAATCTTGATACTAGAAATAAAACACAAACAAACTACTATGACTCATTAACTATGCGATGTAAATACCATTCTTGTGATGTAAATTAGTCAAAATTGCAATTGTAGGTGCCAACACAGATAGACTACTATGACTCACTAACTATGTTAGCAAATTCTACATTTTTGAGTTTTGATGAATGTTAAACCATTTATAGTTATCCTCCCAATCTAACTCATGAATTAATTTCAAAAAGTCGACAGTAAATAACTACATGGATCATAATGAGACTTTAGCCTAAGATATCATCTAAGATTCCATGCTATCATTATTTTTATGGTCGTGCCTTGTGGCACAACAACACCCGTACTATTGAAATGGTTCGTCAGTAGAGATGTTCCCACCAAACAGTCCCGTGGAGCACCACATAGCTTCTCCTTTATTTTACCTTTAGTGCTTTACCTCTATGGAGCCGTGGTGGAAAAGAGAAAATTTTCTAGGTTTCGTCGTAAACCTAATTGGTTACTTCCAATTACGTAAATCAAATAGTTCAAACCAGAGGAGAGTGATATTCGCATAGGTATTGAAGCCTACTTAAGCGATCTGCACCCAGAAACTAGCACTCAAACTATAAGGGCACGCGTACTACCAATATGATATTACCTCAGAAAATGAACAAAACTGACTCGCATTTCTCATCGAACAAATACAAAAAAAGAATCATATTGAAGAAAACTCATCAGGCTCATGACTAGAAGACTGCAGGTTCGAATAATTGGAGCTGAAAAAGAGTAATCTCATTGTAAGACTTACCTTAAATATAATTGTTTAGACAATTACACAACATGCTATTAAAATCTAAACTTATAATTTTATACAGACACTATCTTCTCACTTCTCTTCCCTCACCACATGTTCCACCTTAGACATATATTACATTACCAATTTTCATCAACAAAGAAGTGAAACTCAGCTTTTATGATACTAAAATTCAGAATCCTCAAATTTACAATGAAATAGAGATGATCAGATTGGTTACTCGAATTCTAGCATATATGTTATAACCATAAACACATAAAATTGAGAAATCTAAAGAAGCCACATAAATTGAAACAAAGAGCTTATATTCATAGTTAAAACTCACATGAATTAAAGAAACAATGTCTAATTTCATGAAATAACAAATATAGGTAGTGAAACACAAGTAAATCAAATAAGAAAGGGAAATGCAGCCAGCAAAGATTGAAGCGCCGCAATACTGAAGTCGGTAGAGAATTTAAAAACGAGAAAAGAAAATAAATTACGGGAAAGAAACACAAGTGGATTTTAAAAAAAAAAGAGGAAAACGGTTCAGCGAAAGAAGAAATATGAAGATTTCAGACTCACACCATTGCAGATGGATTATGGTTTTAGGGTTTTTCAATGAAAAAGGATAAGATATTGTGAAAGAAAATTGTTTTTTTTTCTGAGTTGGAAAAAATAAGAATAGAATTTTTTAATATTTTTACTTTCTGATTTTATAGATTTGTAAAATAATGAAAACTTCTTTATGAGTTAGAAGTTTTGGAACATCTTCAATAATTTTGTAATTGAGGGTATAATGAAGTTTGTAATAGTATAAAAATTAGTATACCAAAATAAGTAAATAAAAAAAATAAATAGACAAAACAATTTAATTGTCTTTTTTTTTATTTCCAATTATCCCTTTATTTATTTTTTTGTATTTGCTTTAGAGAAGCAACTTCTTTAATTTCCAAGCGAAATCCTATCCATGTCCGCCGTGAAATCTGTCTCTTCCTTCAGGCTCGCCTCTCTCCTCCGCCGTGAGAATGATCCTTCCATCGCCGTTAAGCTTTTCCGAAACCCTGATCCAGAATCAACGAACCCAAAAAGACCCTTTAAATACTCGCTTCTTTGCTACGATATCATCATCACGAAACTTGGTGGCTCCAAGATTTTTGACGAGCTAGATCAGGTACTTCTCCAGCTGAAGAACGATACTCGCATCGTTCCTACGGAGATTCTATTTTGCAACGTAATCAATTTCTTCGGCCGTGGGAGATTGCCCAGTCGTGCGCTCCACATGTTCGACGAAATGCCACAATACCGTTGTCAACGCACTGTGAAATCCGTGAACTCGTTGTTGAATGTGCTTTTAAAGTGTGGGGAGTTCGACAAAATGAGAGAGATTATTTCGAGTATTGATAAGTTTGGTAAGCCAGACGCTTGTACTTACAATATACTGATCAATGGATGTTCTCAGAGAGGGTGTTTCGATGATGCCTTGAAGCTATTCGATGAAATGGTCAAGAAAAAGGTGAAGCCCACTGGGGTAACCTTTGGGACTCTAATTCATGGGTTATGCAAGAATTCGAAGGTGAAGGAAGCATTGAAGATGAAGCACGATATGTTAAAAGTGTATGGAGTACCTCCCATGGTTCACATTTATGCATCATTGGTCAAAGCTCTGTGTCAAACTGGTGAACTGATTTTGGCTTTTCAGCTAAAGGATGAAGCCTACGAAGGAAAGATTAAAGTAGACTCAGCTATGTACTCTACGTTGATTAGCTCGCTTATAAAAGCTGGAAGGTCTAATGAGGTATCGAAGATTTTGGAAGAAATGAGAGAAAAAGGATGCAAACCTGACACAGTGACTTACAATGTACTGATTAACGGGTTCTGTGTGGAGAATGATTCAGAATCGGCTTATGGAGTGTTGGATGAAATGGTAGAAAAGGGCTTGAAACCAGATGTTATAAGCTACAACATGATACTTGGTGTCTTGTTTAGAATCCAAAAACGGAAAGAAGCAAATTACTTGTTTGAAGATATGCCCAGAAGAGGTTGCAGCCCTGATTCCTTATCTTATAGGATAGTTTTCGATGGGCTTTGCGAAGCTTTACAGTTCGAAGAAGCAGCCGTTGTCTTGGACGAAATGCTTTTCAAAGGCTACAACCCTCGCAAGGATAGGTTAGAAAGATTTCTGCAAAGGCTATGTGAGAGTGAAAAGTTGGAGATTCTCAGTAAAGTTATCAGTAGCTTGCATAAAGGGAATGCTGATGATGCAGATGTATGGTCGGTTATAATACCTACAATGTGCAAAGAACCCGTGATATTGGATTCTATTGATTTGTTGTTGAACACAGTAAAGGAAGATTGTCCATTATCAGCAATACCGCAATGCTAGGTCACTTGAGTATTCATTCACTGCATTATTCTTTGATTTAGAGGTTGGAGATGCAAGGGCACAATTGATATCCTGGAAGATGTTGAAAGAGCGCTTAAGTTTTTGTAATTGATACTAGCCCTTGTCCAGTCAAGATTAGATTTTCAAACAAAAGCCTCAAGATCCGTTGTTGAGGAAGGACTAGACATGATGTTGATCCTATCTGAGACCTAATTTTACCAGAATCAGGAAAAGAGGTATGTAAGGGTGTTCTCGTCATTTATACTTCGGAGAACCCTAAATTAGTTTGAGGTTATTGTTTTATTTTGTGTAGTTCAGAGGTTTTGTCTGAAGTGTTCTTTCTTCTTTGGCTACTCCTTCCCTTGCTCGGTACTTTCCTTTAACCTATCCTTACTCTTTCCCAGATGCATCAGTTCTCTCAACACGAAAACAGATTCACATTCTAAAAGCTTGGATTTTTGGTAACTGCTTGATTTGCTTCTGTATATATCTTTCCGAGTTTTCTTGTGACTTTACATTGATAAACTTCTGTCTCCTGTCTAAGTCATCTTGGATCAGCTCTTTGACACGAGCATAGAGCTCTGTCTATAAAAGTTTTGAATTTTTGTTCTTTCAATTTTTTTTTGGTTTCAGGAATGAATGTTGAAGTGAAGATGGTGCAGAAAAAGATTGCGGTTCTTTACCATTATCCTTGTCATGATGGTGTTTTCGCCGCTTTGGCTGCTCATCTCTATTTCTCAGCAAACTCAATCCCTTCACTTTTCATCCCCAACACAGTCTACTCTCCTATCACAATCAGTCAACTTCCTCTTCAAGAAATTAGTCATCTCTATCTTCTTGATTTCACAGGACCTCCTGGTTTTGTGCACCAAGTTTCTCCCAAAGTTGACAATGTTGTGATCCTCGACCACCATAAAACCGCTATTGAGAGCCTAGGTGATGTCTCTTCAACTTGCAAGAACGTTACCAAAGTTTTGGATACAGAGAGAAGTGGTGCGACCATTGCGTTTGACTATTTTAGTCAGAAACTGATAAACGAATGTAGAGGAAATTGCAGAGAGATGAATGATTTCAAGAGAATGAGACATGTTTTCGAGTATATTGGAGATGCGGATATATGGAAGTGGAAACTACCAGAGAGCAAAGCATTCAACAGTGGAATCTTGGACTTAAAGATCGAATACGATTTCAATCTGAACCAATCATTGTTTCAGCAGCTACTCTCACTTGATCATGACACTGTGATCAACAGAGGAAAACAGAGTTTGTCTAGGAAATATAAACTGATTCATGAGGTGCTGGAACAGTCCTATGAGATTGTTCTTGGAGGTGATGAAGAGTTTGGAAGGTGTTTAGCTGTAAATGCAGATGAGATTGCAGAGCTTAGAAGCGAATTAGGGAATCAGTTGGCTGAGAAGAGCAAAAGACTGAAATTACGAGGTGTTGGAGCTGTTGCTTACAGAGTTCCTGAGCTTGGGGATGAGACCAAAGTGAAAATAAGTTTGAGGAGTGTTGCAGAAGAAGACACAACACCGCTTTCTCAGAGATTTGGAGGTGGTGGTCATAAGAACGCAAGCTCCTTTTTGTTAAGCTCCATGGAGTTCGAGCAATGGAAGGTGAGCTCTTCCAATACATTAAATTAGAGATGTTTTATTCATTTAGTTATTTAGCAATGTATGGAATGCTTATTTGAACCGGTTTTGTTTATAGCATTTCCAATTTCTGGTAGTTTAATCCGGTTTTTAGGTTTAGAAAATAGTAACCAATGTGTAAACTCAAAGCTACTATGAATCGGTCTATATGGTTAAGTTTCAGTTCGAATCTATCTTTAAGTTTTCCAAGTAATTTATGTGTCGGTTTTGTTTTTCACCTTTCCGGTTCATACAGATTCAGATTTTTGGATTTCTAAGAAGTATATTGTAACCACATTAACATTTATTCGGTTTGGATCGCAGTTGATGTAGTAGATTCGATACTAACAAAACTTTTGTACTAAACATTTTACCAAGTATTTCCTAATAGATCGAGACAGGATCGAGTCCACGCCCAAATTAGAAGTGAGAAAATAACATTTTACTTGCACAGATTAAACTTTAAGTTTACAAATGTCTTAAATTTAGACTCGCTGGCCGCTGCATTATGCATCAAAACATCCGCCATGAAAAAACTGGAACAGCAGTTCTCAGAGGATCTATTGATCACACAATCTTCGAACTCGGTAAGAAAACACTTAGACCCAATCCCAGTTGATATACTTATTGATATATTGTCTAGAGTCCCGGCAAAGTCTTTAGGTAGGTTTCGTTGCTTATCAAAATTCTGGGAATCCATACTTGGCCGTCATGATTTCACTCTTCACATTCGAAGTTAATATAGAGGTATTCGTCTTCTATTCACCTCAACCTCAACATCCAAATCAACACAATCTTCGAAGCATTTGCGTTGTGGGTTCTAGAAGATGCTGGAAAACATAAATGGTCCAAACGTATATGCGTGCTGCCCAAGACAGTCAAGTACAACAAGATTGTTGGAATGACCAGTACCGGTGAGATTATGTTTTCGCTGTACCGGTGCCATCTCTCAAAATGTTCCTACGTTTTCTACTACAATATCGAGATGAACACGTTTACAAAAGTCTATTTTCATGGGATTTGAAGAGTTTAAAAATCATCAAATTTACTTACATACGTCACACCTTTCTAGACTATGTTGAGGATATGAACTTTATTTAAGTGTGTTCAAGGCTTCATAACTTGAGACTTTATATTTATTTTTTATTTTGACTCTTTTATGATATTGTTCCTCTAAAGATTGTTTGGATTTTTTCTTAAAAACAGAGCTTGTCATAATATATACTGATAACTGAATACAACGCACACTCAATGAGTAATCTCTGGCTATCATATTTCGTTCTCCATCAGCCTATTTAGGACTCTTAAGTTTTAACATCCGCCATGAACAATCTGTAAGTGTCGGAGATCACCTAAAAATCTTCTGGATGCAACACACCACAGATCTTCCAACTCCCGACGTAACTCATCATCAATATACTCTCGTGTCAAGTCTTTAGGAATCGAAACCAAATGAATCAATTCCTTCCTCACATATTTATTAAAGTATATACCATATTTCTAAAGTATATAGTATTTTTCTATTTAGAATGGTGTGCTCAAGGCAGATTTCTTCAATTACTTGCTCTAGAAATGTCTAATAAAAATGAATTGGAAGAGTGGAGAGTAGAACAAGGGTCGATGGCTCGATGTCAAGTCTCCGTAGTTCTCGTATCTAGATGTAAAATTTCGAATTTTCATAGTTATAATTCTTCTAGGAAGTAAGCTAATACCTTTTTCCAAATTTTTGGAAATATAAATATCTCATTCATTAACTAATTTTTCAGTCAATACTCAAATACAATTAATTTCTTCGATAATTAATTAGTAGAAATACCTTATCAATATTTTCAAATTTAAAAATGAACAAAAAAATATCCCCCCAAAATAGCTTCAAACAACACGCCAATGTTTTTTTCGTGTTTATTTAATTAATTAGAAGAATGTATTGAAAAAATATTAAATCTAAAAATGAATTTACAGTTTTTTTTTCCTTTTGAGGAAAACTGGTGGACGAATGGTAATGTGCATGTGCCAATACAAGACAGGGAAACATAATGCTGGATGGTTCATAGACCAGCAATACATTTATAATGGATCCAATGCTTATATACATGTAATTATATATACTCTAAAATACTATCCTACCAACATTTCAAGTATTAATTAATTTCAATCATACATCAAATCTTTTAGACACCTAAAAAACTAGATATATCACTAGAAACAACATTCCAATATACGCTCCATAATTTACTTTTCTACAAGTAGACTTAAAGAACAACATCATACAATATTTACATATTATAAAAAAGGAGATAAATATTCAATGGACAACAGCTAAGAAATGCCTCTGAATACTTTGAACTAATATCGACAAAACTCAAAAGACAGAGAAAACATAAACACAACACCACACCACACTACTCCACTACTACAAATCCAACGGCCCCACAAAGTTTCCCCGTTTTCCAAAAAATACCCCCATCACTTCACGAAATTACCAAATCGTCCTTGAGGACCCACCAGCGGCCGAAAATCCTCACCGTCCATCTTCGAATCTTCGATTGGACGGCAATTACGAAAGCGTAATATAGACCTCACATTGTATTGAAGTCTTCCCAATCCTAAACCCTGGAACCACTGTAAACGCAACACTTGGCTCAGATTCCGGCGAACTCTCCGTAGCCGGTGAAAAAGCTTCCTCTGCTACACTCTTCATATACACTTCAGAGAATCTACAACCTTTAGGTACTCGAAAGATCTCAGCTTGAGAATCAAACGAGAAAGCCAAACAATGCAAAAGCCAAATCCTTTTCGCCATTTCAAGAAATCCAGAGCATAAGCTTGTCTCCGGGAATTCACCAACAGAAACTTGGTTTCTCAAATGCAAATGTCCGAAGAAAGCTTGCTCCATCTTTGGATGTATAAGCTGCAAGAACTTAGCTCGACAAAACTTAGCGAATCTTGATTTAGGCCTTGCAGTTAGATAATCTTTCGATTTCATCGACCTGAGTTCTTTAAACCTTTCAAAGAACATTTCCCTCTCTGCTTTGCTCTGTTTCTTCTTCTTGTAGCTTTTTGAATCACTTGGGGTTGAGAAGTACGGTAGATGAAACGCTTCGAACATTACATTGGAGACAAAGTGTTCGAAAGTGAAACACTTATGGTCTTGCTTGTAATAGAATACACCGGGCTGAATCGAATTAGCAGCTGATGAAATATCCCATCCCGCAAGTTTCATCTGCTCGATCATTAGCTTGACGAATCCTCTAGTGGATTTGACTGTGTGGTGAAGATAAGTAACGAAATGTGTTGGATTTAGTGCCGATAGGTGAAGATTGTCTAGAGGATTGCAAAGTTGTCCGCTTTGGTTAAGTTTCTTCTCTATCAACTTGTTCAGTTTTGCCGATTTTTCGAGCTTCTCTCTTAGAAATATAATCTCCGAGTCTTTAAGCTTGTACTGAGACTCAAGCTTCTTCCCCATTATCTCATATGTTTTCAATAGACTCCTCAGCTCTTGAATCTCCGCAAGAACCAGAGTTCTTTCAGGATTTGGATCCACTTGTTTCTTCAAGAAACATTGTTTCAGCTCAGATAAAGTCTTAAGCTCAGCTACCACCAAATTGTCTGCTTTTTGAATCCCAATTGAGTCATACGGAGACTGAGAATACTGTAACTGCGCATAAGCCGCTTTGATGGAAGAAACCGAAGCAAAAAGCTTCGCAAGAAGAGCTTCCAATGCCAGATTTCTCTCATACTCTTCTTCAAGCTTATAGAAAGACTCAGACAGATTAGCATTCTTGGAATCGAACTGTATCTTCTTCATTTCCTCTTCTGGAGCAACACCAGTCAGCTTATGAATGTTAAGAACTTTAGCAAACTTGCGTCTGAGTTTACCCTTAGGAGCAACAACCATTGGTTTCACAGTCTCCATCTGCAGATCCATTACAAAGAAGCTTAGTAAAGGAGACAACAGAATCAAGAACACAGAAACAAATAAGTTAAAAAGCAAAGAAAAGAACAACAAGCTTTAATACTTGGATCAAGGACCGTTAATGGAGGGACAAACGTCTTTTTTGAAATATTCTCTAAATATAATTTGCTTTACCGAAGAAACTATATGAAAAAGACTCGAAGCAAATAAATAGTGATCATCGATACATAAATATCTAGATGCATACAAAGTATAACTGCTTTAAAATATTCATCAAGAGTTGTGAAGATTTCATGGTTCATGCTTAGAAAATGCTATTTTTCTAAGAGAAGGAATAAAAGAATTAAGCAAGTTGCGTGTATATGTATACCATTTCTTATTTTTATACAAATGAAACCAATCTACTTTATTTTATTTTTATCTGTCTTGTAGTCAAAATGTGCTGCTACAGAACCAAAGAAGTAATGATTAAAAAATTGCACCCAAATAATCTCAGCCAAAAACACATGACTTGCATTATATAATTCACCTCTCTGAAACGAAACACTTGAAAAAAAAAACAGCACAAATTTGCATTAACATGCAAGAAAACCCTAATATGAAACCAGCATAGTGCCTCAAAAACCAAATTGTATGGGTAAAAACTGAATTTTACCACTTGAAACAACAAGACAACCTCAAAGCCTGACAAACCCACCAAACACATTTAGTACGATCAGACACCAGACCCACAACCTATGCCACATTATGGTTTTACACTCTATGTAGCTATCCAAACAGATTAAAGACATTCATCAACAAACCCAGAGCAAAGCACTTTGGTTTAAATCTAAGAGAACATAAACAATAAAGAGGAATGTAAAAGTGTGATTATGAGAGCTGAAGATGTGAACATAACGTAAAACCTTGACATTCAGATTTTCCAATGAAAGTTTGACAATTTCAGAAACAAGTTTGAAATTCACACAAAATAAAGTCAAAGGTCGTACCTTGCTAAAGTCCCAAGCTTTTCTTTTTTTTTCTTCGTTTATATTTGAAGTTCTCACTTCATTATAGAGTAAATCTGAAGAAAAGAAGAAACTTGAGAATTTGACAATCCAACCTCTTCTTAAACCCTGCAGATTCAATCAATCCAAACAGAAATCACAAATCCACTCAAGATTCAAAAAAAAAAACACAGAACCGATATGAGAAAAGATGAAACTCAATAAACAAGATAACATAAACTCAAAAACTTTTTATTATATTTTTGTTGCTGTAAAAGAAGAAAGTCCTAAAACCCTTTTTGAGCATCGACTATATGTAGATGAACCAAAACAATTAATGCGAAAAAATCGACCATTATTGTTATTAGCTAACAACAATGAGATTAGGCCCACGGCCAGCGACCACTTCACCAGTAATATTTAAAATTTGAAAAAAATAAAATTAAACGCAATAATGGAATCGAATCATTCACCAGAAACCCACATGAAAGTTAACAAACAGAACCTGCTTGAATGGGAAAAAGAAATAAACACTCACCAAAGTTTGATCTCTCAGTTCTTTAACCCTGCTTTAAAAAAATTAGAAGCAATAGAGAGATTGGGAGAAATGAGAGAGGAGGAGAGAGTTAAGAGGTTGATGATGAGAGAGAAAAAAGAGAGCTGTAGATGAAACGGTCACAGAGGAGATGAAGGTGTAATGTGAAATGACGGAAAACGACAAAAAAGACAGCAAAGTTTTAAGCTAAGGCATTGGGAGATTCAAATTGACTTTTCCGAAAATACCCTTAAAAACAGAGGCTATTTACACGGGCCGTTGTGACTTTGTTTTAGGGCGAGATCTCGAGATGCGCGAAGGGCGTGTTTGGTCATTTTGGTAATTGCATGAATGGATTTGGTTGGCCTTCTTAATGGGCCAATTAAGACATTCGCTAACAGCGCGAATTTATTGGGCTTAATAAGTTTTAACGACCACAGCTAATAGCTATGGTACGGGAAATCCAAGTCCAAGCATACTCATAAATTTATAATTTCTCAATTAAAAATATAAAATTTTATGAGTTAGAAGAATTCATTATAAAAAAATTGTAAGTTGTTAAATATTATATACAATTTCATTGGTTTTTAATATTTTTAAATAAAATTATTAAGGGCATAATAATAATCATAAATTAATATAATTTAATTAAAATCATAAAAAATATTATAAATAATTATTAATTTCCAAAAGATTAAACTCATTTTTTATTTTATTAGTTATGGACAAAAATAAAAATTAACTTTTAACAAATCAGAATTTGAAAACTAAGATTAGATATTTAAGTACACCATATTATTTATTTTAAGTTATTATATTTTAAAATTTTTGTTAAAAATTAAAATTACGATTCTTTTATCCTTTTTATTTAATCTTATTTTCAAATTATTTTAATTATCATATAATACATATATTTAATAAAAATTTACTGTATATTATGTGAATCAAATTTTCGAAACAGAAATAGATTACTCAATCGATGAAGAAAAAAATGTGTATTTAACGTCCCACATTGGTTAATTTTTTTTGAACAATGGTTCTAACTCATTTTTTAAAAGAACCAAAATGATTACAAATCCAAATGAGTAAAAATTTTGATTTATTAGGCGTTCAAATTTAAAACAATTATTCGTTTAATTGGTTCTTTAGTTAAACCAATAATTTTACAGAATAAAATAAATAAAAAATATGTTAAATACTTAGTTTCAAATATTATAAATATTTAAACTTTATAATAAATTTAAAATATATAAAATTTTTTAAATAAACATAAATGCTCCTTTTGACAAAAACATAAATTCCCCAAAAAATTCACATTAAATATATTTTCATATATATATAATTTGATTTTTTAAATTAGACCAGTTTTTTAAGTAATTCATTTTACTAATTACATATATCCTCTATTCTAAAACGTCGGCGCCTAAGCCATTAGGCGGCCGTCTAGGCGCTCTGCTGTAGATTACCGTGGCGTTTTTGCTTAATTCGCTTGCATTAGTCGGTCAACGAGTTGGACTCGATTAATCTCCGAGTTTTTCCAGAGTTTTTTTCGCCTAATTGATTTTTTAATTAAAAAGTTAAATTTTTAATATATAAAAATACACAATTAATTCAATATATGTATTTATACAACATAATATAACTAATTTTAATATTAAATTAAATAAAATAATACATAAAATTTATATATATATATACACATATTTAATATAAAATATTTAGTTCTTAACAATAAATTAAATAAATTAATAAAAAAACTAGTTCCCAATTAATCTCAGATTAATTTTTGATTTATTGGTTAGGCGCTAGACCCATCCTCACCATCCGACTCACGCTTAGCGTATTCCCGAACATTGCATATACCTTAGAAACAATAATTATATTTTCATTACTCTAATATCGCTATTCTACGAAATCATCTGCTATTTTAAAGGTCAGTTTATTTCTAATATTAAGACTGAAAATAGTGGGTATGAGACGGAAACAGATAGTTCGAGTAACAAAAAATATTATTTGAACAATTTTCGATAAAACAGGACAACAATTTTGGGTAACGGTACGAGATCAGAAAATTTGGATAGGTACATTCAATTCTCGAATTCTCACTTTTTTTGGTAGAGGTGTCAATATGAACCTAAGCTCGCGGGCTTTGCCCAATCGGTTCGTCATAAGGCAGGTATGGACATAAAATTTTAAGCCCGTTAAGAAGCAGACCAACCATAGTGGATCATGGATTTAGCTGATTTTATCCGCGGATTGGCGGGTTGGTCCACAATATATTAAATTAATAAAAATAAATAAATTATATATAAAAGAAATATTTTTACATAGTTACTAAAATATAATATGTAAAATATGAGATAATTTAAAGAATTTAATGTATTAAAATCATAATATTTACAAAATTTTTTATATTAAAAGTTATTAAAATCCACTGGACGGTCTGCTAATCTGTTAAACATAGTGAAGCAGTCTTGGACATAGCTATATAGACTGCGATCCTAGCGGACCGGTCCATCACGGTCCTAGTTAATCGGATACATAAGCGTGGGCCGACCCGTTTGGCATCTCTAAATTTTGGTAAAAGTTGACTATCGAGACGAATATTTTAGGAATTTCAGGTAATTTTTGTAAATATTTAGAGATTTTTGAAAATTATATTTTTTTTGGATAATTTCATTAATTTTATAAAAATTAAATATTCAAACCGGGAATATATGTATACCATCTAAAATTTTTACTCGATCTCTTATAGTAAACATTGCCGAAACGAGTAATTTTTTTGTTAAATTATTGAACGATAATTATTTAAAAAGAAACGATTATAAGATGAAATGTTATTTATGGATATTGGACGAGACATTTTTTCGTTCAAAAATAGATATATCTAGATTATAAATTTAAACAATATAAAATAAAACCAAATCAAAATTTGATTTAATATCCCTAATCACACCGTTAGAAATGCTTTGATCAATTTAAAACATATACATAAAATATCACTGAATATTTATAATTAAATTATATTTTAAATTTAAATACCAAATAAGTTCGTTTTACAAATAAGTTCATATGTATATGCGGATCCCGATCCTCATAGATTCTTTAAAAGTCAACTATTGTTTTTTTCTTTGCCAAAATTGCATTCCAAGTACGTGTACAAGTTTACAATCATATTAAATATAATGGGACCAGTTGATTGTACCACATGAACGAGTTAGCAATCTGTCCTAAATTCCTCATGACGACAAATATGTATATTTTCTCTATATCATTTATTAGTGATGATAGGTCATGAAAAAAATCAACACTTTACAAGTTTTGTTCCTCAGTCAATTACAAGTTACGTGAGCCTTTCAACTACAGTTCTACAAGAAAATATTAAAACTTTTTGATACTAGAATTTGAATCCGGAAAGAGAAATCTGCAATTTGACACTAATAATGTGAAAATCGAAATTTTACTTTTGTAATCACTAAATAACATATAGCTACCAAAATAATCACCACATTGCAGTACAATTATTTCCGATCATTATACTTGAGAGAAATTTGGCTAAATCTAGAAAGAAAATATATTAATTCCTTAATCACTACAAAGATTGATACATTTTCCAATATTCTATTAACTGTAATTATAACTAGGTCTATATGTCCCTTGTCTAAATGAATAATTCAACGCACTATTTCTTCTTCTTCTTCCTTCTTCTTGTCGAGGTCAAAGATGGCGTATCAACCTGCAAATGTCAAGCCTTTTTATGTTTACTATTAAACAAGCTTCACCAAGAATTAATCAACTTCAATTTTCATGGATTCCCCAGCTCCCAAGTCATAAACTTCATTGCCTGACAAGTCAAATGTATGTTTTTTTCTCCGTTAATCCTGGTTTCACTCTTTTGGTCTCTGGAAATTATATTGCTTTGAGTTCTGTAATCGAAGAAAACAAATTAAAAACGTGCTCTGATGTAATGGGGTTCGATGTGATCTGAAAAAAAGAAAGCAATTTTAAGTTTTTGGGTTCTCATATTCTTGAAATTAGATTATTTTGGAGTTCTAGTTTGCTTTTGGGTTCTCATATTCTTGCTCAGAAAATAAAATCTCAACCTTTATGTAACTAAACCCAAAATCAAAGATTAGCAATTGATTAAAAATATATATGAAATTAAGATGACTCGTTTTTCACATAGTACAGTCACGTTGCTCACCATTTTAGTATTTCCACCATCGTTTCTCCAACTTCCTTCACGTTTCTCCACTCGCAATGTCTCAGACTCTCCATTTAAAAGATTTGAAAAAACTTCTCTTTTTCAGAAATCAAGCTACGTTTTTTATGTTTTTGTTAGTAGCTGTTTTGCACATCTGATTTAGCTACTTTCTCTTATGTGTTCTTTAAGGCTTTTGAATTTCAAGATGAGTGTGAACCGGAGAAATTGGCTCAAACATGGGTCTAATCTGAGATTGGTGATCTTATTAGTTCTGTGCTTGGTTTGTTATGTTGGTAATGGTCAAACTATTGGGGACACCAGTGACTTCGAGAATCCAGCCGTTCTTCCGCTTGCTACACAGATGGTTTACCGCCAGCTTTCTAATAGCACCGCTGCTCTTAACCGCGAGCTCGGTAACCGAGCAAAGTTTTGCATCAAAGACCCGTCAGTTTTCTTACTCTTAACTATATTTTGGCACCTTTTGCTTTGCTTGGTTTCTAATTTTAGAAACTTGTATCACTAGTGTCTCACTTTCTACTAAAGCTTTCAGCTTAGTATTTTGTTTGCTTACTAAGATATCAGATTCTAAAGAGGATGTGCACCTTTCGATTCTTGGATCTTATGCTTAAGTTTTTTAGGTGCTTTAGGTGAAATGTGTTCTTTTAGTTTACAAAAGTCTTGAGAGATATTTAAACTTCTCAGGGATGCTGATTGGAACAGAGCTTTTAATTTCTCCACCAATTTGGATTTCCTATCTTCTTGCATTCTGAAAACCAAAGGTAACGGAATTTTACTTAGCACGAATCCTTTGTTACTTGGTCGTTGAAAAAGATGAAAAGAGCGACAATTTGATGATTGTATAGGAACTTCAAATCTTAATTGTTGCAGAATTCTGATGTTTCTTATGGTTCTTGGAGTTAATCTGATGAAAAAAATTTCATTATCTTTTTATGTGTTTCTTCAAAGATCACATTTGTAAAAGTTTGTGAGTGACTTTTTGGGTTTGAAATAGGTGATATTGGTAAGCGTATCTGTACAGCAGCAGAGATGAAGTTCTATTTTAATGTTTTCTTCAATAAATCGAGTAGCCCAGGCTACTTGCAACCAAATGTAAATTGCAACTTGACTTCATGGGTCTCTGGTTGTGAACCTGGATGGGGCTGTAGTGTTGATCCAACCGAACAAGTCGACCTGCAAAACTCAAAAGATTTTCCTGAAAGAACAAGTAATTGTATGTCTTGCTGTGAAGGTTTTTTCTGTCCCCGTGGTCTCACTTGTATGATACGTAAGTAATTCAAAACTGTTTCATTGATTTCTAAGTTTTTTTCATATATTTTATGATCTAGCACTGTTACTAAATTTGTGTTCTGTTTTGAATAGCTTGCCCTCTTGGTGCTCATTGCCCCTTAGCTACCTTTAATAAGACTACAAGCTTATGTGAACCGTAAGTTTTTTTTTTAATTCCATCTTAGATATAGATACGAATATGATATATGTGATAGTATTGTGGGATAAGATAAGATGTTGAAATGTCAAATCTATAGGTATACTTATCAATTACCACCAGGACGACCAAACCACACTTGTGGAGGTGCAAATGTATGGGCCGATATCAGATCTAGCGGTGAAGTATTCTGTTCCGCGGGATCATACTGCTCAACCACCACTAGAAAAGTACCTTGCGATAGTGGGTATTCATTTTTCGTCCCTTCTAACTCCGTTCTATCCTAACAAATCGTCCTCAAAGTAGTGTTACTATGCTATATAAAACTAATGGTTAAGCTGATAACAAGATTTAGTTTCGAACTGTTTTTACTTTAACTGGTTATACTTTTAATGTTGATTCAGGCATTACTGCAGAATGGGATCTACATCTGAGAAACGTAAGTCCCCGAATATTCATGATTGCTTGTTGTCACATAACCAAGTAATATTTACCATTTCCATCTGCTAGTCTCTTCATCTAATAATTACTTGTTGTCTTTTGCAGCCTGCTTTAAGTTAACGTCCTGCAATCCCAACTCAGCAAACCAGAACATGCATGCATTTGGGGTTATGGTTATCGTAAGTTTTTTCACTTATTAATAAACATCCAAGACAAGTGTTTTCCACTAAAAGAGAGGCCTTTCAATATGTTTGTGCAGGCTGCAGTATGTACTATTCTACTCATTATCTACAATTGTTCCGATCAAATTATAACAACGAGGGAAAGAAGGCAGGCAAAATCAAGGGAATCAGCTGTGAAGAAAGCAAAAGCCCATCAAAAATGGAAATCTGCTAGAGAGGCTGCTAAAAAGCATGTAAGTGAGATCCATGCGCAAATAACTCGGACATTTTCAGGTAAAAAAACCAATCATGATGGGGATACACACAAGATGCTGGGTCGTGGTGACTCTTCTGAGGTAGATGAAGATTTAGATTTGTCCAAACATTCAAGTCCTGAAAGTTCCTCTGCTGCACAATCTAGTAATGAGATCGAGGATGATGCAATCGCCGGACGTAATGAAAGAGCAAGTCTTGAAACAGAAGGAAAGAAAGTAAAAGGACATAGAATTAAGAAAACACGCAGCCAAATCTTCAAGTATGCATATGATCGAATTGAGAAGGAGAAAGCCATGGAGCAAGCAAATAAAAATCTTACCTTTTCAGGAATAGTTTCAATGGCTACTAATTCTGAGACGAGAAAGAGGCCTCTCATAGAACTTTCTTTTAAAGATTTAACTCTCACCTTGAAATCGAATGGTAAGCATCTGTTGAGAAGTGTCACGGGAAGCATGAGACCAGGTCGGATCACAGCTGTGATGGGTCCATCAGGAGCAGGAAAGACAAGTCTTCTTTCTGCTTTGGCTGGGAAAGCCGTTGGATGCAAATTGAGTGGTTTGATTCTTATAAATGGGAAGCAAGAATCAATCCACTCATATAAGAAAATTATTGGTTTTGTGCCACAAGATGACATTGTTCATGGAAACTTGACAGTTGAGGAAAATCTTTGGTTCCATGCTAAATGCAGATTATCTGCGGGCCTATCAGAAGCAGACAAAGTTCTTGTGGTTGAAAGAATCATCGACTCTTTGGGGCTACAAGCTGTGAGGAGTTCTTTAGTTGGTACGGTAGAGAAGCGGGGAATATCAGGAGGACAGAAAAAACGAGTGAATGTGGGTTTAGAAATGGTAATGGAGCCTTCGGTTTTATTCTTGGATGAACCTACTTCTGGCTTGGATAGTGCCTCGTCACAGCTTCTTCTTAGAGCACTTCGGCATGAAGCCCTGGAGGGAGTCAATATATGCATGGTTGTTCACCAACCAAGGTATCTTGAAAACTATTTTGGTTTAGAGGACATGTTTTAAGTGTCATATAGTTTTTAATTCATAATGTTTCTTTATTGCAGTTATACTTTGTTCAAAACGTTCAATGATCTAATACTTCTTGCAAAAGGTGGCCTTACTGTCTACCATGGATCAGTTAACAAAGTCGAAGAATACTTTTCGGGTCTTGGAATAAATGTTCCAGAACGTATCAACCCTCCTGACTATTACATCGACATTTTGGAAGGAATTGTGATTTCAACGGGAAATTCTGGTGTTGGTTACAAAGAACTTCCTCAAAGGTGGATGCTTTACAAAGGATACTCGGTTCCAATAGATATGCGGAACAACAGTACTGCTGAACTTGAAACGAATCTAGACAGTGGGACTAATTCACACGCTAATGCAGAACAAACATTTGTCAGAGAGCTGTGGGGAGATGTGAAGAGTAATTTCAAGTTGCGTCGTGATAAAATCCGGCATAACTTTTTAAAGTCTAGAGATTTATCCCACAGAAGAACCCCTACTATGTGGCTGCAATACAAATATTTCCTTGGAAGGTATACTTCTTACTTTCTCCACGTCTTACGTATGGTTAACTGATTCTTGGATGTTGGGATGAAAACGGACTTGATTTCAGGATAGCTAAACAGCGAATGAGAGAAGCTCAGTTACAAGCCACAGATTATTTGATCTTGTTGCTTGCTGGAGCTTGTTTAGGATCACTAATCAAAGCGAGTGATGAGAGCTTTGGAGCTCCTGGTTATACCTACACTATTATCGCCGTTTGTAAGTTTGATTAAACCCTACACTAAACTTTTATTACTGTTATTAATCAGCTTTTGAAAAGTTTGTTCATATTCTTACTGGTATTTTCTTTTGATTTTCTTCTTCTGTCAGCTCTTCTGTGCAAAATAGCAGCTTTAAGATCGTTCTCACTAGACAAGTTACATTACTGGAGAGAAAGTGCTTCCGGGATGAGTAGCTCGGCTTGTTTCCTTGCCAAAGATACAATAGACTATTTCAATATACTTGTCAAGCCATTGGTCTATCTCTCCATGTTCTATTTCTTCACGAACCCGAGATCCACATTTTTCGATAACTATATAGTTTTGGTCTGCCTCGTATATTGTGTGACTGGTATCGCATATGTGTTGGCTATCTTCCTTCATCCAGGCTCAGCCCAGCTGGTGAGTTTTATTCCAGCTTCCTTTTGCAAGAAGAATCGTGCTTTCTACTTATTCTAGTTGACCAACTTTTGGGGATTTTGCAGTTTTCTGTTCTTCTTCCAGTCGTTTTAACACTTGTTGCAACCCAACCGAAGAATAGTCAAGCTATAAAGATATTAGCTGATTTGGGCTATCCAAAGTGGGCTTTGGAGGCATTTGTAATAGGAAATGCTCAAAGGTATGAAAAGAAGTTGGAACAAAAGCATAAAGAAATTACCTTTTTTCCCCTATAAGCTCGGTTTGATTCATATATTGAGTTTCAGGTACTATGGAGTATGGATGATTACTCGATGTGGATCGCTAATGAAGAGTGGCTACGACATTAATGAATGGAATCTATGTATACTGATATTGCTTCTCATGGGTTTAGTCACTCGTGGTATTGCCTTTGTGGGGATGATCATACTTCAAAAGAAGTGAAGAAAGATCTTTCCTTTATGGATATAATTCGCAGTGTTCTGAAGCTTCCGGGTAGGAGAAGAGTTCGCGATTCTGTGGTTGGTTAAATTCGACGAAGATTATAGCTTTGTTGTGAAATTCTTTGATCATCTTAGTTCCTTGCCTTGTTAGATAAAGGAAACTTTGTTCAGGTCTTTTGTGACATCAATGTTGGTTTTTACTTTTTAGCCAAGAGCAATTGATAGTATGTTTGATTAGCTAATCTATAAGCCCTTTTAAATCTTGGCTTGTTGTTAGAAATTGAGATTAAACCGAGCTAAAACATGACCAAAAACTTCTTCAATCTTCTTTTAGTTTGAATAATTAAAAATGTATTAAAAAATTTTAAAATTTGAAAAAGTTCTGAAGTGCTATGATAATCTTTTATTTGATGGCAAACACATTTAATAAAAAAAGAAGAACGAAGAATCTTTTTTTTTAACAGAAGAACGAAGAATCTTTATTTTGTAGTTTGTACCATCATTGTCAATGGGATTAATTAACTAATTTAATTATTTGTTCTTTTGTTTTTTTCTTCATAGTCTAAAACAAATTAATCTTGTTGCGACTTTTTAAGTGATGATTATTGCGATTCTTTTCTCAACCGGATAAAACCGATGATTTAAATAATTTTAAAGTGCTGATTATTACTAGTAGTACTTGATTAACTTAATTAAGCCGTGATCATTATTTAAAGTGCAACAAAATAATAGATTCTCGATCTAAAGAATTATTACGATGACGTGGCGAAAGGTGATTGGTGGTGGAACATTGGCAAGCATTGGATTTAGAACCTTTAAAGGAAGCTGTGCCTTTAATTGAGAAGACAGCGAAGCCAAAATGAACTTTTCCTTTTCGTTATGCCCAAAAAAAAATTAAAAAAATTCAATCTCTATTTATGAAAATATCACGATCATCAACACCGATTCATCGTCATCTTCAACTCGGTCTTGATCTTCTTCTTCTTCTTTCTACCGACATCTAATTTCTCTGTCTCAAGATTCGATAAAATCTTTTATTCTTCTTGTTATATTTGGAAGGAAAGGAAAGTTTGCGACTTTGATTGGTTCCGATGAAGCTTCGACAAAACCAGGGTTTTGTCTGAATCTTTGGGTCTGTTTCCGAGAAATTATTTTATTTTTACTTCTAAGGGTTGAAAAGAAGCAAGAACATTAATGGGTTGCGCTGGATCGACACAGTCTCAAGGAGATGGTGAGATCGATCACCCTATTATCTCTCGAATCTCTCTTAGTTTTTACGACTTTACTTGTGCAATTTTCTTGGATTGGGCAAAAAGAAATCATTTTTTCTTAAACTGATGAGAGAAACCCTAGATGTGTAATCGATATGTTGGAGAAATTAGGGTTTAGGTTTCATCTGATCTGATTACTGTGGTGCTCTAGTCTTCTGTTGAATTTTGATTCCAATGAAAAATTTTCATTTTTCAGTTGGACCTGACAAAGCTACTAACCTAGTGTACCTCTCTTTTGTATGATTTATGTTTTAGATGTTGCCTTTGTGTGTATATCCATGTCTATGTGCAGATACTTTTGTGATATATGTATGCATGTTTGCCTCATTATGATTTGCTTACTCTTATAGAAAGAAATTAATCATAGAATCTACGCTCGAGAAAGCTAGTTTTCTGCGAATTGACTCCATATTAGTCCTAATTGGGCACTAGTATGATCAATGCAAATGGCTAATGATACACATGGAGATTGTCTTTATTGATTGGTAATTTGTTGCTTGTTATAGGGTCAGTGAAGAAAATTAGGAAGCCAAAACCATGGAAGCATACTCAACCGATCACGAAAGCTCAATTGATGCAACTGAGAGAAGAGTTTTGGGACACTGCTCCTCACTATGGCGGTAGAAAAGGTAATTGTTATTCATTTCTTGAGCTTGCCTTCTTTCGGTTTTCGATTGGTGCTTTTCGGTTTATACCAGTTTAAGAATTGAAGGATTGTAGAAAAGGAATATTAATCATTAAGAGGGAGGGAAATAAAAAGAGAGTTTAAAGGGCCCTACCAGGTTCGAACTGATGCCCATTGATATGCAGTCAATTGTGAAAATGGGATATTAGTGATTGGGAGTGGAAAAAAAAACTAAAAGAGTTTTAAGGGCCCTACCAGATTTGAACGGGTGGCCTTTGATCCGCAGTCAATTGCTCTACCACTGAGCTAAGGACCCTTTGATTATCTAGTAATGAGATAGACAGAGGGAGGATTATAGAATAGTCATTGATCTGGAGGGATTTGTAGAGAAGGGATATTGGTGGTAACCGGAGGGAGGGGAAAAATAAGAGTTTTAAGGACCCTAAGGGTTCGAACGGGTGACCTATTAATCTGCAGTCAATTGCTCTACCACTGAGCCAAGGACAATTTTGTTGTGCTTTATTGCATCTGCTACAATATTCGACTGAAGTTGAGAATTTTTAGTTCTTCACTATTCTCAGAGAATAGTTTGTTGCCATGAATGATTGTGTCAGTGTAATTTACACCACAGTGAGGGAAATCATTCAAAAAAAAATTCAGAAAAATGATGTGCTTTGTTTGTTTTTTTTCTCTGTTTGCATCTGATCATAGTATCAACATGTTTATATATTAAACTTGGTAACCGCAGAGATATGGGATGCACTTCGTGCTGCTGCCGAAGCTGACATATCTCTTGCACAAGCAATCGTGGACAGCGCAGGAGTCATTGTTCAGAACACTGATCTCACAACCTGCTATGACGAAAGAGGTAAAAATTCAAATCTTTTTCACTTGCCTCGTGATTTTTCTTCATGTTCCTGACTAGTACTGTTCTTGTTCTACAGGTGCTAAGTATGAGCTACCTAAGTATGTTCTAAGCGAGCCTACCAACTTGGTGGAAGAAAATTGATTGAAGGTCAATAATATTTGAAAAGACAAAAAAAGAAAAGAACCAAATGTAAATCTTGCGTGTAAGTAGTTACATTAGGATTCTCTGTTTTTGTCTATTTTAACACATAAAAAGATTGATTCGCACATCTCTCTCTCTCTGACTTGTACCTAAGAACTCAGATTGTTTCTGAAAATCTCTAAAGACAGATTTTTGAGTCTCATCTTAATCTGTATTTACACAACTGCTAGTGATCTGTTGATGGTGTACTTTGATCACTCATGGTCATGCCAATTCTCGTACTAACCTCGTTTTCTTTCATTTCATAATCCTTCTTCATTGTGTTCATGTGCTCAAGTCTCTTTGTTTCTCTATGGATTGAAGCTTCTTCAGGTGTCTCCATCTCCACCATCTTCTTACCTTCTAACATCTTCACCACTTCTGACATTGATTGTCTATCACATGGCTCTGAGCTTGTACACATTATCACTATTTGGATCATGTTCATTGCTTCTTCTCTATTGTAATCTGATCATAGTCTCTGATCCACCAGTTCCAACAGATTATTCTGCTCCCTCAAAACCTCCACCTAGAGAAACAAGAACAAACAAAAGTTGAGATTTTGCTTCATGGTTCTACGAAAACTTGTGATGTTGAAAGTAATCGATATAAAAGATGATTACCCAGTCAATAAGATAGAAGGCATTGTTCTTGGATAGTTCTCTCTTATTGCTCCTTCCATGAACAATCTCTAGAACTACAATGCCAAAGCTATAAACATCTGCTTTATCAGTCAAATGGCCTCTCATGGCGTACTCTGGAGCCATGTAACCGCTGCAAAAAGATTTTGTTGTGTGTTATAAGCAAACCTCACATGACATAACCTTGTGAGTTGAATTTTGATTATTGATGCTGACTTACAATGTTCCAGCGATTCTAGTGCTTATGTGAGAGTTATCTTCTTCATCAAGCTTGGCAAGACCAAAGTCTGATATTTTTGAATTCAGTTCTTTGTCTAACAACACATTGGTGGATTTGATGTCTCTGTGTACAATCTTTAACCTCGATTCCTCGTGTAGATATGCTAGTCCTCTCGCTACCCTGATACAGATCTTCTGCCTTGTTGGCCAGTCCAATCTCAGTTGAGTTTCTTGGGGACCTTTATCAAGAAAGGTAAAAAAAATTGGTTGTAAACATAATGGATTCATATTTTGACGGTTTCTAGAGGATCTAGAGTTAGGCTAACCGAACAATGCTCAAGAGAGGCAGTTGTTTTCCACAAACTCATAGACTACCAAAAGTTGGTCTCCTTCAACACAACATCCATATAGTTTAACTAGAGTTGGATGGTGCAGAGCTGAAATCATGCCAATATCGTTCAAGAACTCGTGGTTCCCTTGTTTTGATCCTGTAGAAAGCTGTTTTACCGCGATTACTCTTCCATCTGACAACTTTCCCTGTAATCATGTTAAAGACAACAAACTTTTGTCAATTGATCCATTAAACATTTTTCCATTAAAACCATCTTTGACGCTGTTATCTCGTCTTCGTTATGCATCCATTTGATGTCGGTGACAGGTGTGAAGTAGACGGTGTCCAGGTTTGTTGTTCCTTGAAAAGTCTGATTCTGCATATACATAACTCAGTTCTTCATAAGTAAAGAGCTAATCCTCTGTTTATTTTTTTGGTATGTTTAGATGGTTGTGGAAGAGATGAACATTTTGACTACTGTATTTCTTCGATTTGATAATCAGAAGATTGTATATCCGAACAGTCTTCTGGGAACAAAACCTATCACTAACTATTACGCAGTCCCGATATGCAAGATGCCATCGAGTTCTTTGTCCATATAGCAACTCCACCTGAAAAGACAACCGCCCTGAAACAGAGGATACTTAGGTTAGATGCTAAAACCTAAACTTTGAAAACATAGCCTAATATACATCATATTCTATGATTTTTGTGTTTATGTAGCTATGTAGATAACAAGAAGGATCATTGGCATCCATCGCCGATGATTGTGTTTAGAGATATGTGTGGATTAAACAGTGTGAAGATAGCAATGCGGCCAACACATAATATGAATCATCAAGCTATGGGAGATTTGTGAGGAGAGGTCAATTACTTGAAGAAATTGGTAAATCTTGCAGAGAATTGGATATCGAATATCGGTTATATCCTCTTAACATCAACATCAAAAGCATTCCTCCTGCTACTCTGATCACTTATGATCGCATTCATCCAGGCTGGAATCAACAACGCAGTGCTTGAAGATTGGAAAATTCTGAGTTTTGTACTTGTAGAGAGTGAAAAAAGAGAGTTTTTCTTCTTGCTTCTCATTCTCTTTTATTGTTTTAAGGACTTGAGAGGATTCTTCATTTTCATTCTCTTTTTGTGTATATCTGTGTCATGAAATAAAATCTTACAGCATTTGAGGTTTGATTCTATAAGCTGTTGAGTCGGTTGAAGATCAACAATGAACAGAAAAAGTAACTGGAAACAAGAGATGTTGTTTAGTCTTATCATAACCTTGAAAGCGGCGTCGTTTAATAATCTAAATAACATTTAAATCAAACGGCGCCGTTTTGACTTGTACATACCTTATTGACCAGCGACGTCGTTTTGGGATTATTATGCTCACAACGGCGCTGAAGTCAGTTTATGCTGCTCTATATTTTCTAGAAATTTGAAATCTTCTTTTCTCGCGCCGACATTGATATCAACGAGTGAGGTAACGATCCTTGAAACCTTTTGTGTTTTCTCTCGAAATTGTATATGCTTCTTCTTCGATTTTTGATTTTTGAGATCTTTCGCTAGTTTATTGGTGATCTTCTTCAGGTTCCGTCAGATCGGTTAGCTTAATCGCCGTTTGTTGTTCTTCCTCGGTCCCTGCTGACGCGTTCTTTCTCAAAATCTCTGGTAATCTTCTTCAATTTTCTTCTGAGATCTTCACATTCCTTCTGTGATTTCGTTTGTAGACCTAATTTCTTCCAATTTCCAATGTTTGTCTCTGATTTTTGTAGAAACTTTAGTCGGCATCTAACGGTTTGTTGCGTTTAGTTGGTCGTTGTGATGTAGAAACCCTAATTTCGGGTCCTGTGAAAGTCGATCAGTTTGCACATCCATCCTCACAATCGCCACCGTAATCTCTACTTCGCGATGTGTTTTTTGATGATTCTCCGGAATCTGTGCAGTTTATGCATAATTTCTAGGGTTTCCGTTTTAGAAAATCGTTTTTGTCTCCTAATCACTGCTAACTACTGAAGTTCGACAGATTTTATTGCTTACTTGTATTTCCATGATCCTGTTGTACTAATTTGTGTTTGCAATTTAACAATTTTCCTCCGTTAATCAAAACTTGTGTTGGAAATACTATTTTATTGGTGATCTCAGCGAGTTTAGTTCTATGGAGAATGTAAGTTTCAATTAGAGCATGATTCTTCATCTCGATTGATATGAATTTAATTTGCAGGTGTGTAGCAGCTTGAGATACTTATATTAAAGGTTGACATGAAATGCAATGCGTGCTGGAGGGATTTGGAGGGCCAGGCTATTTCCACCACATGTGGTCACCTATTATGTATCCAATTTAGACTCCTAATTTTCCTTTGTACTCTGTTTGCGTCATTTAGCAACACTTGTGAGATTGAATAAGTTGACCTTAACACCATGAGAAGGTTCTGAAGATGCCAGCAAGATTCTCAGTAATGATGGGGCATGTCCCATTTGTGATCAAGTACTCTCCAAGAGGTAAAACTCCCCAAACTACATGCCTAGCTTCGGTTTAGCCCTAGTTGCCTTATTTTCTACTTGACAGTTTGTCTTTATCTTTCCATCTTAGTCTAATGAAACCTGTGGATATCAATCCAAATGAAGAATGGATAAATGTAAGTGGTTGAGCTGGAGTACACAAGGATGCCATAGCTTTTCTTCTTTTCCAGTTTTCCATTATTTTCATCTTACGTCTCCTCATCGCTTACCTTTGTTATCAGATGGCGATGGCTGGAATTTCTCCACAAATACGTATCCTTTTCATAAATGTAGTCTTCTGCAGAAATATGCCCCCCTGTCATTTGATATAAAAACTCAAGTGCTATAACTTTTCCCATCAATAAAGTGTCTTCTGCATTTGTAAATTGGTAAACAACAGTGTAAGGTTCAATGAGCCTCAGGTTTTCCTTAATTGAATTCCAGTGATGAAGAGTGCATACCGAAGTGTAATGTTTTACATTGCCCAAAGGGAGTTGGAGATGCAGTACAAGATGAATAGAGTTGTCACACAGTGTCGTCAGAAATGTGAGGGTATGCAAGCAAAGTTTAGTGAGAAAATGGAGCAGGTGCATACAGCATATCAGAAGATGGGCAAGAGGTGTCAGATGATGGAGCAAGAGGTAGAAAACTTGACCAAGGATAAACAAGAGCTCCAAGAGAAGTTCTCTGAGAAATCAAGGTCAGTAATAAAAGATACGTATTTGTGTAAAAGCAAGCTATCTTAATTGTGTTTAAAATATCAGACAGAAGAGGAAGCTTGATGAGATGTATGACCAGCTAAGAAGTGAGTATGAGTCAGTTAAACGTACAGCCATCCAACCAGCAAACAAATTCTACCCGCAGCACCAAGAACCTGAATTTTTCTCAAACCCAGCAGTTAACATGATGGAGAACCAAGAACCCACTCGCAAAGGTTAATTTAACTACACTATTTCTGTGCCTTGAGCTTAGTGCTTCTGATTCTGAGTCTATTGTTGGTTATATATCTCCATATCAAGTTGACTTATTTGATGCAGACCGGTCGTTTTACTCTCCTGCAACACCAGGGCCTAAAGATGAGATATGGCCAGCAAGACAGAACAGTTCAAACTCGGGTCCATTCAACATCACCAGCTATTCCCCCGCTATTCCAACCGAACTTGGAAACAGAAGAGCAGGAGGAGGACATCCTGTATTTGGTGGTGGTGGACCTTCTAATCCCCAATCCACTCTACGGAACCTTATTCTCTCCCCTATTAAACGCTCTCAGCTCTCTCGTTCCCGCCCTCAACTATTCACGTAAGCAAACTATAACCTTAAAAATACACCGAATACATGTCAGGTACTTGAATTTGTTAGAAAGAAAAACTTTTTGTTGCTTCTCTACTCAGACTATAGCTTAGGGATCAAGTTCAAGCGTTCTGAACCTGCCTTGGTGGAAGCCCTAATAGTCACAACCAGTAAGTGACTCGTTTTTATAAGCTTTTTGTCTTAGTTAGAAAATCTGAGGGAAAATCTAGGATTTGTGAAAAGAAAAACTCTCGTCTATATAAATAATAATGATAAATCATATTTTAGTAGAATCCATATAGCGAAAGTACCTACTATGTGATATATGACGAAGTAAAATATAAGAAGACCAACTTGGTGAACGAAAAAAAAAATAAACAGTTAAAAGTAAGCACTTGCGGTGAAGAGGGTGTTTATCATTGAGGGCTCAGGTTCTCTTGTTTGGTTCAAAGACGTATTTGATCAGTGACTCTTTAATGGGTAGCATCTCTGGGAACTCCTTGCTTAGTTTAGACCCATCCATTTCATTGTTGCTTCGAGCAGCAACAATGACCTTTGCTTGTTCTTCCACTGTGAAGTTGGACCATTTAAAATCTGGCTCGATGTACCTCTTGTACATCTCCAGTATCTCATTGTGGCTCACCACCCCTGGGTTGGTGAAATTCCATATCCCTCTTAGGTTTCTCTTTGCCATCTCGATAGAGATCGGGAGAAGCTCGTCTAGTATGGTCATGCTGTTTGGGATGTTCACCACTTTGTTGTAGCGCGAGATCTTCGTAATGAAGTTTCGCGGATTGTTTATGTCTGATGAGATCGGCATCCGCACTCTTAAGGTACACACGTTGTCAAATTCTCTCAAGAGTTCCTCAACCTGGTGAAAACAGAGCAATTATGAACAAAGACATTTGTGGTTTTTGAGAATGTTGATACGGTATAAAAATATTACCATGCCTTTGGTTTTCGAGTAGAAAGAACCAGCAAAATTTGGCTTGTCTTCTTCCTTGAAACCTATACCCGAACCCTCAGGATGTGCAGCGTCATATTCAAATATGCAACCTGTGGCGAAATTCATCATCAAGAGATCATTCTCTCTGCATACATCAGCTAGAGTCAAAGTACCAGCGACATTGACACGAATGGTCTCTGGTTTGTGAGATTCACACCAGTCAACATTGGGTCTGCCAGTTAAACCACCAGCATTAAATACATGAGTAGGTTTGATGCTACGAATATCCGCCAGGAGAGAAGCTCTATCCTCCAAACGTCCTTTTCCATACTCATATGTAATCCCTTGCTTCTCACATAGTTTCCCTAAAAGACCACCAATCCAACCCGTCTTACCATAGATCAAAAACTTCAATGAAGCTTTGTCACCTGAACCACCACTCTTAGGTGTTACAACCGTAAATGTCTGGGCTGTGTTGCTTGACGCGCCTTTCTTCTCACCAGAGCCATCAGAAAGTCTTCCACCGGGCATCATAAGCATTCTCGGATGAGGAAGTAAAGCTCCAGAAACATCACCCCACCACTCAGGATTCTGAGTGTACCATTCCATTGTCTTCTTCAATCCATCTTCCCACACGGTTCGCTCTTGCCATCCCAAATTCTTCAGTTTCTGATCATCAAGGAAGTACCTTTGATCGTTAAACGGTCGGTTCTCCACAAACTGAATGCTTGAGTCAGGGTCTTTCCCGAAAAGTTTACATATGTCTCTGGCCACATCAATCACTCTCCTTTCTCTCTTTGTCCCAATATTATAGACATTACCAACTTCTCCTTTGTGAAGAACAACTTCAAACGCCTCAGCAACGTCTTCGCAGTATAAGTAACTCCTGACATTAGATCCATCTCCGTGGATTGGAAGCGGCTTCCCACTCATAGCCAACAAGATGAACTTAGGAATCAGTTTTTCAGGAAACTGGTTAGGCCCATAAACATTGTTCCCACGAGTTGTAATAACCGGCAATCCATATGATCTACCATAAGCCATCACAAGCATCTCAGCACCAGCCTTAGTGGCCGAGTAAGGATTTGTCGGTAACAGCTGAGAAGCTTCATGGTTTCCTACAGCAGCATCCTCATCGGTTTCTCCATAGACTTCATCGGTACTCACATGAATAAACCTCCTGATCTGTCCTGTTACTTTACAGGCTTCCAAAAGAACATGAGTACCATAAATATTGTTCTTGGTAAACTCAAAGCTATTACCAAAAGAGTTATCCACATGAGTTTGAGCAGCAAAATGCATAATCGTATCGATGTTTTCGGTTATGAGAAGGTAGTTAACAAGATCATCACTGGCGATATCTCCTTTGACAAACTTGAAATTTGGAGAAGAAAATGAAGGATCGAGATTCTTCAGATCTGAACAGTAATCAAGCTTGTCAAGCACAACGATCTTGTAATCTGTATAGCTACGGATTAATCTATTGGCAACATGAGAAGCAATGAATCCAGCAGCTCCAGTAATGAGAATGTTCTTAGGCTTATATGAAGTATCCATTTTTTTGAAATCTGCAAAAAACGTTACAGCATATCAAATGGAATTCAGAAACGGATCATATTATAAGGAGATCAGAAGAAAGAACAGATCCAGATCCAATTCAGTAGCAGATCTTAAACGAACAAAATGATCAACTTTTCATATGGGATCATAAACAGACAACACATAAATCTAAAAACCAGATCAATTATAGTGACTCACGTACAACATTTCACAAAAGTATCTTAGAAAGAATTATCAAAACATAAAGAGATAACATTTTTACGTACCGACACAATTCAGATTAGAATCAGATTGCCCAAGAAAAAGTTCTTAAGAGAGATAGAGTTATAGAGAGAAAGAAAAATCAAAAGAAAGAAGAGTACAGAGGAAGAAGAAGAAGGAGAAGAAGAGGAGGGAATCTACGGTCTACGGAGCGTCTCTGCGCAGTGCGCCTCTTATACTTTGAGACAGTTACGGAGAACCGTAGGCGTAAATGACTAATTTACCCTTGTTTGTCGTAGATATTACGGATTTCACGTGAGCCTACCGAGTAGCGTCCGACATAGAAAACTTGATGTCTTTTTCTTATTCCTTTTTTTGTTTTGTTTTTCAACATAAATGTCAATCTATTGGCTATACTAAAATAGGAAATTCTGAAAATTAAAGATAATGAAATCTTGATAAGTAATTAACTATTTTTTTTTTATAAAGAAATGCTTATAATCCAAATTATAGTCCGTGACAGAAACTAAAATATAAATTGCTAACTTAACGGACACTATATTATTTTCTTTAATTAGAAGGTAATCTTGTCACTTAATTAAAATCCCTGATTTGTTTATGATTGTAACGTACATATATGTCAGTTCAAAATTTAATACTTGATTTAAAAGAAAGCTACATGTCAACGTGAGATTAAACATCAGGTCAACAAAAAAAAACCTGAGATTAAACATAACGGATCATTCAATGCAGATACTTAATCTCACCGTCACCGAACAGAACAAATAGATTTTATTCCTTTTTAACGAATAATAAAACTAAGTAGAACAAAATTACACTTTTTCAAGCTCGTTAAGAAAAAAAAAAAGAGGACGTTCTTAAATTGGCGGGTAAATTATAATTTTTTTAAATTATAAATATTTAGTGGCGTCAAGTCTTCGACTTTCATTGTTAAGAAGAGTCTAGGTCAATGGCATTCCTTTCCTTCATTGACAAGTTTCATTTGATTTCTTCTTTTTTTTTTTTTACCGTTGATTAGTGAATAATATTGTCTAATTATAATGTGCAAAAGAGTGGTTTACGGAGGAGAAAAATCTAAGGACCGATGACTCTTTTAATATTTGCACATTCTTCGGTCTAATTTTCTCTATATTAGCCAAATCAAGACCAAACTTCCCAATAAACAAAGAGATTCCTCATTGTTGAAGAACAACATAAAGAGTAATGGGACCGATCAAGAAGTTTAAGAAGTACATAATCACAACAATATTCTTCTCTTCAATGAACTACGCTTATGGAAAATTTAAAGATTATGGAGCCAACAAGATAACCGAAACAATCACCGGGACTGACCCACAATCAGACTAGTTGAGGTGATATTGTTCTGGAGAGTTACAACTGAGAGTCTTTATCATATCATCGTAAAGTTATTCAAATCAGAGCCTGGCCGAATAATACTTACATAAAAACTAAAGCGACTGGAAACACATGGTGGAGGAAGATGTGGTTAAAGTTCTGTCTGAAATGTTGTTTGTTGAGTTGTCTATGATGCTGCGCCGTAACTAATTGTGCCTATGTTCCGATGTGCTGCTACTGCAACCGCTGCAGCTCCAGCTGAACCAAATTGTGATTGTGCCTGCAACAACTTAGCATCAATGGCCATATGTGTGTTGTTGTTGCTTACTTGATTTATCTTGGGGAGCTGTGATTGTAAATAAGGGCTTGGGTCTGTTTGGTTAGTCATAGCAGCTGGCGGCATGGTGGGATTGACTTGGTGGAAGGAATTTTGGGGTTTTGGCTGAAAAGAAGAAGCTTCTACATTGCGGTTCTCAGGGTTCATCAAGGTGTTTGCTCTGAAGTAGCAGTGAGGAGATGATACCGCGCTTCTGAAATAAGCTTCTTTGAGGTTCCTACCATTCTCATAAGACACAGATGATTCCACAACATGACCTGGTCTACCTGTTTAACCCCGGCGAAAATTTGGTTAAAGTTTCTAAATATTAGGACAGATATTTAGTGATGTGATCGGGATTTTACCTGATGATGGTACTCTTGGTGGAGGTCCTAAAGATTTAGTTGGATATGCAGAAGTTGATGGATGTCCTGCAGAAACAACTCCATTTCTTGAAGGCTCGAAAGAAACATGTCTACTCTCTGTTGCACCCAAGTTGGGTTGAGTCAACGTGGTGGAATGGACTACAGTTGAGTGAACCGTAGACCTGTGGAGAACAATCATTTCCTTTAGAAGAGTAGAGAATACACGAAAGTTTACTTAGAGGAAAATAGGCTTCACAAATGCTATGCATCAACAGAAGGAAGAACAAAAGTTTTCTCCACAGTTGACAAGCATGGAATGAGAAAACATACCGAGGAAGTGATGCATGTTTCCTCTTGAGAGGTATGATCGGCCCATTTCTGCTGCTATTTTCCTCTAAATAAGTGAACTGCTGTCTAAGATGTCCAATGGCACTGCAAGTGAAAAGGTTAAAACATGGATGAAAAGCCAGAAGCAGGCAATTTGACATAAATCAAAGGGAGAAAGAAATGAAGAATGTTTCTTTTGGCAATTAATAGTCAAGGGTAGGAAGAAATTTAAACCTGGGATATACAAAATTAGATCCCTCAGATCCGCTCATATAGCCCTTGAGCAACTGAGGATGGTACTCTAGTATTTCTCTATATATTAGTTCTCTAATGTCGTCCTTCGTCAACCTTCGTCTCTCAAATTCAAACTCCATCTTCGAGATTGGCTGACTTGAAGGTTCTCTTTCAACCTTAGAAAGACCCTTGAAGTAAGGATCAGCCAATGCCTATTGAAGAACAAAAAGAAAGCAAAGTAAGCAGAGATACACACAAGAAGCAAGACAGCTTTTCAAAGAGGACAGAACAAGAATCTAATATAAAAAAAAAGTGAAAATGAAAGAAGAAAGACCTCCGCAGCAGTCAGTCTATCCTTTGGATCGAAAGCCAAAAGCCAAAAGCCTCTGCAAAAGACGGAGTGCTAAAGGATCTGATTTGGAAATTTTTGTGAGAAGGTGACAGGATTTTTCTTCCTCATTCCGGTCAAGTATTTTCTAGCTTTATCATTTCGAACCTGCATCATAGAAATATTTTTTTAGCACATAAATGTGAAGCAGACAAAGGAATCATGCTCCAGAAATTGTTTCTGATTTTCGTGTGCCAAGAAGATCAGTAATCAACTCCAATTGATGGACAACACTTTTTCCCGGAAACAATGGCTTCCCTGTTAGTACCTCTGCAAAGATGCAGCCAATGCTCCAAATGTCGCTTTCTACGAAACGAATTGTATTTTAGAGAAGGGGAAATCGATGCTTTTCGGAGAGAAGATACACGGTTTTCAGTTTGAAGCACTGAAACTCGATTCGGGGATTTTCCATGAAAATGGTAGATGGATTCCGCATTATGCCGGTTCCGACAAGAACTGCGTAGAGAGACACACATTGTAGATGAAACCGCTGTAAGAATCCCGTCCATGTTCAAAACTCTGGGGTTAACTCCTAAGAGTTCGAGCTTTAGAAGAAGAAGAAGAAGACGAACCATTTGTGACTTTGACTGCAAATTAACAGATGTTCTCAAATTCGCTTGTGGCGTTGGTAGTAATTAATGAAGAAAACATGTCGTTTTTAATTTTCGGTACTCCACTACGTGCAGTTCTGGCATTAATAAGAAAATTTACTTTAAAAGGTCAAAAACTTGGTGTCGTTTGGAGTGCACAATAATCAAATGCGTGTCGTTTTAAGTTTATATCCTCCGTCGTCTTCGGCCTTTAGCTGCTTGTTCTGACGAGATTCGCTTCTCCGAGAGAGCGACATAGAGAGAGATGAGAGTATTGAGTTATCTGAAGCAATGGCGTGGAACAGCGAAAGAAGCCTTCGCTCATGTATCAATCGTGGTCAAGTTTCTCTGTTTGCTTCATGTCACCGATCGTTACATAATCTCCTCAACTCACGTCTGTAATTGTCATAGCCTAAGAAAAATTTAATCTTTTTTTTTTCTTTTTCTTTATCTACTCCAAGAAATCTGATTCCAGTTATATTTGGGGTTTTAGGTTCAAGGTCCTAGCATGCTTCCGACGCTTAATCTCACCGGCGATGTAATTTTGACGGAACATTTATCACACCGGTTTGGTAAGATTGGCCTCGGTGACGTTGTATTGGTTCGATCTCTGAGAGATCCAAAAAGGATGGTGACAAAACGAATCTTGGGTTTAGAAGGCCATAGACTCACTTTTGCGGCTGACCCATTGGTGGGTGATAGCTCAGTCAGTGTTATGGTATGAACATTGTGCAATCTCTCCATTAAAAATGGTGTCTTTTGTAGTATTTGGTAAAAAAATGATGTAATTTGCAAATTTCTAGGGTTTAGGGCTTATCTGTGTATAATTGATAATATGGGATGGTCTAGAAGGTAAGGCATTACTAGAAACTGGTTTCGATGAAATTCGATTTCGGAGTAGTTAGAGCTTTTAGGGCTTAAGTTTTTTTTTAAGATGGAATGTTTAAATCTCTAAGGTTTAGGGCTTATCTGTGTATAATTGATGATTTGGGATGGTCTAGAAGGTGAAGCATTGCTGGTTACTTGTTTCGATGAAATTCGATTTCAGAGTAGTTATAGCATTTAGGGTTTTAATGTAAAACAAGATGGAATTTGCATTTTTTTCTAGGGTTTAGGGTTTATCTGTGTATGATTGATGTTTGTGATGGTCTAGAATGTGAATCTTTGCTGCTTACTGGTTTTGATTATATTCGATTTCTGAGTAGTTACAGCATTTAGGCTTTTTGCTTTCTGAGTGTGCTATAGCATTTGTTTTTTTGCAGCTCCAAAGCTTGTCTGATTTAGGGGTTGTGCTTGATTCTTCAATAGGTTCCAAAAGGTCATGTTTGGATTCAGGGAGATAACTTGTATGCTTCGACTGATTCACGTCATTTTGGACCTGTACCTTACAATCTCATTGAAGGAAAAGCTCTACTGCGGGTAACTCTTTCTAATCTGACACTCTTAAATTTTCTTCCTATGAAGTTATGAAACAGTGAACAATGATTTTCTTAGTAACTATCTGTTGGCTTATCTGATATTATCCTCTAGGTCTGGCCACCAGAATGCTTTGGGTCATTGAGATGAGATGACGATCATATACATACACATTTCCAGATGATTCTCTGCGGTATCGGTTTCTTCCGCAGAAAGATGCGTCAAGAGATTACTCCAGCAATTTGAGTAATGTATCATTCAAATTGCGAGAAGATCATGAAAGTGGGATAAGCATTTTTGCCCTTTCTCCTTGTTGGCACTATTAGAGGAAAGCCATGGACCTGACATTGTTCTTAATACCTTAAATTATATCTAATGTAAAGGATTCATATTGGGATGATAATTGTGGTTTGATACAAAGTTTTAGATTTTTTTGACCCATTTAGGGACTGAAGCCAATATGAAAAGAATGAAAACTGGTTCTACTTATGCGTTTTCATCACCTAATCAAACTGAGCCGATCTTTTTTTTAACCAATCTTGTTTATAACTGTCCATTGTGCGCCATATAAGTTCATACAAGAACAGGAGGACTACATAGATAATTAAAAAAAATTAAAGTACTTTTTGGAGATTTTCCAAAGTCGTGGGCTTTTTCACAGAATACACAAAGAGAAGGTACTAGGTTTAGGGGTAAAATTGACAATTCGAAACAAACACTGAAGGTCTTCTTCATGTGCTTATAAATAAACATCGCCGCTATTAGGGATAATCCAAGTGCCTTTGAGAGATCAGAGCAGCGAGATATCAATGCTGTTCTTGTTCCGTTGCGGGCATATATCGAAACCCAAGTATCTTTTCTCTATCTCCTCTTGCAAGTGATTTTCATTACTGCAAATCGGAAGGAAAGATCTCACATTTCTTTGATATCAAGAGCAACTCTTTGTATCGTTTATTATTTCTATCTGTTTGTGATTCGGCCGATCCAAATGGGTTCTTACATCTTATGCTAGCTCCCAATTTCACCCGGCCAAGATTTAACTCAACGTTATGGAGCAGTCTCTCTCAATGATTTTTCACATGTTTATTTTGTCATGTATAAAATCAGAGAGTCTGCCCTAAATTTATGTTCGTCTTTTATGGAATTTTGGTCGTATTAGAACAGAGAACTAATTACGAAATATTTACGTTTCTGTTCTGTTGGAGTCGCTAAACAATCAAAGTTGTTAACTTCCGGCGTCTGAGTCCATCTCGACTTATGTCTCCTCTTCCTTCTGCTTATTGGTTTATGGCTAAGGAATTAGTTGTAAAGCACCAATCGATTCCACTTTGAAAGAAAGGCAGAGGGACGAATCTATATGGCAAAATTTTGGATTTTGGTTAAAATTTCTGTGCTGTTTCCTAATCTGTTCAAAACTCGAAATTATCATCGGTAGAATCCTGAATTGGAATACAAACAATGTTTTTCCCACAATTTGTTATCAAATTAGCATTTAATATTATAAAAATGTTATAAAATTCCAAGAAGAGCTAATACATGTTAAAATTTAATCTGCCCTATCAAGACCCAAGGGTTTAACATGTATTTAATACTCGAAGAAGTATCAATTACATGTGTAATTTAGTACATAGACAAGGGTTTGACACGCTCTATTTAAATGAAATTACCCCAGATAAAAATAATGTATGTGCCAAGCTAAGTGGGCCTACAACTAATGAGTAGTTATTGGGCCTAATAAAGCCCAAAGTTTGTAGCGTAAGTATCATATAGGAGACAAGTCTTCTTGTAAGGAGGAACCACTTACCTAATTCCCTGTTTTGTAGGAATCTATGTTTCGATTTTTGCTTCCATGTTGTATTCTCAGGATCACAAAGAAAAGCTAATAAGCAGTCAAGCAGAGAAGTTTCTGCAATCAAACGTCTATCGATTTTGATTGACACCACCATCACAGAGCCAAAACCTAGGTGTTTTAATTTCATTATGAGAAAACGCAAGCAGCAAGTAACTAGAAACGGATCCAATAAACGATCCTCACCCTCTGGATGAGAAGAAATATAATACTTTAATCTGATCCCTGATGATCTCGTCATTAATATCTTCTCGAGATTGCCTCTGAAGTCTATAGCTCAGCTTCGTTGCGTATTGAAGCTTTGGTCGTCCAAATTACAACCTAATGTTCCCGATCAAGTGCTTAGCTGCACCACGGCTCCTTTTTGCCTTCAAAGTTGCTGGATATTTGTTCTTCAACTCTTCACTAGCCTCAAAACCCGGATAGCAATACGTCTCTTGTAACCACTCGTCATCATACCAATACCATCACATATCTCTATAAACTCTCTCGGCCTGTTTATTGGGCGGCTGTGATTTCAAATCCCATCACAGGAGAGTCTTTAACCTCGCCAAAACTGTGACTGGAGGAGGGGATTAAGTCAAAAGGAAGAAAAGGAAAAGTAAGATATTGTTTTGGGTATGATCCAATCGACAAAACAGTTCAAGGTCTTGCACATTACATGGTTTTCTTGTGGCTCACAAGAGTGGTCCGGTGAGTATCCAGTTCTGACATTAGTGACTGCACATCTTTCATGAAGAACGATACAATGTTGCACACTTCATTATCCTCGAGAAGATAATGGTATGCATCAATGGTGTTTTGTATTATCCAGCAAAGATCAATAACAGAACATATACTATCGTTACTCATTGATCAAGACTTGACAACAAAGATCTCACAAGGGTAAGTTAGGTGCTTGTAATTGTGATCTTTTCGAGTTGTGGGGTTTAAACAATGCCAAGGAACATAGATGGTCAAAGCATATCTACGAAATGCCTCATCCATGGCCTACTGAAACGAGTCATGTATTAGCTGGTGGAATGATAGCTAGTGGCGAAATTGTGTTGTACACATGCCATATTGGTACACGACTTCCGGGATATAAAGAGTTTACCTATTATTCTAGACTTTACACATTTTCAAACTATGTAGATCATGTGACACTTATTTAAGTGTTTACTTCTCCCAAACAGAATTAATCAAATTATTAATCTTTGTCTTTTGTGTTTCTTTTTTCTTGTAAGTTCTTTTGAGTTTTGTTTTTGAATTTACTCTTTCTATGTTTAGTTACTCATTCTTGTACATGCTTGAAGGATCTAAACGATTCTAAGAAGGCTGGACAGTTTGAGGGATCTTAATTGGAAACATTATCTCTGGAACTCTGTAAAGTGAAAGAATAGTCTTGTTTTTATTCAATCTCCTGTATAACCAAAAAGTTAAAAGTCTGAAAAGTCAAAGTCTGAGATTGTTCCATGATGAAATATTCAAATCTTGTTAACCAAAAGTATTCAAATCTTCGGATTCAATTGCAAACACAGCTCAATTTTCAGACATAACTACAAACACATGGACTTAAAATCATATTAAATCACACTGTTTCTCTTATGAATATAAATTCAAGATACTTTATGAACAATTGTTTTGATTCCACTTCACGACCAGGCTCCTCTTCCTCCTATGACACCAAAAACTATGGCAATTGTAGCAAGAACAGCCTGTGAAAGTAAAGCGTCAAACAAAATTAAAAGTAATCTGTATAGATATAAAGCGCGATGATGGTTCAATGAAAAGACTCACTGCGATGGTACAAGCTATGTATCCTGGTTTCTCACGTGGATCAATCCTAGCAAATACTAGAAGGAATACGCCCATGTACCATGGTATTGCACCAAGGAGGAAACCAGTGATGAACCTTTACATAAAAAGACCAAAATTTGAGATTGTAATCTAAGACAAATTTGAGATTTCTAAGAAAAAAAAAGGAACTTACAAGAACCAACCGATACCAATACCACAACAAGGAAGACGCCTTTCTCTTGCAGGTCTTCCTTGAGAAACAGGGTAACCTGCAATTTAAGCTTTGTGAACTATCGTAGAAATAGAGAGAGCTTCACAAGTGGAGACACAAGATTTTTAGAAATGAAGATTATAAATAAAGTTCATGTTCTTGCTTACTGAAAGAAAGAAACTTTGATATCATTTTTACAATAGAGATCTGATTATGCGCAATTGATTCAGCTGAGGTGAATCTAGCATCTTAGTTTTACTCAGTTGGATCATATGTTTTGATTGCAATTTATAGGCATAGTCTCAGTTTCATCTTTTGTAACCTTCAAATTCGAACCTTTTAAGTAACCAGAAGATACTATCAGAAGGGTCGGATGAAAGATGAATCAAAATTTAATCTTTTCATCTGGAAGATCAAGATTCAACGCTGGCTCTGACAAAGGTTTCAAAGATTCGGAGAGGTACATACCAGGAACGGTTTGATGTTCTTGAATGTATTGATGAACGGAAATGCCTTGATGAGTTGCTCCGGGAGGTGGAGATGGCTGAGGAAATCCGGTGACCGGATGATGTGACGGTGGATGAGGATACGTCGGTGGCGGATAAGTAGGGACACCTTGAAACGTGCCGTAAGGTGAAGAAGAAGCTGCTCTGTTTTTGTCTTTTTCTTTGCTCATTTTCTCTCTCCCTCTGAAATTATTTATCCTGTCTATTGTTGTTTGATCAACTTAAAAGGTTTTAGCAATTTTGACACGTGGTAGAACGTTATGGATGAATGGTGCTTGTTAGAAAAAGCTTATTTAGAGTTATTATAATTGACACATCAATCAGTAAAACCAAACAAAAGTTCAACACGCAAATACTCTCTTCGGCTTCATAACAACTTCTACTATGTTCAATCTATTATTTCTACAGTCTTCTAATGATGGTATCTAATGCAACTACATCTTCTTGTTCTTCTTGGTTCAAACTTGAAATCAGGTTATACTTGGTTCAAACTTTTTACTTCAAATAACTTAAAAATTATTCATAATATTCAAAATAACTTAAAAATTATCCGAAATAACCTAACTGAACAATAAGTGAAAGAACGTAAATCTAGATCTGGTTCTTCGAATTGTGTCAGATACTTATTCAGTTCGGATACTTATTCTAGTTTTAGGTATTACTCGAATAAATCGAAACCCAAAATACCAAACATATCAAATCCGATCCAATGTTTATACAAAGCCATACCCGATCTAAACCATGTCCATTGCGTTCGAGTTTGGATTTTGGATACAGTTATTTTTCTCAAGCCTACTTTACAGTTTAGAAAGGACGAGCTTTTTATAAGCAGGCCATTTCATTGGGCCTAAACTAATGGGCCTAATAAAACGATTGTGTTGCCGACATGTTCATCTGGCCGACCACATTTTTAAGTCAACGGTCAGAATCTTCTTTAACGTTCATCGGCGGAGATCGATGATGATGGGATTTCCTTGTAGGTCCATAAAAAATGGGGATTTGACTTTTGAGTACAACTTCTTCATAAATACCAAATCTAGTAACATCCGAATTTAACTAATATTTTTTTCTTACACTACAACCAAGTTACCAACAAATAAAAGAATATGGTGGTAAAATTGTATCATGTAATGTATGGTCCCATCTAAAATATAAATACGATTAGTGTAGATGTCAAAAAGAAAAAAAGAAAAAAAGAAAAAAAGACTAGTGCGGTAATTGCTGTGTAGATAGTAAAGTTATTTTTTTCTTTTCGTATCAGTATCACAAGTCCACGAAAGTATATTCATTGGTCCTTTGCTCTTAGCTGGACGTGTCGAAGTCGAACGTTTTATATTTATGCGACGAAGTGGAATGTTTATTTACGATAGAAAAACATAAAATTTACCCTAAAATTTTTTCCAATTCAGTAGACGATATGAGACGGCGCCGTTAAATCTCGGTTAGCAAAGATCAAGAGTGAATATCAAGATTAGTCAACTCAAGATTTGAGATTTTATAGACTTGAGAAAAGGGTAAACTCACGGTTAATCCTAAACTCGTCGAATTACAAATTGTGGTTGAATCAATGTTTCATTCCGCGCTACAGTAGCTCTTGTCGTTTCTTGTCTTTTCCGATCTTTCTAAACACAACACTTCCAACTTCGAATCGATTGGACCAAATGTCAATTAAAAAAATCTTAATACACTTTATCAATTTTCATACACTATATAATATCTAATACCCAATTTATTCTTAATAAATCATCAATAAACAATACTTATTTCAACTAAATCAATGAAAAAAAAGAAAAAATAAATAAATGAAGTAGAAAAGCGAAAGAGCTTGATAGGTTAAAATTTGATAAAAAAAAAAATTAAATGAGATAAATAAGAATTCTACTTTCTTTTTCTTCCCACAAACCAAAAGCTTTCATTGAAAAACAAAATTGAAGTTTCATTTGAGATGATTCTCGATGTTTATATATATATTAATGATTGTTCATTCTTTTATGCGGATATGAATCTAAAATAATCATTCAATGTGAGTGAGTATTTAAATTAGAATAATATAGATTTAAAAACATTTCTTGAATTATGCTTTATTTTTGTGCATATTGGATTATAAAACTTATTTTTTGATCAATTAGAATGTTCCACTATTAATCGTTGATAATTTATGGGTTACGGTGGTGGAATCGTACTGAATCTTAGGTAGATAGAAATCAAAACCATTGGTGAACAAAAAAGAAAGTTACAGGGAAATAGTACATGAAAATCGGAAAAATATAATAAAATATTTTTTCTTATTATTTTTCAAGAGAAAATGAATAATATTCCATGCAAAAGAAAATTATGATAGATAAAGCCACTACCAAGTTGATACTTAGTTACATTTTAAAAAATGAAGGGTGTATTTTTCAAAAAAATCTCTAATAATATAGAGATTTCTTGTTTTATAGAGTTTAAATATTATTAATATTTTAAAACTTTTATAGAGTTTTAAATTTTTTAAAAGTTTAATTGTATTCAACTAAAAAACCAGATTAAACCAAATAAAACTTTTAAATTTGGACGCATGATAATTCAAACTTCGTGCTCATTCGTATTTGGAATTATTTTGTCGAGGGCGAGGATCGACTCAAAGTGGCTGAGATATGGATAATTGGTTTCAATGTTTGGTTTGTTTATTTGTGGGTGAGACTAGTTTGTGTTTATTTCTGTCAACCTACAAATAGGTAAAACTAAGTGGTGCAAATATGTTTAATTTGATTTTTAGTTTGGTTATTTGTATTAGAAATATATGTTTGTGTTAATCTGTGTTCGTATAGAATCATTAACATCTATTAAATGAATGACAAAATCAAGTTTTTGTTTATTAGTTACATAACATCAAATTTTACAAACAAATATATTATATTCTTAATGTTTGTTTAGATGTGAAGCATTTGAAATTACCAAAATGGTGAAAATTTGTTATTTAACACATTTTTTATGAAACTATAATACATGCACTTTATTAATTTAATGTCATTAGTACAATAAAAAAAAAATGATTCTTTAGTATGATACAACTATTTAAAAGTTAAACCACCAAAATACAATTATGATATGTAATGAGTATAATTAATAATTTTTGTACAACTATGGTACAATTATGGTACAACTATAGGATAATACTTTTTATGAGATCTTAGGTACTTTTTGTCGGATCTTAGGCACTTTTTGTCGGATCCTAGGTGTTTTTTATACATTTAAATTTATATTAAATTATATAATTAATATAATAAATTTAAACAGTAATTTTAAACGTCAAATATTATACTAATTGTATCATTGTTGTATTAATTGTACAAAAACTTAATAGTTGCACCCATGTTCTATGACTAACGACAACTTCAATGATTTCACCGTATTGTTCGAAATGCCGACGAAGAGTTTTACTTTGAGTTTTCCAAGTAAGTTCACCGACGAATACCTTTGTAAAAGTTGTATCATTAAAAGGAGAAATCAAGTAATGAAATCTGGAGAAATTTTATTTTTCACAAATCTGAAAAATTAAATTTTCAAAAATTTGGAGAAAATCTGAAAAAATTAATTTTTTCAAAAATATAGAGAAAAATTAAAGAAAAAAAAACTAAACAAATGAAAGGAATGAGAATAGAAGAATCAATCTTTTAAGAAAAATGGTGGTTTGGTTTGGAGAATTTTATTGATGGTGATGATGAAAAAGTTGGTGATAATGATGAGATGACGATGATAATATGTGATTTGTTGAAGAAACAAAGAGAGAGATTTTTGTTTTTAGTCACCGTAAATGTTTCTATATTGTGCGAAGAATACGAAGAAGATGGAAAGCGAATGAGAAAAAATGAATTAGTTTTGTTGGATGTTATATAAGGAAAATTTAGTTGGATTTATCTTACTGGATTTGATGTAAAATCTTTTATTTTTATTTGGATTCGATACGATTTGAAATTAATTTGGGAAAATATATGTAATAAATTTAAAAATATAAGGATTTTTAGTAATTTAATTCTATTTTGAGTTAAAAAAAAGTAGAAAACAAATTAGAATTAGAAGGGAGGTACATGAGATTTAATATGAGATTTTAATCCGAATCGATTCGTATGATTCTCCTTTTCTGAGGTCATTAGGCGAAAAAGATTAAATCTTTGGGAATCTTGTCGGCTCTTCTCTTCTGAGTTTTGATCAATAGAAAGGAATACGATGGAGTCTTCGTTAATTCATCATATAATCATTGTCTTGTTGTTACTCTGGTTTATCTCTTCGTTGAATCGATCCCACGCCATTTTCTATTTCCTCGCTTTGATTTATCTTTATCTGGTACTGATTTTTTTACTTCTATCATGTTTTTGTTTCTTTTGGATACTTGTCTGGACTTCCATTTTTTTTTTTTTTTGGTTTATACAGGTTCACGAACGGTACGTGATGAGATTGAAGAGAAAATTGCAGTTTGAAGAGAGGAAGCAAGCTAACCAGAGAAGGGTAATTTCAAAATTCTTTGTGTGTACTCTTCTTTAGGTGGAAATATTCTATCTTTAGTTTGGTCGAGGCAGAGATCATAACTTCCAAAGCTCCTAAGTTACTTTTTCTTTCTGTTTTAAGTATGGATTAATCTTGTAATGGTTGAATTCGTATAATGAAGCTGTGAAAGTGGTAGATTTTAGCCAGTTTATGGACGGACTTAGTGTTACTAAGGATGCTTACTCCTTGGTTTTTGCCTGTGTATTTGTTGTCTGTGATTAACTTCATTTGGATTTGTTTTGTTTTCAGTTGTTTCTTACATTGCATGAAATGTTATATCCCTCCTTGTTCTTTGCTATGCATCTTTCAGGTTCTATCTGATTCTGAATCTGTGCGGTGGTTGAATCATGCTGTGGAGAAGATATGGCCTATATGTATGGAACAGATTGCGTCTCAAAAGATTCTGGGTCCAATCATACCTTGGTTCTTGGAAAAGTATAGACCTTGGACAGCGGTATCCCGTCTCATAGAAATATATTTTTTCGGTCTTAATTCCATATGGCTTTTCTGCTTCTTGTAGTACTTGAACAACTCTGGCGTTTTTGGTTTAATTCGGAAATCACATCGCTGTCGTAAGAAGTCACTTGTTATTATTGACATCTTGTTGATGTATGTGCAGAAAAAAGCTGTGATACAGCACCTTTACATGGGAAGAAACCCGCCTCTGTTGACTGCTATTAGGGTTCTTCGCCAATCTACGGGTGATGATCACTTGGTATGTTGCAACGCTTCATAGAACATTCTTATTGGACCTCTTCCCTTGATTATCTATAGAAGAAGTAGAACTTATGCTGGAGTTTATACAGGTGCTGGAACTAGGAATGAATTTTCTCGCAGCAGATGATATGAGTGCAATACTTGCTGTTAAATTAAGGAAAAGGCTTGGTTTCGGGATGTGGACAAAGTTGCATTTGACGGGGATGCACGTGGAAGGAAAGGTAGTGTAGCCTTTGCTTTATCTGAATGTGACCTTTTCTATTTTTGTAAATGCATATTTGCTTCTACTCTTAAAAGGTGTTGATAGGAGTGAAGTTCCTTCGTCGATGGCCTTTCTTGGGGCGTTTACGTGTGTGTTTTGCAGAGCCTCCATATTTCCAGATGACTGTTAAACCAATCTTCACTCATGGGGTTGATGTTGCTGTACTTCCAGGCATCGCAGGATGGCTAGTAAGTACTACACAGCCTAATAGTCTTAACAAGAGTTTTGAATCTCTTCTTACACTTTGACCTTTTTTACCCTTCTAAAAGTCACACCATTTCTTGAATTTTTTAATCAGGACAAACTTCTTTCTATCGCATTTGAACAGACCCTTGTTCAGGTAAGACTGACGGTTTGTAAGTTGGTTTATTTTCTTTGCTGGTTATGAATATTCTCTTGTAGTTAAGCAACAAATGGGTCCGTCTAAAGAATGTGTTTTACTTTTTCTTATTTTCTCTGCATTTTGGTTGCAGCCAAATATGCTGGTTGTTGACATGGAGAAATTTGTTAGCACAAATTCAGGTATTTATTGCAGGTTTATTAACTCCTTAGCTTCCATCTTATTTTCGTATTTCCTCACTTGTCTACACTCCTCACACTTGAAATCATCGGTATCTCTCATGCTAGCATTAACTTGGACTTTTTGTCTGTGTTGGCCTCCAGAAAATTGGTTCTTTGTTGATGAGAAAGAACCAGTAGCACATGTCTTAGTTGAAGTCGTTGAAGCATCAGATGTTAAACCATCCGATCTAAATGGTCAGTTTGGATATTACCATGACAGTTATGTTTTTTTCGGTTTGAAAAAACTTTGATGTTTTGGTTTCAGGTTTGGCTGATCTTTATGTGAAGGGGAAACTTGGTGCGTACCAATTCAAAACCAAGATACAGAGAAAAACATTGTCCCCAATATGGCGTGAAGAGTTTAAGATACCAATCTTTACATGGGATTCTCCAACTGTGCTTACTATTGAAGTTCGAGACAAAGACCGATTTGTGGATGATACCCTTGGGTATGTTCCTGAACCTCGATTTTGTTACTCCAAAGTTGTGTGAATATCAATAGTTTCTTTTGTTGGATTCCTGTTTTGTTGCAGTGAATGTTCAGTGAACATCGGAGAGTTTAGAGGCGGCCAAAGAAACGATATGTGGTTGCCTCTTCAGGACATCAAAGTGGGAAGGCTGAATCTTGCTATAACTGTGGTCGAGGACAAAGCAAAGGTTAAAAAAATCTGATTTTTCCTCCGAAACTCATGGCAGTTTTTCACGATTAGTTTTATCAAATGCTTCTCATTCGTGAAACAGTGGAGTGATGATCCCATCAAAGAAGCTAATCTAAGCAAGGAAGACATACAGGCTTCTTTTACTTCTGATACTACAAACAAAGGCTCTTTCTCGTCGGTGAAATCCGATAAATCTCCAAGTGTTGTGGATAACTTTGAGCCAGTTAACCTTGAAGGGCAAGAAGAGACTGGAATTTGGGTTCAAAAACCGGGAGCTGAAGTCTCGCAGATTTGGGAACCGAGAAAAGGCAAGACTAGACGTCCTGATAACCAAGTAGAAAGACTTGCTCCTAGTGATGGATCACCCAACAACGGAAGCAGCAGCACCGATGAAAGTCAAGAGGGATCGAAGAACCCATTGAAGTCTGTCGGTAGAGGATTGAGGAAAATCGGGTCAGTGTTTCATAGGAGTGGCAAAAAGGAAGAGTTTTCAATAGGTAGCATTGAAGAAGAGTCGGAGTCTCCTCGGATCAATCTGAAGGCAGTAAACCAAAAGGATGTTGGAGTTAACTTCATCGTTGATGACAATCTGCCGGGTCCTCTTTCAGGCAAGAGTTTCGATGGTGAGAGTTTGGATGCAGAGGAGAATTCAGGTAAAGGTCATATGAAGGATGTTGCAAAGTGCTTTCTAAAACACGCTGAGAAGTCTGCGAAACAGCTAAAGCACGCGTTCTCGCGTAAAGGATCCAAGAAAGCTAGAGATGGGCAACGAGAAATCGATCCTGAATCTGATTCTTCTGATGATGATGATGATGCGTCTACCTGTGTACAGAATCTGGGAACAGTACCAACGCCAAGAGGTCTCACACGTGAAGGAAACATCGGTGGAACAAGAGATAATGATGATCATGTAGATACAACATTAGCTAACGCTAAGGAAGATTCAAGTGGTGATATTGCAGAAAATTTGACAGATGTTGAAGCTAAAGATAAGAAATTAGAAGAAGCAGCAGAGTCGGAAACTAGAGATATCGATACCGCCATGAACATCAAAACTGAAGATGAGAAAGTAGAGACACCTAAGAATATCTAAGAAGGGGAAGAAAAAGAATCATCTTCAAACTAAAAATGTAAATCTTATTCACATTTATGTTCATATATCTGTTTACTGGTTTACCAAATTTGAAAGCCTACGAATCAAATGAAGTTTCTTGAGCTTATGTTATATAAAAAAATCAGTTTTTTTCCTCTCTTCTCAAATAGGCTCACGTGGCAAAATTTAATTTGTCACTTAACTTGTGAACTTGCATAGATTTTTTTTTTTTGTCAACATACCCCGTATATTAAGCTATCGGTTTTGAGACTTTCCGTGTAGAGAAAGCCACAAAGACACCGAGGTGGTTACATGGGAAAAACAAAATCCTCGTGTTCTTGCACATTTTGCAAGTTCATCCGCACGAAATTTTTTACAACGCGGGATATGTCTGATAGAAAAAGGACTAAAAGACTCCTTAATAACTAAGAACTCCCTCAATTCTGATGCAAAGACCGACCAATTCTCCGGATTTTTCGTCATATCTATAAGGTCAGAGCAGTCTGTAACAAACAGAACATCGGTCAAAGGAACATCTCCCAACCATTTCATAGCCCAAATAAGAGCTTCCAACTCTGTGTGCAGGGGTGAAAGACACCGACGGGAGCCTTTCAGGCCAACGTGTAGAACCTCATCTCCTTTAGTGACTAACCATCCTTGTCCGCTTCTGCTGTCTGATCCATGCCATGATCCATCCGTAAAGCAAACAATGGAGTCTACAGGTATTCTCGTCTCTATCTCCTCCTCAGCCAAACCTTTATGCCTAACTTCCTTGGTGTTCGCTAATCTCCATGATTTTTCTTCATGGATGGCCAGAGTGAGCGTATCCCTCGGGTGTTCATTAGATCCCTCGAAGATCTTCCTATTCCTTACTTTCCAAATATACCACATAACCCATGGAAAAATTCGAAGACTCTCCTCTTTTGCTCCAAAGTCCTTCCCTCTCCAGTATAAATAGTCCAAATTGTAGAACAGAGATTGAGACGGGAAGACATCCGGAGCCGAAAGAATGTTAGAAAGAGCCCAAACTTGTCTTGCCGAAGGGCATGTAAAAATCAAGTGATTGATAGATTCTTCCTCCGTGCCACACCGTGGGCACCCTTTGTCTTGTCCAATATGACGATAAACTAGGCGTTGGCATGAGGCCAGACAACCTGAGATGCATTGCCACACGAAATGCTTGAGCTTTCGCGTAGTTTTTAGTTTCCATGCTTGCGCCTTCAATGCCGTAACACTTGGTCCCTGAAGAGGGAGGTCGCATACAAGACGAGAGAGATCTCTCGCGGCCCAATATCCTGACTTGGCAGAGTAGTTGCCATATTTGGTCAAAGACCAGCTATATCCATCACATGATGCATGTCTGCCTAATTTAATCCCCAATATTAGGGTAATGTCTTCCAGGGGAAATAGTTCCTGGAGGTTGTCCATCTTCCAAACCTTGGTATCAAAGTCTATAAACGTATTCACACAGGCAAGAGGGTCTCGATGTTCATCTTCATTCAGGCTTCTTGGGGGTCTGGGTGGCTCATCCGGAATCCATGGATCTGACCAAATGCTCGTGCCTAACCCTAAACCGATCGTCTTTCTGAGATCAGAGCTCAGAAGCAGCTTTGCTGCCATTATGCTTCGCCAACCATAAGATAGACGATTAGACCTTGATAATTCCATGGGACTACCGTGTCTATAATACCTCTCTTTCAAAACCCGGGAGAGTAAAGAGTTGGGGAATCGGAGTAATCTCCACAGCTGCTTGGGTAGAAGGGCTAGATTGAATTCTTCTAGTGATCTAAAGCCCAAACCTCCCTCTATATGTGACTTGAAGAGATGTTCCCAAGCCATCCAGTGAATGCCCCTACTTTCAGCTTTCTAACTCCACCAAAAATTTGCTATTGCACTACTTAATTTCGAGCATATAACTTTTGGTAATAAGAAGCACGACATAACATATGTCGGAAGAGTTTGGGCCTGAGATTTAATCAACACTTCTTTTCCCCCTTTTGATAAGAATTTAGAAGACCACGAATTTACCCTGCCTTGTAGTCGCTCTCTCACAAATGCAAAAACTTGGGTTCTGGATCCGTGTAAATTTTTGGCAACCCTAGATAAGTTCCCATTTCTCCTTCTTGGGATATCCCCGTAATATTCTTTATCTCCTGTTGCGTTTGAGTCTGGACTTCCGAACCAAACATCAGTGAGGATTTAGACAGGTTTAATAGTTGATATGATCCCTCGCCATAAGAGCGGATTATATCTATAACCTTTTTACTTTCCTGAGCGTTTGCTTTGCAGAAGAACAAGTTGTCGTCCGCAAAAAGAAGGTGAGAGACCCGTGGGCTCGCACTTGAAACTCTAATCCCCTGGATTTTGCCTTCTATTTCTGCTTTGCGTAATTGTGCTATAAGCGCTTCCGTACATAGTATGAATAAGTACGGAGAGATTGGGTCGCCCTGGCGGATGCCACAAGAAGGTCTAATTCGACCTTTGGGGGAGCCATTAATGAGGACTTGGTATAAAACCGATGATATGCAATACATAATCTATTCGACCCATCTTTGCTCAAAGCCCATTCTCTCCATTACTGCTCTAAGAAACTCCCATTCCACTCTATCGTAAGCTTTACTCATGTCCGTTTTCATAGCCATAAAGTTTCTTCGATTTGCCTTATTGGATCGAAGGGCATGGAAATTCTCCTGGGCTACCAAGATATTATCTGTGATTAGCCTGCCTCCCACAAATGCAGATTGTGTCTCAGAGATTATATGTGGGAGAAACTTCTTAAGTCTTAGACTTAGAACCTTAGATATCACCTTATAGCATATATTACATAGACTAATAGGTCTAAATTCTGACATCTCCTTTGGTCTACCTCTTTTCAGGATTAGACAAATGTTAGTCTCGTTGATCCTCTCATCAAATACGCCAGTACTGAAAAAAAGACTTCACCATATAGGTGAGATCCATGCCAATAATATTCCAAAACTGTTGGAAGAAAATGGCTGTCATTCCGTCCGGACCTGGTGCTTTGTCTAAGTTCAGAGAGAATAAGGCTCGTTTCACCTCTTCTCCGGTAATATCTCTAGTCAAAGTTGCATTCATCTCTTGTGTCACTGTCCTCGGAATATCTTGTAAAACCGGATTTGGGTCTCTCGAAATCAAGGAATTGAAGAGATTCTGGAAATAGTCAATGGCTATCTTCTTGACTTCTTCTTCCTTATCGATCCATTCACCAGAGTGATCTAGTAGCCCAATGATCTTATTTCTAGCTCTCCTTTGCTTTGTTGAAGCGTGGAAAATTTTTGTATTTTTATCTCCTTCCGCTAGCCATTGCTCCCTGCTTTTCATCTTCCAAAATACCTTTTCTTCTTTGTAGGCTTCCCGCAGCCTTCTGTTAAGATCTTCCATATCTTCTGGAGATATTTGGTCATCCTCGTGGGCCTCGTTAATCTTCTCTTGTAGGGCGAAGATTAGCTTTTCTGAGTTTGATCTAAATGCTTTTTTCCAAGATGAAATGGCTATTCGACAACAACGGATTTTCTTCGAAAAAGTGCCAGTCTCCAGAAGGAGAGATGGCTCCTAAATACCTTCCACTGCTTCTCTAAATCCAGGTTTATCAATCCACCTTTTATCGAACATAAACCTTCTACGTGATTTTAGAGGTTTAGATAGAATGGATGCAATCATAGGTCTATGATCTGAGCCCCACATCTTCAAATACTCCACATTAGTGTGGAAAAATATATTATGCCACTCTGCATTCCCCATGGCTCTATCAAGACGACATCTTATCTTGTCGTTTCTCCGTTGGCCAATCCAAGAAAATTGATTTCCTGTGAAAGGGAAATCTATGAATCCGCACGCGTCAATCATTCCGGGGAAGGGTAAAAAAGTTGACTCCGAACGTTTTTTCCCACCACTTTTTTCATGATTTCCACTAATCTCATTGAAGTCTCCTATGATGAACCAAGTTTCAGAGCGATTGATGCCAATGCGAGCAAGTCTTTCCCAAACATATTCTCGGTTTTTTACAACCGGATCTCCATAAATAAATGTCATAAAAACTCTATTACCATCAATAATGGTTTCTATATCGATAATACGATCGTCTTTAATCATTTGAATACAACAGAGCTAAACCTCCACTAGTGCCAACCGGCTCAACAATTTTGAGGTTATCAAACCCTAAGAAAACTTGCAAATTTTGCAGATACAATTCAGAGTTTTTTGTTTCCGATAAGAACATAAAACCTGGAGAATAAAATCGACAATTCTTCTAGTCGGCGAGATGTAATCTTGGCTTCCACCCCTTGACAATTCCAGGCTAGTGTCCTCATTTGGGGGGTCAAGGGAGATGAGGGGCTCCACCGGACCGTCCATGAGTAAACCATCGTTAGAATCCTTCTTCTTTTTCTTCATCGCTTGCTCTCTGTCTTGTGGGATCGTGCTCGAACTAGCCATATTGGCTGATTTCTTCCTCGGAGATGGTTTTCCTTGAAATGTTTCAGTTTTTTTGAAGCAATCAGGCCCATTTTTGGGCTCTTTGGGATAAGCTTTTTGATGCCCAAATCTTTTCCCAGTTTTGTTGGGCTTTGAGAAATAGGCCTGTCTTGCGCCTTAACAATTTTGACATTTCTTCTCATCTCCTTCTTTTCTATCTCCACCGCCGATGGAAATCTCAACCGCTTGCTCGTCGGGGAGCTCGACGTCGCCGGTGCCGCTTGACTAAGGTGGAGAACGGGATGGGCTTGATCCGTGATGGTTCTCTCCAAGCTTTCATCTTCAGCGGTCTTCTCCGGAGCCTTAGGGTTATCGATTTCCATCATCTCAAAATCCAACAGATCATCATCCTGTAGCAGCAATCCGTCCAGGATCATTTCCTGTTCCAGCTTCTTCATCTGTTTCACGTCATCCTCTGTCAGCTCTTTCGGTAAGCCAGTGTCTTCTTCAGCGAGTTGCTCCCAATCTGTTAGTGCTGCATCTTCTTCCTCGCCGAAGCCATCGTCATGCTCAGCCGTCCCATCAAACTCTGGGTCATACTCTCCTCAAATCTCCAGGTCCTCTGCCGGTGACTTTGACTGGTTCGCAGTTGGGTCGATTAGTTCACTTGCAATTCGGATCCTTGGCGACGGCTCACCAACTTGAGCCTCCATCCTCAAAATCTCTTCCTGCTCTAATGGGGAGGCGATTGTCGGTAGTGCAGTAGTGAGAATTTGGGGCTCGCTTCCTGATCCGGCCTCGACTTGTGACAGATTTATGATTTTATTTCCCACCTCCGGCTCGTTCTCCCCTTCTGAGTGAGAAACCTCTCCAATCTCAGCCATCGTGCCCTTCCCTTTGTTAGGGAGATCGCTAGACGCATAACCAGAAGGCGCAGCTTTGGCTTTTGAGCTGGAGTGTCGGCAAGGATGTCTCCCTATCTCTGCTTCATTGCCAGGTTCTCTCATCTTGAGCGGCGATTCCCTCCTCCTGAGCGAAATTCGTTGAGTAGCCTCCGCCTTTCGCCGAGATTGGCTTTGAGGAGTAGTGGTCAACCCTTCTGGAACTTCCTCTTGACCTCTTTGAAGATCCAATGAAACACGGTTTACTATCTCCCGTTGCCGGGGAATGGTTTGGGTTCTTCCTTCTCCTAGCCGCTGCCACACCGGATTTCTGTCATGCCTCCTTTCAACCTCCGAGGATGGATATAGACTTCGCCGAACATGACGACTATGAACTCCAGCTTCTCTGCTATCCCGGTTTGAGACCTTGGATCTAACTCTTCCAGTGTCTTCCCCATGTTCTCTTTGTCTCAGTCTCAGTCTGTCCCCGTCCTTGACTGTCTCTTAACTATGCAGGGCTCGACGTTGATCATCTACCCTGAGGTTACCCTCCTTTCTTCTTTCTTCTTCCCTCTTACGGTCTGTTGGTCCTAAGGGCAGTCTATGAACACGAGCGTCTGTCCTCTGGTTAATCGGTAGATGAGGGCAATCCTTTGCTTCATGTGAGATCAAGAAACAATTGTGACAGTACCGGTATAACTTCTCATAAACGAGAGAGACGACAATCAATTCTCCTTTGTCAGTTAGGACTTTCTTCTGGAATTTTAGAGGTTTTGTAACTTCTATTGCAATGAGGACTCTTGCTTCAAAGACTTCAACCTTCATTACTTCTCCCAGAGCTTCTCCAATACCCCGAAAGGCTTCCTCAGCGTAGCAGTTTAAGGGGAGATCGCGGATCTTCACCCAGAATGTGATCCGGTTCAGAAGCTTCTCTTCGATGTTAAGCTCCCACCATTCCAGTGCGAAGGACCACTTGTTGAAGTGGCATGGTCGTTTTCTTAGGACCTTTTGTAAGTCCTCCTCTGTCTCGAATCTGAAATGAAATCTTCCATTTCCCAGATCATAACCTTTTACCCTTCCTTCGAGATCCCAGATTCCAGCGCTAGGCATGAATGCCAGGAAAGCCTCAATGCTTCGCCCTCCAGCATGAAAAATCCGGCCAATCAGCGTGAGACGAAATCGATTGATCAATGCTGAGTTGTCCAAAGGAGGGAGTTGCACTGGAATGTCCTCCTCATTTGAGGGAATAGCGTTGGTATCAATCCTCTTGGAATCTTGATTCATCATCTTTAAGCTTTGAATGGCTTCGCAGATGCTTTCAAGAGTGAGTGGTAGACCGTTCTCAGGTGTGAAACAGTAGCGAAAAGTTGGAGCTTCTTGAAACTGCGGTTTGCTTTTGATGAAGTTAAAAATTAACTTGCATAGATTTAAAACCTTAAATGTTTTCCCGGTTTTTTTCTTCTCTCATCTGTTGGAATCGATGGTGATAAGGCCGATTTCGATTTACAGACGCAGTCTTTGTTTCAGATGTAATTCTACGGTTGCTCTCTCTAATCACGAGCCCATTACTCAGAAAGCTCGAAACTTTATGGAGACGACGAGCACAGCTATCTTTCAATGCAATTCCCATATTTCGAAGCTGGCGAGAAATGGAATCTTCAAGAAGCTGAAGCTATTTTCAGACAGATGTCACATAGAAGTATAGTTTCTTGGAATGCGATAATTTCAGCATACGCGGAGAATGGTAAAATGAGTAAGCATGGCAAGTGTTCGATGAAATGCCTGTGAGAGCTATATGTTTTTAACGTCATATAATTGATTTTATTTGACATAAAAATCCATAGATTTTTTTAAAAAACCCTTCAATTAACAATTTCCATATAATTTTTACCCCCCAAAAAAATAGCTTCTTCTTTTTTGGCATCCTAAATTTTATTTAAAATTGATAAAACTACATATGTCAAAAGGAAAAAAAATTATCTATAAAATTACGACGGTAAAAGATGTTGAACTTTAGTGATAACAACCTTAAAAAGAGACAATTTTTAATAAAATAAAAACTTTAAAAAATATATATCAAATTGGCTTCCATATACAAATTTGTCAAAAAAAAAAAATCAAGTTCTCTCGATATAGAAATGGGCTTAACACAACTATACTTTAAAAATCCCAATAACGGTTACCTTTGAAATTTGGTACATGGCACCCAGGGTGGATATTTTAATCGATCCGAATCGACAGAACCAATAACCTTTCATTTTGGCACATTTAATTTTTAATTTTTAATATAATTAATTAATATAAAATAATTTTTAATTAATAACTAATTTAATCCTTCTTAATTTTAGATTTCAAATTATAAAAAATTTAACTCTTCAGTCCACCATAACAAGATACAAAATAAATAAATAAAAAATTGTGTCTCTTCTTTCGTCTTTTTTTATTTCATCATTTTTTAATTACGTTTAGTTTTAATATTTTAGTTTAATTTTTTGAGTTTTTTTATAATTTCTTTAGTAATATTTTATTTAAAATATTTAATTAATAATTTTTATTGTTTATTTTTTATTTATTAGTAAAAATAATGTTAGTTTCTTATTATATCAATTATGTTTTTTAACCGAATTAAAACCGAATTCAAATAAAATCAAACCGAACATAAGTTAACCTGAACACAAAGCAAACCAAACTATCTTTGGTAAACCAAATTAACCGAACTTAAACCGAAATGTTCAATTCTAATGGCGTCAATGCGTCGACGTGGCAGCTAGAGTTCCAGATCTCATCTCGCATCCTCAACGTTCCACGTGTTCTGTTTCTGTAATGTTCTCCGGTCAACAGGAAGAAGATTTCAAACTGTGTATTGAACAAGTTTCGGCGAAAACCATTATATGTAATGTGTGATGGCTTCTTCTAGTAGTTTAACGATACAATCAAGCTTCGTCTCAGCGAGAGCAAGACTCAATTTCGTCTCCAAGCCAAATCTATCTGGCTTCGCTTGTCGTTCTCTTTCAAAACCCAGAAACTCGAGCCTCTCTGTTCGTTCTATGGGTTCCTCTAGTTCTTCTCAGAAACCAGACAACGTCCAAGGTTTTCTTTAAAAATTTAACCTTCTTAATTGCTTCTATTTCTCTCTGATTATACGATGATTTCCCATTTCACGATGTGTACTGTAATTAGCAAAAAAATGGTTTCTTTGTGGGTTTATTAGGTTAACGATTTTTGTCCATAAATTGATTTGACTTTATCCAAAGGTTATGTTTGATGTTTTGGAAGAGAGATTAGGTGAGGTAGTTTAATTGGGTTTAACTCCATTGGTTTTGAGAAGTTAGTGAAAAGAGACTTGAGAACTTATAACCAATCCATGCTTTGCATTTGTTTGTGTGGACAGTGTTGCTTGTAATGTTATTGTCTTTAGAAAACTAGTAAGTGACTTGTAAGTTTTGAGAGATTGTATGATGGTGCAGAGGCTGAGAAGAGTGATTTTGCTTCTCTAAGTGAAAATGAATGGAAGAAACGGCTAACACCAGAACAGTATTACATCACTAGACAGAAGGGCACAGAGAGAGCCTTCACTGGGTATGTAATGAATCCTCATCGATATGTTTTCGCCTTTTAAACATCATCACAAACCCTTATTGTCTGAAATTTTGGAGTAAAAAATCTTTGGAGTTAACATTCCAACGAGTCTTATCTTCTGTTTTCAGGGAGTATTGGAACACAAAGACCCCAGGAGTATACAATTGCATATGTTGCGACACGCCTCTATTTGAGTAAGTTGTTATTGTTCTATATGTAGAGAAGATGAACTAATGAAGCTAAAATTCTCAAATTTGTACCAGATGATGATTCATATGAATGGTTATTAACAGATCAAAGTTATGATTTCTTGCAGTTCATCAACAAAGTTTGATAGTGGAACAGGGTGGCCATCTTATTACAAACCAATTGGAAACAATGTGAAGACAAAGCTAGACCTCTCGATTATCTTCATGCCTAGACAAGAAGTTGTCTGTGCTGTTTGTAACGCCCATCTTGGCCATGTCTTTGATGATGGTCCTCGCCCAACTGGAAAACGATATTGCCTCAACAGGTTCTATTATCATCTCCAAAACTCACATTTTTCAAAGAATTCCCAATGGTAAGTTCTCATGTGGAAGTTCCTATTTTTTGTGCGTTTTTGTAGTGCTGCTCTAAAACTTGAGGCAATGGAGAAAACAAGAGATTGAGAGTTTCTGGTACTAGGATGTGTTCATATTACATTACATAATGTATAATTTCCATTGTATTTCCTCGTATTGAGTCATTGTATGTAAGTCAATTGTAATCCACCAAAAGGTATAATAAACTTTGAGTTGATTCCACGATCTCCTAAATAACACATTCTTAAATTTATTTACTTCAGTGTCTTTCCCACGTCTTCACCATATCCATTTCTTAATTTCAATCATTAGTGTGTGTGTCATATATATGGTTTTTTGCTAGTGGTCTGTGTCAGGGAGCTTGTAGAACCAACGATGGGGAAAGACAATGGCAAAGTTGTGGTTTTGGATTTCTGGGCAAGTCCTTACGCGATGAGGACGAAGATTGCGTTGCGAGAGAAAGGAGTTGACTTCGAGGTTCAAGAGTGAGCTATTGTTGAAATCATACCCTGTTCTTATCCACAACGACGCACCAATCTCTGAATCACTCGCCCAGGTTCAATGAATCGACGAGACGTGGACCGATACTGCCTCTTTCTTGCCCACTGATACTAAATCTAGAGCCACTGCGAGGTTTTGGGCTGATTTTGCTGATAAAACGGTAATTAGTGTTTAACACATTCCTCTGTTTCTGATTCGGTTTAATTCGGTTTGGCTTTTATGTCCATTTAGCTTTGATTCAATTTACCACAATGTAGATATCGTTGAAGGAGGAAAAAAGATATGGTGAAACAAGAAAGGAGAAGAACAAGAAAAAGGAAAGAAAGAGTTTGTTGAGAGCTTGAAGGTTCTTGAAGTTGAGCTTGGAGACAAATCTTACTTTGGAAGAGAGACATTTGGTTATGTAGACATAACTCTTGTCCCATTCTATGCACTCGAGAAATGTGGTGACTTCTCTGTTGAAGCTGAGTGTCCGAAGATTGTGGCTTGGGGAAAGAGATGTGTTGAACGAGACAGTGTTGCTGCTTCATTGCGTGAATCTGAGAAAGTTTATCAACAAGTCCTTAAGCTCAGACAAATTTTTGGTGTTGAATGAATTGCAAAAAAAATAAACAGAGACTTATTGAGGAATAATTGACTTTTTTACTTGTGGTGTATGTATGATTCATTTGTTTAAATGGTCTATGAAAATGTTTTATTGTTTTTTTCCTTAAAAACTGGACCATAATGTTTGTAGAGAAAGAATGATATCTATGGAAAACGTGAAAATTTAATTGAAAAACACTCGATTTTTTGTTCTTTTTTTCTTCCAAATGTACAGTAAATCAAGGTAGCGTAACATGAATCATATTTGATTTAAATGCTTTGTAGTTTACATCAATAATTGCAGAAAAAAATTTCTGCAGACATTTTACTAGATTTCTAAACTTCAGAAACGTTGCAACTTGCAAGTCTTTTGTAAAAAAATATTGTTTGTTGTATATAATTTTGCACTACAACAACAAAAAATAGTTGTATAAAAGTGGTCAAAATGCAACCAAATACCGTTTCTAAAGAAGTGGTAATGGACAAATTAATGTAATCGGTTGACAAAAAAAATTATGTTCCGAAGAATCTTATCATATTTTTGGTGTGGCCGGATTGTTGTCTATTTGTGTAATCGGAAATGACATTTCATAATCTCATGATGTGATCCATCAATAGACAGAATAAAAATTAACTTTATCAAAAAAAACGTATATGTTGGCTAAAACCAGCAATCACTGTAAACTCAATATTGTCCTCCAAAATTTCTTCACAAAAATTTTAGGTTATTTTATTTGAATTTTTGGCCAAATTATCAATTTGATAGCGAATTTTTGGAAATCTCATAGCATGAAAACCGGTTTAATTATACACGATGCCTTTGGAGTAGTGAGGTACAAATATTAATTATTCACACAAAATTGGAATTCGAATTTGATAAGATAAGGTCAGCCAATCTTCTAAAGTAATTATATTCTTCAATATACGGTTGTGGTCAAAAATTCCATTATTATTTTTGCCTGCATGCACTAAAACCATGCATGGATAAGACTATTCTACAAATAAGCATATTTCTCACTATAAATACATTCCTATTGAGTAAGGGCTTTGCCATAACAAGATCATAAGACAATAGGAGAGGTATAGAAAATAAATGACAATGATGAGAGTCAGTAATTGTATCATCGAGTCTTTTTTTTTTTTGTATCATCGAGTCTTGCATGGAAAAATAGAGAATGAGGTCGAGCCAAGGATGACTTGCCGAATATATCAACGAATCTTAACTGATTTTGGTGTCCGGCAAGTTGACCTTGGCTCTGTTTCCTTCTCTTCTTTTCAATGTCAGACTCTAGATATCTATCCATACATCATCACCAGCTCAGCAGCATCATCATCATCAGGTGCTGTAATATCATTGAAATGTATTCTTTTTTAATGCATGGTATTTGGTGAATGCTATTAGCATTTGCTTCGGTTATTATCTTTCTTCATTTAATTTCAACTCTTCTACTTGTAGTCATAGCTAGCTCTCTTATCAATAAGGTTTCATAAGATACTAAAGCACTAATTCATTTCTCTGTTTGCTATTCCAATGAAGCATTTTTTGTAAGTAACCATTTGGTGGTTTCTAGTGACTGTTGTACTTGAAAGTGTAAGTATCACCCGATTCCGTTGTCTTGATGTAATATCAAATCATGTATTGTATTGACCTTGATATTCCTACCGCTGAGAAAAAGACGCCGGCAAAGAGCTGAGAGGTAATGGAAAAATCGAAGAGAAGTAAATCGAATATTGCTTTGGTCATGTAAAGAATATACAAAACCTTCTGTAGAGATTGCATCTTTTTGACATTTTGATGAATGACGTCTTTAGTTCCATATCTGTTCAGTTCTAAATCAGGAATTGTAGAGTTTGTGAAGCAGAGAAATTATTTGACAAAGACAATAATAACAAATCATTTTTTATATATATAATTTCTCGTGTTATATAATTTGAAAAGGTTTCTTACAATAGATTAGAAAAAGAGAGCAGGTGCCTTCGATTATTCCGGCTGAGCATAACCGGTACAAGAACAAAGAGATATAAATTAGCGAGTAGAAGAGCCTCGGAACCATAGTTGAAGAGCAGATTCTAATTGGGGAGATGCCTCCTTGTCGAGCAACTGTTGCGAACTCCTCATCTAGCCCCAGGAAAAGAGTTTGGACCGGAGTTCGGACTCTGGTAAACAAACGAATGTGTCTTTCACGCCATAGTGTGTTAGATGACCGCCTGAGCAGCTGTGTGTCTCAAAGCCTTTAAGGAGTCTTCTTGTGTCGGTGAATTGAGCTATGTTAGGAGCTCATTCCAGGTGGTAAAAACTATGAAATGACTTGCAAGCTTTTCGAAGCACCATCTCCATCTTAATAACAAATCATTTAATTTGAGAATGGTCCTCTGTATTGTGCATCTCATCTAGACTTTTACATATCGTCTTCTCGAATATTTAAGTAACACTCAGCACACTGAAACATACGATTCACCTTAATCACACGATGAGCTTTTGAGACTTTTAGGCCATTTCACATTCACCGTACTTTGGACTTGATGATCTCAGCACAATGAAATCATCTTGAACCTAATAATGTTTTCTTATAATGAATATGATACTAAACAAAAAAAGTCAGGAAATTTTGAAGTAAATGAGTATCTAAACAGTTGACCAAAAAAAAAAAAGAGTTCTGTTATAATGTTTCAAAGAATATTGTCATATTTTGGATCGATTTGGTATCTATTTGAATAATCGGATACGATATTTCATGATCTCATGATGTGATCCATCAATAGATAGAATAAATTTTAACTTTATATATCGTTTTATTTAGTTCATATATTCTTTTTATCAACGAGCTTGTCTTTGATAGTTGCATCAAACGGAATTGAATTGCTTGCACACCCTGATACAATACAACCAATGGGATCCCATTGTTTCTTAAACATTAGACTTACTAATTAGTTTCAAATTCTTTACTTGCTGGCTGCTGCCTATATGTACATTGGGTCAAACTTATTTACATTCATATACAGATAATGTAATTTAGATAATTTTACCCTAACTTTTGGCCAAATTATTAGTTTGATATAGAATTATGGAAATATATCTCATAGCATGAAACCGTTTTTTTCTCTACCTATCGATAGGGTATATAACACAAATCGAAATTCTAGTGAGTATTGATAAAAAGAAGTTAATTAACAGTTCTGTATCTCATGTAGACGTTAGTAGTGCTCCTTTGACAATATTATGATGAGTCTCCAAATAATATATTCTCACCATAAAGGAAAATCTCGAATTTTCTGTTTATATTCCATTTTTTGGGTCAAATTTATATTCCATTTTTATCCACAAAAATATTATAAAGAATCTTTAAATTGTTGTGGGACGATCGATTACTTCTTTTTGTCGATCAACCACAAGACAATGAGTCCAATCCTAAGGAAGAAGACGACGCGTGGATTTTTAGGTCGCAGACTATATACGATTGGAGTAGTGAGGTGGGAATATAAACTATTCACACAAAATGGGATTTCGAATTTGATAATATAAGGTCAGGCAATCTTCTAAAGTAATTATATTCTTCAATATTATACGGCGGTGGTCAAAATTACATTTGTTATATAATTTGTTTTGCTTCCTTGCATGCACTAAAACCATGCATGGTCTAAGAATAATAATTGCATATCTATATATTAAATTAGTCAAAACATTTCTCACTAGATATGCCTATAAATACCTTGTTCGTGAGTAAAGGCTTTGCCATGACAAGATCATCATAAGACATAGGAGAGATACAGAAAATAAATGATGATGATGAGAGTCACTAACTGTATCAGAGGGTCTTGCATGGAAGAATAGAGAATGAGGTTGAGCCAAGGATGACTTGCCGATTTTACCAACGAATCTATAACTGATTTTGGTGTCCGGCAAGTTGACCTTGGCTCTGTTTCCTTCTCTTCTTTTCGATGTCAGACTCCAGATATCTATCCATCTATCATCATCAATCATCATCATGATCAGGTGTTGTAATTTCATATAAATGTGCTTTTTTTTTCCTGCAAGTATTTGGTGAATGCTAATAGCTTTTGCTCCGGTTATTCTCTAACTCCAACTCTTCTACTTGTAGCAATTGCTCTTAGCAAGATTTCATCAGATACTACGGCATTAATTCTTGCTAGTACTATGAAGCATTTTGCTAGTAATTTTGTAGTGGTTTCTCTTCATGTCACTCTCTTTGATCTCTTCCTATAGACTCTTCGAATTTGGAGCAGCAATAGTCATTATGGCACAGAAACTACCATTTCTGTTTTAAGAAGCTGACCAACTAGAAGCAAAGAACACTAAAGAAAAGGCAGTAGCAGAAAGATGACGATTAAACCCCTGTTCTTTTGAACACTTTCCAGCGACTCATTCCGACAAACTATTAACTCTGATTTCTGCTGCTGGTTTTTCTGGCGACGAATTTCAGCGACACATACATCTTTTTTCTTTATCTCTCTCAATATATTTGGTCGCTGTTCTTAAAATTTATTGAAGAATCAGTGTTAATTTCTTCTGTCGCTAGCGACACTCAAAAGAACACGACCAAGTAACTTTAGAGGAGGAGATATAGCCAATCAAGGATATCACAAATGTGAGCTTACTTAGTATTTCCAGGATTTCATTTTTACCAAAAAGGCAAAGATGTTACAGAGTCATGCTCGTTCTGATCAAATCAAACCAAACAACAGGCCATTTAAGATATTACAAACACCGGCAGAAAAAAGTCTTATCCGCTTAATAGACATTAAACCATCTTCAGGAGTTGTGGTTCTCAGCGAGCTTCGTATTGAACAACTGCAAGAGGATAAAAGGATCATATAATTAGCCGGAACAAAGATCACAACATTAGCAGTCCAAACACAAATGGGATAGACAAGAATGTAGTAACACAAAGCTAAAAACTCAATACAGATTCAAAAACTAATCCCTATAACATGTTTGTTCTGGGAGACGGATTCAAAATCGTGTCATCAGTGTCATAAATTAAGAACAAAACCAAAGAGCAATTAAAGAAAGCTAAAAACATTACTACATAAACAAAAGAAGGATTAAAGATTAGTCTTGATAGAGAGTTAAACAAACCTCTACGGGTACGCTTCTTGTAGAGAATACGGTACCCACACTCTCTGCATTGTATCACATCCCCAGACTTCAATGTGTTTTCTTGTCCACAATCTTCAAACCCAAATGATTCACACAAACAAGTCAACAAACCAACGATAGAAAACAAATACAACCTTTACTTACAAAAGATCAGAAATTTAGTTTTGGGGTTTAATTGTTATTGTCTGAGGCTGCTTGGGAAAAGCTTGATTTTGAGCAAAACCAAAGCTCCTCCTCAAAAAGACCTCAAGTCAAATAGATCAAAACAATACAGTAAAGTATAGATAATCAGATTGATTTATGCCTCCTAACTAAGCCAGTTATGAAATTGCCTAAAAGATTAGGGTTCATAACGCTACTCAAAAGAGTCATATCTCACAAAAATATTTCTCCAATGAACAAAAAGTTACGATCTTTTACAGAAGACTAAGCAGAGAGTATTAAGTTTTAAAAAAAAAAAAACAAAAGTTGGATGAAATTTTCGAGAGGAAGAAGAAGGTTCGAGCTTTACCTCCGCAGACGTAAGTAACTGGTTCCGGTAATGGATCCATGAATTCGAATCGAATCTAAAACCACACATAAAATTGAATTGAGTCAGGGTATTTTTCAAGCGAATCGAAACGCGAGATTGCAATATTGTATAACTGAATCTTTTGGGTGTCTAAATTTAAACTCAGATGGAATTGATTTCATACTTACCTACAAAGCTTGGGTTTATGAGAATTAGGGTTTATACTGATCTGAAGAGAGAACACGAGCGAAGAGACGAGAAAGGGGAGAATGAGAGACGTAGGAGATTTATAACGGCGTGTCTGGTTCCGAGTTCCGAGTTCGAATATTGACCCATATGTATGGGCTTCTTAATAAAAACAATTATACTGTGGCTTTTCACAAACAACTAAAAGCCCATATAAATTGGTTCTTCAAAACGCCGACGTTGATGGTGTCAAAAAAAAAACCCCCGACGTTGACTATTTCGTTGATCTGTTAAATAAATTAGTAGAATTTTTTGTTATCGATAATCAATCCAAACATATTGGATACAAATCATACAATTGTGAGTTCGATTTTGTCCAACTTGATTTAGTGGGTCACCATGCATCACTAACCAATAACAAGTAACAACTTTATTAATTATCACAGGAGCATTGGCTGCTAAAATTTTTTGTTTTTATAATAAGTTTATACTTAGAGAAAACTATTTTTAGTCATTGAAGAACAAAAACGGTGTGGTTCAATGTATCTATCTTCTAGCCATATGAAATGTTTTATTGTATACTATTATTATAAGCTTTTTTGGTGGCCACCAATGTGATGATTAGGAGCTTATTGTTATGTTTTGATTATAATGAACGTTGTTACATGTGAGCATTTCAAAGTTGTTGATTTTAATTAAATGCATTGGGCTGACTACAAAAAATGTGGGTTTTAAGCTTAGGAAATCTTCGATTATGAATTTTAATCAGACGATTACTAAAGTTTATGACGATATGCATTGCATCTCAAAAGAGAACAACTAGGTAACGTCCACAAAATAAAACTTTACTAGGCAGACAACATATAGACGCCTAACATATATCATTGATATCAACTAGGTTTGGAAATAAAAATGATACATAAAAATAGTATAAAACAGAACACCAAAATGATAGTTTATATTAAAAACAATGGTCAAATAAATAACTTAAATTGATGTCCTCTTTTAATCAAATGGGAAGAAGATATATCAACTTACGGCAATAGAGATGAGTAGACTTTATAATCAACTTGCAATCTTCATTCTGACACAATTCATAAATGGTTCTTTAGATTCTAAATTTTCAAAAAGTTTAACTCTTATCTTTGTAGAATGGTGATCAGTTATCTTTAAAGTACACAAAATGATCATAAAGTTCGAAGATACATATTAGAAGGCCAAACATTTAATATTATAGAGCTCTTAATTCGACTCATGCATCCATATCTCTAGCTAAAGCCTTTGGTTCTACTACCAAGGTCATTGCGACATTACTTGATATTCAAGGTAGTATTAAATTTAAAAATCATCAAACATCTTAGTTACAACAAGAAGACTCAACAATAGCTTTATCAAGTCTGGCGAGATCAGGATTTAGTAAATAATTGCTGGGCAAATGGGCTACTCAAATGTCGAGTTATTTTAAAGCTAGAATGAGAGCTTTATTTAAAATATAAAAGTTGGTAAACAAATAGCTCTTTAATTTTATTATTCCTAGAATATGATTTTTAATGATATTAGAGGGGAAAAAAAAACAAATTAGCATAATTCAAAAATATATATATACCAACCATTGCTCGACTTTATATTATACCTTGTACCCCTCTACTTAATTATGTCGAGGCACGTATTATACACATATAGGATGAGAAGATTTTCTCTTTTTTCGGTTAGAGGTGGTTGCGACACAATGCAACTACACCTCACATGAAAGGTCATATTCATTCAATTTTCTAATAATTATTTTCTCCTAATTAATCCAGGTTGGATTCTATGCCTCCCATTGATTATAATAATATTTAATTATTGTCACTACTATTAAAATTATTAACAATTCCTTTTTGGAAATCCTTTTACTTTAGCATACCAAATTCAAACAAAAAATGGTAAATACTGTAGTTTGTGTTACAAATTCATTTTTTAAAAGTGTTTACAACTTAGTAACGTCTTACGAGAGTTGGTCTAATGAAACCGATTTCTTTCATATATTTTAAAAAGCGAAAGGTCGTTCACCAAATAGCCCATGTAGTTAGTTAATCATATCCCATTAACTGAAATTTTAATTAAGTATGCTATTGCAAATGTCATTGTGGTGTTCAATTATTGATTAGCACAATATTTTGGGGAAGATACTCGTGTTTTGCATAAGATCTCTTGTTTTACAATATAAATATTTTTGGCAACTTGCATCTGTATATTTCCTCCTTGTATATAATCTATATTTATCATCTATGAATATAGCTTAACATTCAAATCGTAAACAAAGCAACCACATTTCTTTTTTAGGACCAAATATCCGTTTCTTCATCCTTTGTCGCTAGCAAATAAAATTAAACAACTGACTAATTGACTTGGTAAATTTTTATAAAATGTTGTTACTTTTATTTAATTTTCATGATAGCTGCATTTAGGACATACTAAAATAAATAGGTGAGATTGTTTTTAAAGCGCTTGCTGTGAACCGAATCGATTGAACCACCAAATTAATTCGTTTTGATTGATTAAATCTGATGATAAATTAAGATTATTTATACATAACAAAATTCAACTTTATTCAAAACGATTGATTTAGTATTCAACCAACAAATTGGCGACTCAACAATATAATATATATATATATATATATAAAGTGGTGTCAGCATCTTTTGAATCAAAATACAAAACAAGATTCTTATATGTAATATTTTGAAGAAAAATACAAAATCGGAGACATAAATATCATAAACGCCGTCTTATAATTATTTTTAGATTTAATATTTTAATTTTGGCTATTAGTTTTTTTTTTTAAATATGACCAAACAAAACTAGAACATAGCCAAATTTGTCATGAACTAATGGCAATTTTTTTGGAAAAGGAGTATAGACCATATTGTTTTGTGTTTGATTCCCACTATAAACAAAACTACTCATTTTTTTGTGGGTGAGACTGCGATAGTCCAGTATTTATCTGATGGACTGCCTTATCACATAGTCAACTTATTTTTGAATTAGGTTAGGATCACCCAAGTAAAAAAGGAAAAAAAAAAAGAGAGTCATAAATGAAAATGATAAAACTAAACTTCACTGATAAAACGAATTTTCTCATGATGTCTCTTTTAATATTCTTTTCCAAACACGAATAATTAAAAGTGGACTCTGTACTTTAATTATCCTTAGAAAGTTTTATAAGTTTCATATTTTCATGTAACAACCTGATCACGAGCAGCCAACAAAGGTCATAACTTTATGTCGTGATATAACTGATTTCAAATAATGGAGTCTTTTGAAACAAAAACTTAAATAATGGTTTAGTTAGAAAGTAAAATGGGTGTCATTATTGAGGAATAATTAACTCCTAACAATCTATTATTACATTTAATTAAGCCAGGGTCCAGAGAGCATATGGTAAAGCGACAAAGGTGGGTCCTATGCATACCACGTGGCAGACAAAATTAGACTTTGATCAAGCGTGGGTCCCGCTATGGTAAAAGGCCTTAGTATTGGCCCATCACATGGATCCAGTCCCCATATTCTTCTTAACATGCGAACCACTCTTTCGTTTTGACTTTTGACCAGGAAATAATAACGATATAGGTTTCCAATGAAATATAAAACCGTTTCCTCGGAATAAAAATAACACATAACTCGGTTTAGTAAATCATAAAGATAAGTTTATTTTACTATTAGGAGCTTATATTATAATCTTGAAGTAAAAGTCGGCTAAACTTTTGTTTTGGGCGGTCGCTTATCATATTTTCTTTTCATCCATTGCAAAGAATAAAAATAAGAAAAAAACTCAATTAATACGCATCAGCTAGCTGTTATGTAACATGTATTACTTGTGTTTGTTTTTTTGGTCACAATAAGCTTGTAAAATTGTACTGCCTTTTATTTTGTGTAAATGGATCCGGTCAAACAAAGTTATGACTTATGAGGCATTAATGCAAGTTAATTTATTGTCACTGCCAAAAGGTTGAGAAAAACATGCATGCATTTATAATAAATACATTGATACGTATCATGCTGTAGCTTAAATAGTTCTTTTGTTTTCATGTCAAAATATACTTTTTTTATATCAAATACTATATACCTAAGTGGTACAGAACTACAGATCCATCATGTTAGTTGAAGCGAAAGAATTAATTTTTTTAAACGTGGAATTATTTTACTGTTTTGTTTGGTCATCCGTAAACACTTTAATTGACAAAAATAGCTAAAATTTCACTTTAACCAATTTTTTATTTTTTTTTATGAAATTTGGAAATTAGTCTACACTCTGGCATAAAATATTTTTCAATTATAATGTATATATAACTTAATATATTTCTTTAATGTCTTAGTTTTATAATGAAATTTTATTGTCATCAAAATTTATTAAATCTTTTTAGGCCCGCAGCATTTGAGGACGTCTGTTGACGTTTAAAACATTCGACACAGCCGATCACAAGAGTATTGCGTTAGTATTGTCCCTGAATATCATGCAAAAACAAAAGACTCCATAATGTTTCATAATTATTTTCTTGTAATATGTGAGGTATGGTAACTATCGAGCATTAAATAAAAGTATACTCTAAAAAAAGTAGCTGTGTACGAAATGCTTCAAACTGCTCACTGTACGTTTATGTCATTTTCTATTCTCCTCTGTTGTACTAAGCTCCACAATTTCATGACTCGACTTTAAATTTAATTAGAGAAAAAATAGAGCTTTTAGACGAAGTTCCAACACTTTCACATATAACAATTATTCGCCTTTGAGCTTTTTTCAACGAGTTGTGTTCTATTGTAACCAAAAGATTAGAGTATTCATTAGGTTTATACACATCTACATAATGAGATAACCAGTTGGTCACAATAGAATACAACTTGTTGAAAAACAAAAAGTACAACTTAGAATCATATTTCGTGAACGATATAGTCTCCTTTACTATGCTATCTGCCACAACATTCACTCCTCTTGGAGAGTACACAAGCTTGAAGTTGTGAATTACGAACCCAATATTAACAAAAATATTTCTTTTTTTTTTGGTCAACAACAAAGTTTTTGTTATGGATACTGATTATTCATATTGGATAAAGATGATGATGTTAATAGCTTTGGCACAGGTTGCTTTGGCCTTAAGTTACAATTGTATATTCATTTATTTCTACTATAAATACGTGAAGAAGTTGTAGAATCGTAATAAGAAGAAAATTACTAGATCTCAACTAGATGTGGGCAATCGGTGTTTTCGATTTTCTCGATTATCAAAAATTTTAGCCGAATTTAATTTCGGTTATCAAAAAATTTGTTGAATTGAACCGAATAAAAATTTGGTTTGGTATTCGGTTTTAGCTATTGATTCCGAATTAAATCCAATTAAATTTTTTTGGTTTTTTCAGTTAACCGAAATTAATTATAGGCTTAAATCCAATTTATTCGGTTTAAATTCGATTTATTTGGTTTAAATTCAGTTTAAATTCGGTTTATTCGGTATTCGGTCGATCGGTTAGCATTCGGAACTCGATCGACCAAAAAAACCCAAAAACCAAAATTAATTTAAAATTTTACCGATCGGTTAATATTTTTAAACCGAATTAACACCAAAAACTGAAATTATCGGTTTAATCGGTTTCTGCCATTGCCCATCACTAATCTCAACTCTCTACATCTCACATTCTCTCGTGATCTCTCTCAATTTCTCATTATTTTATTTTTACTTATAACAGTTTTTATAATTGTTACCAAAAAAACAACAACAAAGTTTTATTCCTTATTTTATTAAATATAATGGAGTAAAGAAGCTAATTCTCGAGGACGTTAAAGCCGACAAGCCGTTACTACCTCATTAATATATTTAAAAAAAATATTTTTCATTCTCTGTCTTTTAAAAAAAAAAAGGATTCTGCTTATGACTTTATTGTTACTCTCCACAGAATCCCAATGCAACAATGCATACCAACGTTTATTTTTTCCTGTTCGTTATGTGCAAACCGGCAGTCTCTTTTATCAACCGCTATTTCAACGCAATATTATTGCAAGCCAACGTCAAAACATTTAAATTATCAAGGTTCTGAAACGTATATTGAATAAAACATTTACTACATTTCTGTTATAAGATTTTTCCGCTACATTAACCATAAGAAAAAATTGTCGCTATCTTATTTATTTACGATAGTTTTTTTTTTTTTTGTCGTAGACTTAAAATCAGCAACTCTAAAATCTTTAAAATATACATGATCCATATTTAAGGAAGAAAACCCATGTGCTTACACACCCAAAAACAATGACAATTAGAGTCATTAAATTAAATAAATGACATGATTCATTGTGAGGTCAAACAACTATCTCATCTTTGTCCTTTCACACAAGTCAACCCTAATTTACTCAAAACCACAATTTTTTTTTTTAATATACTAATTTACTCGTCTCCCTTTATATATAACTCGTCATTATGTTGAAGCTCATTACTCGAAAACCAAAACAAACTTCATCAGAACAGATGGAAGACGACGGTTATAATCTCGACACCGATCTCGATCTCAGCTTCACTTCCACCACTACAGACCGTACATTCGCTTCATCAAGCGCTCGATCGAGTCTCGCACGCTCAAGCCTTACATTAAGCTTCAACGACAGACTCTCCACCTCAACAACTCCTTCAACCACCACTTCCTCCGCCGCAACAACACTCCACCACCGTCGCTATGATCCTCACTGGACAGCAATCAGAGCCGCAACCACTCTCTCCTCCGACGGACGACTTCATCTCCGCCACTTAAAACTCGTACGTCATCTCGGAACTGGAAATCTCGGCCGAGTTTTCCTCTGTCACCTCCGTGATTGCCCTAATTCCACCGGATTCGCTCTTAAAGTAATCGATCGTGATGCTCTCACGGCGAAGAAGCTTTCACACGTGGAAACGGAAGCTGAGATCCTCTCCTTGCTAGACCACCCGTTCTTACCTACACTCTACGCACGAATCGATGCTTCTCACTATATTTGCCTTCTTATTGATTACTGCCCTAATGGTGATTTACATTCCTTGCTACGCAAGCAACCTGGTAACCGGTTACCGATTTCTCCGGTTAGATTCTTCTCCTCTGAAGTTCTCGTTGCCTTGGAGTATCTCCACGCTCTCGGTATTGTTTATCGAGATCTCAAACCGGAGAATATTTTGATTCGTGAAGATGGACACATTATGCTCTCAGATTTCGATCTCTGTTTCAAAGCCGATGTAGTTCCTACTTTTCAATCTCGAAGAGTCCGGAGAGTTTCGTCTCCTCCGTCTTCTCCGTCGTCGAATTGGAGGAGGAATCGGCGTGGTGGTTGTTTCTCCACGGAGGTAAAATACGAGCGAGAAGAGATCGTAGCGGAATTCGCGGCGGAGCCAGTGATGGCGTTCTCTCGTTCGTGTGTTGGAACACATGAGTATTTAGCGCCGGAGCTCGTCACCGGAAACGGACACGGAAGCGGAGTAGATTGGTGGGCGTTTGGGATATTTCTATACGAACTGTTATACGGAACGACACCGTTTAAAGGTGGGACCAAAGAACAAACACTGCGCAATATAGCATCCAACGATGACGTGGCGTTTCCGTTAGAGCGAGAAGAAGAGGAAGGTATGGTAGAAGCGAAGGATTTGATCGAGAAACTGTTAACGAAGGATCCGAGGAAAAGGCTAGGATGCGCCAGGGGTGCGCAGGATATCAAAAGGCATCCGTTTTTCAACAGCATCAAGTGGCCGTTGATCAGAAACTGTAAACCGCCGGAGATTCGAGGTCTGGTGAAGAAGACGAAGGCACATGCTGGTCACGTGACTGCTGTTTCGCCACGGAGGAGGAAGTGGTTGTGGTGGGCCATAACGCATTTACTGCGTAGTAAAAGCTTGAACAGAAGTAGCAGTAAAATTCAGAGCAATAATAATTACTATCATTATGTGGGTAAAAGCTATAACGCTACTCGCAAACGCGTTTAAGGCGTTTTACCTTTTACATACTAAAAAAAAATCTCAAACAATTCTAGAGGTAGCAAACAAAGGGGATGGGGGTATACAATGTAAGCTCATGTTAGTAGTCTGATCCGTTTTGATGTAGACACATTTTGTTTTGTTTGTTTGTTGTTTTTGAAACTCATACAAGGAATTATAAGTATATCTACAATTTTTAATACTTTTTCTTTTTCCTATTTCTCGCATCTTACCATTTACCAAAGGAAAATTAAAAATTACAATGATACAAACAGAATTCGGAAATACATATTCCTTTTAGTCTTTTGACATTTTCCTAGCCCATAAGTGGGAACAAAAGATATACCAAAGTGCTTTATTAAGTAGTAGGCCTTATCATATTGGCCCATTTGTGAACACTACACCAGCTTGACAGCTTGTGAAGGATGCTAATAGCCCTCTAATTGTTTCTATTGAATGTCTAAATAAAGTTATATTTTGGGTTTGGTCTTAGACCCAAAGGCACAGTATATTTTGTAACAAGGCACTTTGATTAAGAGAAAGAGAAACATAAACATTTACAATCTTGATTTTAGTTGTTGGTTTAAATATTAGAGTTTTAAGAAACCAGAAGCGAAGCAAATAAACATTCTTCTTTTCCACAACTATCCCCTTTTCATGCTCTACCTTTTCACCTTTCTACTCTTTCTTGTATTTTACTCTCATTTATTTGATTTATATGCAAGTGTTGATGTGGTTTTCGTTTTGGAATTATAATTATTCAGTTCAGAAAACACACAAAACTTTCATAAAAATTTAAGAATTAAGTACTGTATATTTGGTCCTCCATATTAAAAGCAATATAAAAAGGTATATTATATATGTGACGGATCATTTTAAAAGATTTGGGTGACTGTATATATGTTGTTGGGATAAGGTAGATTACATATGAGAATGTAACTTGTTGTATCAACGAACTATATATATATATATGATGATTCCATGAAAGTATACTTTCTTGGAGAATAAAAAAAGGGATCCATGCAAATCCCAAAGTCAATAAATGAACCAAAACTCAGACCATGTTCATCTGTTTCTTCTTTCCTTCATATCCAATTCACCCTTTTTTCTCAAGATTTCTCTTCTTCCTCTTCACTCTATATATACTCTTCAATCCCTTTCCTATTTCTCCACAACTCTTCCTCTTCTTTCACCCACAAGGGTTTTTTATTCATCACATTCTACACCCAAAGTTTCAACCTTCTTTTCTTTTTTAATTTCTTTCTCTTTAGTAATTGATATAAATACCGAAAAAACTTGATTGTGGCAATGGCTGAGTTAAAGAGTAAGTTAAATAAAGGTCACGCCTTTACAAGCAAATGTGCTTCCTTGGTGAAGGAGCAACGAGCTCGTCTCTACATTCTCCGTCGTTGCGCCACCATGCTTTGTTGCTGGTACATCCATGGCGATGAGTAAAGAGATGACTCTTCTCCTTAATTATATAACATCCACAATGCTATATATATATATACACTAATATTATATATATATATATATATATCACTCTGTCCCTAATATCTAGTTCTTGAAGCTACGTTGACAATGAAGCTCTCCTTTGGCTGCTTGGAAATTCCTACAAGAAACTTGATTCTCTCTTTCAGATCTATTTTGGTGCAAAACCCTTTTTCAATCCTGTCGTTTTTTAACCTAAAGGATCAATCTTTTAGGTTTTGTTTTTTGGATTGCTTTATGGGTTAATTTGCATCAGACAAGAGAGAGGAAGAGAGGAAGAGAGGAAGATTATCCGCCAATCGAGCCGGAGTTTTTTACTGTGTCTGAGACAGAGACACTGGATAACTGGATATGCGTCTTCTAATAAGAATTTGAAGATCTTTGAAGGGTTTGGAATGGTTTCAGTTTCAATTTGACAGGAGAAGACTGTTTGATTTCATCAGTGACATTTCCTCTGTATTATTGTAATATTTTCAGTTTGATTTCATTTCCTTAATAAGAACAATAAACTCGGATATGTCTATTGTCATCTTGAACCATATAGGCAGAATATGTTTCTTGTTATTCTCAAAATTATATCAATACAACAACAATTTTCACTTTTCATCATCTAAAGATCCCAAATCCTATAGATCATAGTTTTCATAGTCCAAAATTTCATGTAAATTAGATTTATCTTTAGTTGATCACTACTTCTCGATCCAATCCTTAAACAGCAACATCATGTAAATGGGAACGTTAAACGCTGCAATGACGATGATCATCATGATTGTACGTATCACTCTCTGGATCACAAGTTTCGTTCTTGATCTTGATGCTGATCTTATCAGAGAATCAGATCCACCAGCACCTGCATTTGAGTCCATCGCAAGCTCGATCTGTTCGCTAGCGTTCTTTCTAGCCGCTGATCTCATCACTGCATTTCCCCTAGAGAGAGAAATAAATAAGAAGAGAAAATCAAAACTTGCGTCTATAGTGAGAATCAAAAGGATGGGTGAGGTCTTACTCACCTTTCTACAAGAGGTTTATCGTTTTGACGTTTCACGGGAGTTTCAAGAACTTTCTTAACGAGATGCATAGATCCTTCCGCATCCCACATCATTTCATATTCACAGTTCTCATCTTCATTCTTCTCCTTCGTGACACTGCTTAGAAAACTTAACTTCACTACATTTGAGATACAGTCTACAGCGTCGTTTAAGAAGCTTATTCCATGATTTGGCCAGAGAAGGAGCGCAAGAAGGGACATAATGAATAGAGAAAGGTACCTGGTAGTTCAAATTTAGACTCATAAATTCATAAACATGCATCAAAACATAGTCATAAAGCCAAGAACTCTCTGATCAGGAACATACCACATGTAGATGAATAATTGGCATGGAAGGAAGCATAATTGCGTGTGTAACATTTTATCTAGATCAGATGAGTTTTGTTGGACGGTGTTGGGAACAGATAATAGCATGAATGATGGATATATATTTCCTTGTTGCCAGCTTATAGTACCTAAAGTATGCTGTAATATGATATTCACTATCAAAGATTGTCATTGGTGGAAATACGAATACTTTGTGGCCTTTATTGAGTTATGTTACCTCAGTTACAGATCCCATTTCTGACTTGTGGTTTACAGTACACTGGTCATGATCATGGCCAGACAACACGAGTACCTGGAGAAAAAAGCAAACATGTTGCTATATTGATTGATTTAGCGTTAGTGAGAGCAGTGTTTGAAGTAACATTGACAGAAACACAGATGGAACTTTCACATGAACAAAAATAGAAGAAATTTTTCTTACGGGATTGATCAACTCTAGTAACTTCTTTGATGATTCTGCAGTGATATAATTCTGGTACCTGTATCGAAAGATAAAATACAAAAAGAGAAAGCATTAAATTAGTTGTCCAGGTAAAAATGGGTTTATTAAAAGCTAAGTCAACTTCTGTATAATAAGATGGGAAGGTAGAAGTTTACATTACTTCTTGATCTTGAAAATGACGCCAAAACCGCTATACATGGAGTAGACAATTAGACCAAAAACAAAGTGTTTTAATTTGAATTACACTAGAATCCAAGCTGATAAATCACCTGATCAATGACAGAAACACGACGTTGAGGGCCGCATGGGGTTTGATCTGGCCGATATAATGGGATGTGTGTCAATAAAACTCTAGGATGTGATTTTCCATCTAAAAAGATAAGAAGGTTTTAAGTGTAAGCTTTACAACTCAGAAATGAAAGATAGTAAATACACATGAGGATATAGCTGAATAGCTCACCGGAGGAGACATTTTGTACAAACTTCCAAACTTCTGATGCCAAACCCTTTTGAGGATTCGCTGCAAAATAAACATCAACTTTTTGGTTACAGATCCTTGTTGCTCGTTGAGGAGAAATTATAATCATGTAAAAGAAGATCTTAATGATTAATTGCATAGACTAGAGCAAAGTTTGTAACAACCATCAATAGCTTGTGCATCAATGCTGACAAACTCAACACTTCCAATCATAAATCTGTGGTTTCTGATCGCAAATACTTTTTCGTATCGATCAATCACCTGTTGAAATGTAAAGTTATATCAATAGATAGGTTGCTGACATTTTCGAAATATTTAAGGAAAAAAGTGATAAATGTAGTACGTCTTGCTTATGGGATGCAATCCGAGAATAGCCAACATCATGGTTCCCAGGGATGTAGAATGTAGGTATATCCCCAACTTTGCCTTGTGAATTCAAACCAAATACATGTCTAAATCGGCTTAAAGATTCCTGCCATCTGATTAAATGAGAAGATAAGCTGGTTTTCAGAACTTCCATTAACCAATTTCTCCACGATTCCAAAACTGGAAAGAGAAGAACAAAGAGAGCTTACTCTTCCTCGGGAAGAAATGGCCCGCCATCAAAATAATCACCTAAAAACAAAAAAACGTCGGGTTTGAAGGGCAAGATAGATTGAAAGAATGATCTCCGCATGTTTATATCAGTATAAAACTGTGCAAGCTCCAAAGCAAGCGTCTTCGATGACAAACGAAATGATGTCTTATCCATGAGCTGCATATAAACAAAAACAACAACAAAACACACACAATCAGATGATTAACTCTATTAACAACAAAAATCGAAATGCATTGGAAGAACTGATTACCTGTGGATCAGTAACAATGGCTACTTTAGTGAAGTTCCCATCACTCTGTGGAAAAAATAAGCTATAACAGATTTAGCAATCATGACTCAACACTGACTAGAATAAATGATGAATCAAGCTTCTGAGATTTTTACACATTGGCCTTCTAATAATGTTGCATCAAAGCTATTTTTAGATTAGGGAACGATTACATTCCCAAAAATAGCAATGTCGAGAAAATTGGATTTCAATTTCAAAGCCTTCGTTTTTACCATTTTCAGTGACATAAGGACTACGATTACATGACAGATTTAGTGTAATTTAAGCGAGAAATAAGAGAATGCACAATCGAAGTCGAATTAAAGTCACTGTATCCCAAAATTGAGTATTAGTAATTGAAGAAGATGAAGAAAGAGAGACCTTATGATGAGGCCAAGAACAGGTGAAGAGAGGAGGAAGCCAGAAGGCGAACATCTCGCCGTAGAGAATCGTCGCAGCCCAGATGAGACATAAAGCCACGGTGAGCTTATGGTGATGTTTCATCTTTCCGAGCATCTGAATCTCTCTTCTCGGCTTCCTTGCTTCCCCGAGATATTTGGTGATCGTCGTTGACCAAAAGAGCGGTCAAGACGCGACGCTACGCTGAGCTGCGTTTGATCATCCAAAACGTCACGCAGTTTTATAATATCTATGTAAAGAAACAGCACGCATGTTAAATAAGATAAAACAATTGGGCTGAGTTTATATTGGGCCTACGCTTATTGGAACAATGACGCGCTCTCTCGGGACGAACTCATTTATCAAATATCACAAAATAAAAAATTGTGTTTCTCGAGTAAAATAACTATTTTATGTTTAATAAAATTTAAGTTTCAATCAAATCAGGTTATATATTTGTAATTATAAATTATATCAATAAAAATGCGATAGTGCAGATGGTTTAACACGCGGCACATATCTAAATTATTTCTTATTTCTCATCAACCATCTCTTTGTATTTTACTTGATTCGACTAGGATGGACGAAAACATTGTTGATTCTCTTTACATAGGTTAGCTATTTTTTCCTTTTGATGTTTTAGATGAGCAAAATGATAGTGACTAAGAAAAATTTGCAAAGAAAATCAGTGGCAATCACATTAGTAGATGATTTAGGGATCTAATATTGAGTGATTGATTGTTGTTGGAGATTATTTAGGGATTTCATGTCGTAACTCAACATACTTTTTTCAATTTCTCTATCCGTAAAAGCTCAAGTTTCCCAAAGTCAATTTGGTATTAAAAGATTTTCAGTCAGTTTATTCAGTAGTCTAACTTTTAAATTGTTTTCCACTGCTCATTTTTTTGGTTTCAGGTTCTGCAAGAAGTAAACAATGTCAGTTCTTATTGTGACGAGTCTTGGGGATATAGTTGTTGATCTCTACTCCAATAAATGCCCTTTGACATGCAAGAATTTCCTCAACCTCTGCAAGTAAGTGCGTCTCTTACTTGATGATCCAACTGGCACAGGAGCTGGTGGTGATTCGATCTACAAGTAAGACTGCCTACTGTGGTGCGTTTCCAACTCCTTGTTTGTGTTTTCTATGGCCAATGTTTGAAATTCTTAATCATATTTTGCTAGTTATGTTGGACTTCCAGATTTCTATATGGTGAGCAAGCTCGTTTTTTCCGCGATGAGATTCATCTTGATTTCAAACATTCAAAGACTGACACCGTTGCAATGGCCAGTGGTGGAGAAAATCTCAATGCTTCCCAGGTAAGCTAAATCATTTTGCTTGAATTACTTTATTTTTTGATGGTATATTTCTCTATGAAATTTGGAAGGAAATGGTAATTGTTTTCCTCTGGGTTCAGTATAACTATCATTGTATTGTTGATCAATATGTCCTCATGTGACTTTTTCTACTTTCTTTGCAGTTCTATTTCACACTTCGTGATGATTTAGACTGTCTTGATGGGAAACACACTGTGAGTACAAAATTATTTGCCTATTCTTTTTTTTTTGGTTGTATATATCGGTTATCTATAATATACCATTTTTTCAGGTGTTTGGAGAGATTGCTGAGGGGTTTGACACTTTGACTAGGATAAACGAAGGTTATGTTGATGCAAAAAACAGACTCTATAAAAACATTAGAATCAAGCGTATACTTGAAGATCCATTTGATGATCCCTCACAGCTGGCTGAAATGTTACCAGATGCTTCCCCGGAGGGAAAGCCGAAGGAAGAGGTCAAAGATGACGTGCGACTTGAAGATGATTGGGTTCCAATGGATGAAGAACTTGGTGCTCATGAACTGGAGGAGATTATCCGCGAAAAAGCTGCCCATTCCAGTGCTGTTGTACTTGAAAGTGTAAGCACCAGGGATTCAGTTGTCTTGTAGTTATATCAATCACGTTTAATATCTGAGCTTGTATGGTTGTGGCAGATAGGAGATATCCCAGAGGCCGAGGTAAAGCCTCCTGACAATGTGATGTTCGTTTGCAAACTGACTGAGGTAGGTCATTGATATATAAAATTGTAAACAATGCCTTCCATAGTCTGTTACATTCTGTTATTTTTTCCCTTGTCTCATGCAGGATGAGGACCTCCATAACATTTTTTCACGCTTTGGAACTGTCATATCGTGAATGATATTTCTTTCATTATATACCCTTTATCCAAAATTAAAACTGTTTGAATTTTAATCAATATCAATTAATAATGGCATATTAAATGAGAACAAATTTGTATAATTACATATTTTCTTAATTTATGTGAAAATGTCAGAATGACATTTTTTAAAAAGCAGAAGGATTATATAATATATTAGTTGCAACTTGCAAACAGCGTACAATAATTGATAAACAATGATTTATATATGATCAAATATCATGATACGTTTAATTACATACCTTGTAAAATAATGGAATTACTATGCGTGATAGGCATGCAATAAGTAGAGCAACATGAAGGATTGGGTTCATGAGCTCCTCGCAATTTAAAGAGTGAATAAAAGTGCTACAATTTAGATTTTTTTTGGTGTGGTCAGTGGTACACTTAGATTACAAGAGTTATAAAATAGCTAAAATTTATTTTAATGTACATAAAATCTAATTATGTTTCTATAGACCTTGGGAATTGATTAGAATTTCGTCCCAAATTTATCGGTTAACAAAAAATTTAACGGTGCGTGCTTAGACATTTTTCCCTCAATGTTATACTGAAAGTATTCTTAAGATTTATGTAGAAAATACCTAAATTTGTTTATAAAAATACACTCAAAAACGTTGATCTGTAAACAAATTCGCTTTCCTAGCTCTCCCATACACATCTGAAAGAGGATAGAAACAGAGAGTGTTGAGAGAAAAGGTAAAGACTTTAAACTTTCATTCTTATTTCATTTCGTTTTCATCAACTCTGCCTATTACAGAGCTTTGGGTTTTAGCTTTTGTAGAGGGATACAAAGTTAGCTTTCTAAAACCCTATCAGTCACGTCGCTCTCAATTTGTGGTTATTGAGGCCAGAGCTTCAAAGCTGTTCTTTACAGCTATTGTGTCTTTTTCTACTGTTGCTGAAACTTTTCTGCTCTTCATGTCCTTTTCTTTGCTTGCAGGTTTGTCTTTGTTTGCAGGTTTCCGTTGGGAGCTGTGTTTTGAAATCTCAGTCTTGAGAAGATGTCGATACCTCTGTGTGTAGCAGAGGCTTTGCTCTGTTATGGGAAGTTATCAGAGCCTCTGTGTGAGACCGAGGTTTTGCTTTGGTGGATCCGTTAATAACATCCACTTTATTTTAGTAAAAGAACCACAATTGTTACGTCCACTATTCATTTATTTTGTATTTAAACTAAAAAGAAGAAAACGATCAATTCAGCAATAGCCAATCATAGCCAAACTTCATAGCGATCTCCAATTCTCCATAATCCATTGTTTGAAAGGTACCTTTAAAATATGAATATACGAAAGAAAATCAATACTATAAAATATACAACCTCTCAGAGAGCTTATGTTTTGAAATCTACGGGCAGCCTAATTGTTATTTATTATTACCATCGGCCTTCAGACCATAATCATGATTCATCAGAAACCTCTTATCTAACTGAAACATGTGGCTTTTAACTTCACAGATTTCTTCAGAACAATCAGTTCTCAGGCACAATTGATGTCTTAGCCGGTCTTCCTCTTGAGACTCTGTGAGTAACCAAACCTTATTACAAATGCAGCTGTTTTTTCTTAAACATTCATTACCGTTTGGTTCTTTTTGAATGTTCCTCATGAACATAGCGAACAACGACTTCACGGGCTGGACCCAGTTCTTTAAAGGTCATTACTCTGATGTAAGTTCTCATTTAACACACATTAGCTTTTTTTCTTTGAACCTTTGATCTAACTTTTATTGTTTCTTCCAAACAGAAAAGATGGCAACTCCATTCAGTACTGGACCTGCACCTCCACCACCACCTGGTACACCTCCAATCCCCCGAGCTGTAAACCTGGAGGACGTGAAAGCTGGTCTGGTGGTGATTCCACCAGCAACGGGGATTCCAAGAAATCAGGAATTGGAGCTGGTGCAATTGCAGGCATAATCATTTCATTGTTAGTAGTTACAACTCTTCTTATGGCTTTCTTCTTTTTCAAAAGAAGAAGATCAAAGAGATCATCATCCATGGACATTGAGAAAACCGATAACCAGCCTTTCACTCTTCCTCCAACCGACTTTCACGCATATACATTACATTTCACCTTTGAAAAGTTAAAAACTGAAATCTAAGACTCCATATTGATATTGTTGCAGAAAACAATTCTATTCAGAGTTTTTCATCAGTTGAGACAAAGAAACTGGATACTTCATTGTCTATTAATCTTTGGCCTCCACCAGCCGATAGACACAAATCATTTGATGATGAAGATTCGACAAGAAAGCCTATTATTGTCAAGAAATCCACGGTGGTGGTTCCTTCAAATGTGAGACTTTATTCAGTTGCAGATCTCCAAATTGCTACAGGCAGTTTCAGTGTAGATAATCTTCTTGGAGATGGGACTTTTGGACGAGTATACAGAGCTGAGGTTGATGATGGAAAGGTGATATTATTATATTATCATGGAGTCCCAATCTCTTTTTCTTGAAATATGTCATAATGTTTTTGGAAAAAAATCATATCTTTTAGGTTCTTGCTGTGAAAAAAATTGACTCGTCTACTCTTCCACATGGCATGACTGATGGGTTCACTGAAATAGTATTGAAAATCGCCAATTTGGATCATCCAAACGTGACCATGCTTGTTGGTTACTGTGCTGAGCATGGACAACATCTTGTGGTCTATGAATTCCACAAAAATGGATCATTACATGACTTCTTACACTTATCAGAAGAGGAAAGTAAATCATTGGTGTGGAATTCAGGAGTCAAGATCGCTCTTGGGACTGCACGCGCATTGGAGTAAAGTCAAACAACAATGCATTTCTTTGTACATTACTCGAAAAGAAGCAAGAATCCTTCGGATATCTGACAGTATTATTCTTGCAGGCACCTTCATGAAGTTTGTTCGCTATCTTTAGTAGACAAGAATATAAAATCAGCCAATATTTTACTCGACTCAGAGCTGAATCCTCACTTATCAGATTCAGGTCTCGCAAGCTATCTTCCCACAGCTAATGAGGTTGGATATACAAACTCTTCTCCAAGCTCTTTACTATTTCTCAACTTATTTGATTGCTTAGATCATTCTGATATGTGCAGTTACTAAACCAAACCGACGAAGGGTATAGCTTTACCTGAAGTATCAATGTCAGGCCAATATTCTTTGCAGAGCGACGTTTACAGCTTTGGAGTAGTGATGTTTGAGCTTTTAACCAGGAGAAAACCATTTGACAGGTAGACTCTGTTATGATCAAAGCTAGGCTTATGTGTTTCTGAATTTGACATACATTGGTTCAATTCTTGGTCATTAACTTGCTATGAATTTCAAAGGAGTCGACTGCAAAAAAAAAACAAGCCTACAAATTTATGTAATCAAAAGTATCATACATTGAAGAAGAAAACATCAGAGTAACTGGAATATGTAAAAACAAATGCTGCAACTGAGAGTGAAGGAAAGAGACAAAAAACAAAGAGTTTTTGATCAAGGAGCTTTGTGAAGAAGCAAAACGACTTCTCTCTCTCTAATTGTAGACCATATACTTGGGAGTTGCACTGAACTTTTGATAACCTTTAATGACTTTGTTCACTGCGTCCAGAAAATCTTTCTCAGTCACAGTCTTTCTCCTTGCTCTGATTGCGTACATTCCAGCTTCAGTGCATACACTTCTGATATCAGCTCCTGCAAACAAAACTCAAGTCAGAACAAATCTCAAGAGAAAAAAAAAGTAATGAGAGCTGTTTTATGGTTTAGGGATCATTACCAGTTGAGTTCGGGCAGAGGCGAGCAAGGAGTTCGAAACGGATGTCTCTTTCGCAGTTCATTGTTCGTGTGTGAATCTTGAAGATCTGTGTTCTGCTCTCCAGATCAGGAAGACCAAACTCAACCTTACGGTCAAGACGTCCAGGACGTAAAAGAGCAGGGTCCAGTGTGTCAGGCCTGAAGTATAGATAAGAGTAAATACAGAGACACCAATGAGTCCCGCAGTATAATTAATTGTGTTGTGCAGTTTACTTAAGGCTGGTGAGGGGATTGTGACTGACCTGTTTGTTGCCATAAGAACCTTGATGTTACCACGTGCATCAAATCCATCAAGCTGATTCACAATCTCAAGCATAGTACGTTGGACTTCGTTATCACCACCTACACCGTCATCAAATCTTGCACCACCAATGGCATCAACTTCGTCAAAGAACACAATGCAAGCTTTCTTCGACCGTGCCATCTGGAAAACGAGTATTTATACATTTCAGAACAAAATATAGCAGCATTGGCTAGAAAAATTCAGATAAAAATGAGGAGTTACAATAAATTACCTGAAACAGTTCACGAACCATCCTAGCTCCTTCACCAACATACTTCTGAACAAGCTCACTGCCAATAACCCTGATAAAGCAAGCATCGGTTCTATTGGCCACAGCTCTAGCCAGAAGAGTTTTACCGGTACCAGGAGGACCATAGCAGAGAACACCCTTGGGAGGATCTATTCCAAGCTTCACAAATTTCTCTGGATGAAGCATTGGTAGTTCAACAACCTGCATCATCAAAGACAATCAAACTTTTAAACAATTTATTCGTTGAAAAAATGACATCACAACCATCGGTTTAACTTTAGGAAAACATTGTAATAAGGACACAGGATATCAAAAAAATTCAACATACCTCTCGCATTTTCTCAATCTGCTCCTTGCAGCCACCAACATCATTGTAAGTTACATCAGGCTTCTCTTCAACCGTCATCATGGTCACACTAGGATCGATTTTCGGAGGTAGAGGGATCTGTATCTGATATTTATTCCGATCAACTCTGCAAGTACAAATCAGAGACAGAACCTTCTCATAAGTTTTCATCCATATGAGAAATGTACAATACAAAAGGGGTTGAACTGAATCACATATAAAGGAAAAATAGAAAGATACAGCAGGGAAATGAAAATTAACCAGAGAAATCACAGTTCATAAACAGGAAACATACCCAACACGCATGCCTTCTTCAATATCAGTGGGAGAAACTTTATCACCAAGTCCAACAACAAACTGCAATTAAGAACCAAAAGTAAATCAGTATAACCAAACATAAGAAGGCTCTAAACCACACACAATTGATTACGCAGTAACAGCAGGCTAGGGATATAATGTACCTTAGCAATTTGTTTGACATTTATGACGTATTTAGCATCTTCAGTGTTTGGACTTATTATCTTTGTGCATCTCGCAACCTGGATAGAAACAAACGTTTACCTTAATCCCTCATAGTTACCATCAGATAAGAAAAAGTTTCAGAGAACAATATAAGGAAGAAAGAAAGAGCCTACCTGCAGAGGTTGCTCCTCTTGCATCATTTGCTTATCAGATACAAGATCCCATTGACTGGGAGGAGCTAACCCAGTATCAGACTCCTTGATACCTGTATACAGTCCAATAACCATAGAAGTCATGCGGTAAACAGAAGTCACTAATCAAAGTAAGCCCAACACTTGAGCAACAAAGAAAGTGCACATACCACAGAGATCATTGATCTTCTTTGCGAGTTCCTTGATTTCTTTCTCCACTTTCTTTATAGGTGCAGAGTAAGGCCCTAACCCCTGCAAACAAATGAGATTAAAGAAGCTCAGCAACTATGAATATGATGGTTTCCGCTTCGACTAATTCAAACAGCGAAATTACTCATCTAAGCACAAAATTGAAGTACATAGACCAATCAAGCTCATCAAAAAACGATTAAGAACGAATCTAGCTCGAAATTACTCAGGAGGAAACATCAAATTGGTTTGGTAAGAGACGAAACCCTCACATTCGAGAAACCAAACCTAGCAAATTTGACTAACATGGATTCGCACAAAAAAGGTAAAGTAACTCAAATCTACACTGGATCAGAAATTTCCGGTGACCGAGAAGGGTAAAAATCAAAATTTAGGGTTCTAAGGTGAAACGCTTACATAAGTCTTGAGGAGAGCGATATCATCTTCGTCAAGCGGGCGAGGATTCTTCTCGTCTCTGATCTCGTCTTCGATATCTCTTGTCATTTTTGCCGGATTTCAATCGGAGATATGTGATTCAGACGTTTAAGTGAGAGATTTTTCTTGCCGGAGAGGAAAAGAACCTCTGTATCTCTGATAAAGGCGAAGAACCACACGTGCGTGTAAAGTGGGCTTATTCGCGGCCCATAATATGTGTCTTGTTGGAGAGGTCAGAGCTAAAATACCACGTGCCATAAAAAAAACTCAACCGAAAAATTCGAACCGAATTATATCGAAATAGTTAAACCGAAATCAAATCCAATATTAATTTTTAACCCCTTGTAAAAAAATTAAAATCCAAAATTCTGAAATCAAAACCCTACCAAAACCTTTCTTGTGTAACTAAACTAAACCGACCGAACCGACTAATTATCTATACTATATGGACCAAATATAGACATAATCACATAAAGAATTATAATATTAATTAAACTATTAATTTTTGTATTTTTAAAGATGTTTTTTAAACAAAATCGAACAGAAACCGACGAAACTAAACTTGCGTCAAACCAAACCGAACCATTGACTTCCCACCTCTCCCACGTGTAAATTGAGCTGTTAAAACACGGCCCGTATTCAAGTTTTTTTCTTAATTTTTGGTTTCCTTTCCTTTTGTAATGTTTGTTTCATCCAAGTAACAAAGTTTTTAAAGCACCAAGGAACCAAAAGGCAAAAAAGAATTGGAGCGTAAGTTAGCTTCAAACATCTGACAATCTCATCGCCTCGTGTTCTAAAAAGAAGCCTAAAATGCCAAAAAGAGTTAGACTATATTGCGATATTTAAGAACATCGATCTTATTGAGATGAAAGGCTTTGCAAATCTCTACTATCATCGCCTCGTCGAGTCCTTCCTCGCTAGCTTCACGAAGTAGCTGATATAACTCTTCTGATGGCAGCAAAATCTGTTTCATGAGAAAACAAAGACAAATAAGAAACCAAGAAACCTTTTTGATTAAGTTTCTTTGATGTCAGAATGATCAGCTTACACATGTCGGAGATAGAGATTTTTGTTCCGGTTGTTGTTGTTCTTGTTCTTGCTTTCATCTGCATCATCAGTTGAGTCTGGTTTCTGAGGATTTGACTGGTCTGAGATGAGCTGAAGTAGCTTCTCACTTCCCTGAAGTGTCAATAAAGATGATTTTGGGTTTATATAAAACCTCTACAATAATGGAATTATGTATCAGGAAGTAAATATGACAGACCTGAAGAGCTCGCCAGTGAGAATATATGCGGAATAAGACCCAGAAGAATGGTATGTTTGGTAATGGCAATACCTAAATTAAAAAACAACAGGCTCAGGTGGTTGTTAGAGACTTTGAAGAAAATTAACATAGTTGCTAAGGTTTCATATACATACCATAAATGCACTGGTCAATGGAAGCAAAGTTACTGAACCGCTTAAGTACTTCTTGTGTAGGATTGTTCCACTGGAAATCAAATTAGAAACATTCGTGCTAGAAGGAACAGAGATTAGGGATTCCAAATCTATGACTACACGTGAAAATCGGATATAATAAAGTCTCATCATTTGAGACAACGGGCAGCAAAGTGATTTGCCTCATGGCAATGTGGCGTAGTCTCCTGCCTACACGTCTAGGATCTAAACTGAAACATTTGACATGGATTAGCTAAAACAGTAACCAATCTGACTTTACTTCACTACAACATACTAATGAAGGTGTAATCAAATCACTCATTAGAGAGATAATGAGTTCTCAAATTTGTAGAATTTTCAAGAAAAGGAGAGTAAATAGAACCTCGGAGGATAAGTGCCTTGTACAGAAGTGACCTCTTTAGATATAGACTTCAAGAAAATCTCAGAAGGCTTAACACGAGCCAGAAGCTTCAATCCAAACCTATACATTCCCACCACAAAAACCACAACTTGACATTAAGCCTATCAACAAACACAGACCAAAAGCCATAGCCTCAAGAAATGTCTCAAAATACAAAAAAAGTGAAGAATTTACAAACCCATGAATCTTGTTCTTCACTGATCCGTCAGGCGCTTTCTCAAGACCCACCCAAGCTTTATTCATCTAACCATTACAACAACAATTCATCAAACTTGGTATTGGAGAAATCTAGCTAGAAAACTGATTAAAATAGCCCCTCTTTTTTATCTCATTTCTAGTGGTCCTAGATGTGCTTTGAAGTCGAAATCCTTAATCAGAAACAAAACCAAAGCTTAATCATTCATTGGCCGGAATTTTAAATCTCACTAGACGCCACATAACCACACGGGTATGTATTGTAAGCTTTCTATATAGAGAAAAAGGTTCAATGTAATTTACCTTGTCAGAGATGAAATCGACGAGAAGCTCTGCGTTGGCATTGATAAGTTTCGATTCAGATAATATTTTCTTCCATAAACCTCGTAGAGTGTCGGAGTAAAGCCGGACGGCGACTGAGCAGCGAAAGGATCAATAGATCTGCTGAAACACCACTTCTTCCCTTTAATCGGGAAAACCACCAATCTCGCTCTCATGATCACTTTAAAACAGAAAGCGAAGAAGACTCTGAAAAAGCTCCGATCTTTAGTTAGAATTTGTCAATTTGTCATCTGGGTATTACTTAAACGACGTGTCTTTTTATATATTCAGTGGAAAATCCGAAGCTTTATCGCGAAGATCACCGACAGAGCCTAATGTATTTCACGAGGCAAGACGAAGACGCGGCGGCGCGTCTCTGGGCATAAATGGACAATACACACACATAAGGGTGTATGTATGTAATGCAGAAACAGTCTTTGAAATCAATTTAGAATACCAAAGGTTTCTTTTTGAAATTGTGGATCAGAGTTCTAAGTCATTAGAAGCGATAAAAAATAGTTAGTATTTAATTTGAAATCATGAGCCATTTGATTACATCAGGCAATGATAAACTGACACATCAGTACATCACTAAGAAACTTTTAATCTCAGATTATATTAGATCGAACTGTAGCAAGGCTTTATTATATGATACACTAGTAAACTATGCACAGAAAATAAGAGAATTAGACTGTTTATGATGAGAACTCACTAGACAAAGAGGTTGTGACTAGTTCGCGTGTTATTTCTTTATTCATGATCTGCTACAAAATTAGGCTGCTCGTTTGCACAGAGATACTCATCGCATTCTGAAGCCGTTCTCCAATCTTTTCTGAGTCTGAGGATGTCCTCTGTAAAAGTGGAACCCAAGGCACCAATGAACACGCTTGACATTGCGCATATCGTCTTATCCAACATTGCTTCCACCTTTAAAATAAAGTGAAAATCCCAAGTATGAGTTTGTTGATTCGTATATCATCCAAGACGAAGAAGAGAAGAAAACGAAAAAAACTCACCTGTGAGTCGCCCTCGAGACCATGTCTGTATAGCAACGCATCCCATTTCTCAGCTGAATCACGAGCTGGTCGCTTCACGAGGGGAATACTTTTTCCATTCAGGATCAACAATGATTGTAGCAGACCAGTTTCGCTTTCAGCTGCATCAGTAGAAAGGTAAATAACCGGTGCTTCGACCTTCTCAATCAAACGAGTGATGCAGTTGGCAGCTTGAGGAATGGGATAAAAGCAACTTTGATTCTTGGCATTACTGTCACAAGAAGAAAATTACTTAGCTAAGGTTCCTCATCTAATCTTCATAATAGTACAGCTATGCTTCTAAATGGATACCATATCATCAATGATACAATTTGGTCAAGACTAAGATACATACATTATCATCAATTTAGAGGTTAGCTATGCAAAAAAATCATACTTTCAGTTACCACTCTACAAGAGAATTTGGAGAAAGAGAACTCAAGTATAAAGTTCTCACTTTTAGTTACCATACTACAAGAGAACATAAAAAGCAATCAACGAACTGGAAACTGCACCATACCAGAACTTCAAGAATCCATGCCTGCGGAAATGAAGAGCAATGTAGTTCTTGCCGAGGAAAGTCTGGATAAATCTCTGTGCAGTGAGCAAAATTAGCCGGTTTGGTTCAATTAAAGTCTTGCACTTGTGAGCAATAGGACCACCAGGCTGCATCATCCACTCTCTCTCAACATTAGCATAGAACACATCCCCAATCGCAATAACATCGTCATCTGATCTGAAATTAGTCTCCACTTCCTCAGCAGTCTTGTCGCTTGGACTCGCAATATCTTCTTCCCATGGCGTATCTAGCTTCCCTCCAATGGTAATTCCCAAAGCTTTCAACTTTGTAATATGCTCTTTATCTACATAACAAGGCACCGGTTTCGAGAAGTAACATATGAACCTATTGATATGAACATGATGATGCTTCTTCCTATTCTTATCCTTCTTCCAAAACTCCTCAAAAGAAACCATAACAGTCCTCCCCAAACAAGTATTGATTCGATCAATATCGATGATTCTACTGTAATGGTAATCAAATCTATGACTAGGGATCAAAAGAACACGTTTCAACAATGCTGCAAAGAACATATGCTTCTCCAAGCAAATCAAGTGATTACTCATTTGACCAGAAAGGCAAATAGCGAATAGAAACTTATCCGGCCTGGGCTTCCATTGTATCGTCTTCTTCCCCTTTAACTTCTGATCCACTTTCCGGCAACTTCCGCCGGAGAGGTACCTATCTGATGATCCACCGATTTCAACATTTGTTCCAGGTTTATGCGAAGACAGTAATGCAGTTTGGATCTGTCTATTCAATGAAATCTGCCGGAAAACTGCAGCGTTCACGTCTTCGATTGTTGATAAATTCGATAAAGTGTGATTCCAGATAGAGAAGAGATCGGTTTCTTGCTTCCTCAGAAGATACAATGCTTGAAGATCCGATTCGTGAGCCCGACCCGTGAAAGTATTTGACCGGAATCCATAATCAGGAACTTTGACGGAAAAGTAATTGCTGAAATCGGTTGATAAGTAAACGAGGATGATGACGACAGGAAGGAATATCACAATGGACTGTTTCTTAGTGAGATTGAGCTTGAAAATCCGTCTTATACGCGATCGGAGACTCTCCACGGCGAAGGTAGGTCGTTGCTCAGCTGAGTCAGTGGAAGATCGAGGAGTCTCGTCGTTGCTACAAAAATGGTCGATTTGAGAATCTGATTCCTCGAGCAGGTTTCGGAGATCGGCTTCTTCATCTGGGGATGACAATGACGACGAAGAAGATGTCGACGAGGATTCTTTCTCCATTGATGTTGTCTCGCAGTCGTTGCCGGAGATCAAACGGGAACCGTCGACCCATAAAACTAAATTTTATCCAAGATCCGACCCGGCTCGCACCACGTGGCTTTTCTTCATTCACATTTAAAGATATTTAATACGACACCGTTTTACTAAAGAAATCTAAAGGCCCTGTAGCCCAATAAAAGAATACGGGTCGGGTCACTAGAGTAAAATACAACAACACGGATAAAATAGCGTTGCTACGTCGTCTTTTGATATGGAGACAAAATGGTTAAGGCCCATTAGCTCAGTAAAGGGTGAAACGGGTCGGGTTATTAGAACGACCGGGTCTCGTTATCCACCGCCTCCTGGTTCCAGCGTCAAAGCCAGACAGAAGTATCTTCGTTGAAGTTAGCTATTGTCTGGCGTATCCTTGTCTGTCTTAAATTCCTGCAAAAACCCTCGCCTCTCTCAGACAAGCAGAGGAACAGAAATCATCTTAATCTTACAATACATTCTGGTTGTGTCGTAAAGAAGAAAGTTTCGAGTTTCTCCATTTTCTTTTTCCTGGGCTGAATGAGCTCCCAATGCCTTCTTTAGTTACCTTCACTAATTAAAGTTTCAGACTTTTCCAACATTTAATCCTGCGTTGATGATTTTAATCTTAATTTTTTAGGTTTTTAAGAAACCATCTTAAGAACGAAAATTTATTAATTTACTTAACAATCAATTGTGTTCGCGTGAGTCATCATATAAATATAGACAGAGATACTAAGACTTACAAGCGAGATTCAAAGCAACAATATTGCTTGCATAGTGTTTTCCTCTTTCCACAATTTATAGCATGAACACATTTAAAAATATATGGACTAGAAACTATAATCTCTAAAGCCAGTTTGAAACAAGAAATAGAGAGCTCATAAATATTACTAAGATGAGAAAAAATATAACTTAAAAGACAAAGATAAAATATAGCTCATGAAATAATAACTTAAAACCTCATCAAAAGATAAAAGACAACGATGATGTGGGTAGTTCTGTTTGGGAGAAGTAAACACTTACATAAGTGTCACATCCTCTACAAAGTTTGGAAATGTGTGAACTCTACTATACTGAACATTAACAAATGCTGGAACTGAAACACGTACGCTCGTTATAATGTTTTTTTCCAGATTGTAGTAGAGAATATTGAAAGGATTGTGCACATCTATTGGATACAACACAATTTCGCCACCTTCAATCATTCCAGCAGACAGCGATGAATGTTGCACTTGGGGTATTCTGTTGAAATGGTTCGACCATTTATGTTGCTCCGCATTCTCTAAAACCCACAGATAAAAAAGATCAGAGTGAATAGCACAATGAATAACACCTAACTTATTCTTGTAGTTGATCAGAATCAATGGTTCCCAGATCGTCTTTGTTGCCAAGTACTGATCAACGTTAACAAAACTGAATTTCTCAGACCTAACATCAAAGCAAACGATCAGTCGTTTTTGGTCAATGATTCCTTGATAATACAAAAGACCATTGATGCATATCCCATCATCTTGATGAGGATGTTGAAGAGGATAATGAAGTGTGCCACATTGTATCTTTCTCCAAGAAAGATTTTCAGTTCCTAATGTCAGAACTTGATACTCGTATGATTCGCCACGAGGAAACCAGGTCATACATATCACCTTGAACTGTTTTTCAATTGGATCATAACCAAAATACATTTTCTCCTTTAACGTCATCACCCTATGTTTGATCACAAACTGATCACACCCCTCCGTTTTCACTCTGGGTGTTGTTACATACTCTCCTGTGATTGGATTAGAAATCACCGCATATGTATACTCCTTTCCAACATGTTGACGGCAGACCAATCCGTTGACCGGGGGACATATTTTACAGTCATCGTCTGTGGCGGACTTCTTCGTGTGAAGAGTGCCTACAAGAGATGTATTCTTATCTGGATTTTGAGGTTGAGGTGAAGAGGAAAAAAAAAACCTTGGTTCGAGTACTCTATTATCAACGATGAAGAGGAACCTCGGTGTAGCCGGAGACTTGATCGGAAACAATTGATTGTAATTTGGACGGCGTATAATCGATGACCATAGCTTCGATACGCAACGACACTTTGCTAAAGCCTTCACCGGCAATCTCGAAAAGATATTGATGGCCAGAGCAACAGGAATCAGATCAAAGCCTGATTTATCGCCGGAGACGTACTGCTTTGGTTTTGTCATGGCGCTGGACTGATAAAAACCCTAGCGGCTCTCTCTTTCAGTTTCAGTTAAAGGAACCCTATCTTATATGCTACAGCCACATTCTCTATAAATTGGGCTTTTTTTGGGCCCACCTACTCATTAAGTGTAGGCCCATCAGACCGAATCCTCACAACTACAGAAGCAGCTTTAGCTTTTCCCGGGATGAGCATAAAGCCGGCTTGCGAAAATGTTCCATTTTTCCAACATAGAAGATACCAAACTCGATCGGGATGATTGCACAGCCAAACGGAACCAAAGTTCATCCACCAGCAGAGTCTAACGGAGCTATTAAACTTACTGAGAAGTGAGAATCCTCCTCTTCCAAATAGATCTAAATTTTACCACGGTATGGACGAAAAGGTTGCATCTTTGGAATCAGGATACGTAACCAAGAAGTGGGTTTGTTGAACTCGCCACAAATTGCTACATTGATACTTCAACTGGTTGGTCAAATGTGAAAGAGCTGATGCTTGTCAAGAGCGATTCTTGGTTGGGATGATAAAAGAGCTTAACCCCGGTTTAAGCAACATATAGTGGCCCAGGTGGAAGTATCACAACTCTTCCACTTGGAAAGATAAAACGTGTATATCAAATTACACAATATGGAAATTTTTACATAATATTGGTTTGATACGGACAAAGGAGATGATAAGTTTTTTTTTTGTTAAAAACGTTATGGTTTTGCAGGAATTTCGGACGAAGTATCGAAAATTTTAATAGATTTCCAACGGATTAATATATTAATCTAATGGATGAAGTATAATATTTTGATATTAAATTAAATTACAAATTTAAAACTTGAATTAAGGATATTAAATAAAAATCATAAAATCTCCGAAACACAAAAACTAAAATATTTATTACAAGACAGATCCGATTTTAGAGAGTGACTGTAGGTTAAGTTGGGGAGAAAATGACGAGGGACTTTACCCCATAAAAATGAGAGGAGAGTGATGCAGCTAATTAGAAATTTTTTTGACTGATACACCTATCAGAATTCCGTCATAATTCATAAATAGTATTGACCGGTCATTGTTTACGGTGTCCGACCCGTTTTGTACGTTGACAAAATTTGACATGAATCATTTTTAATCTACTTCGTAAATGGATTTGTCCAATATACTGCCCACATATACAGTTTATCCATTTTGACACCCCTACTCTCTCATACTCAGTTCTTCGCATATCATAATCAGAAACCACATATAAGCAAAACCACGATTGAAGTATAAAGGACGAAAATTTCAGTGACCCCAGAAGCATAAGATGATAGATGTGGTTTAATACCTAGTTAGAAATATCTTCTTCTAACTGCGATTCAATCTGTAAAACCTTTAAGTCCCTTCGCACAATGGAATCAAAACCCTAGAAGAATAACGGATCTAAATAAGTACAGAGACTCAGAAACAAAGGAAAATTATCAAAATGAACTCGTTACGATTAGAAAATCACACCAGCTGATTGATCTGCGAATCAAAGATGAAACAGTTTGCTTTTTACAAGTTTTGCTCTTCTTTTGGCTTTCGAAGACACCTTTCTTGAACAGCTAGTTAGATTGATTCGAAACGCATCGTTTCGTGATGGGCTTAACTATCTTTTTCGTGGGCCACAATTAGGCTTTAACTTTTGTTAGTTCGTAAGTTTTTGATCGGTACGCCATTTGTTTTGAAAATTATGACACAAATATATGAGTGGGAATTTTAACATGTCCTTTTTATCTCACTGTCAGAATTTAAGCGTTGCAATAAAAAGAAAGGACAAAAATTGACAGTCCAGGTTATTATTTTTTTTGCTGTACACAAATAAGTGTTTTTATATAATAATTATTTTAACGAATGAAACCAAATAGAAAACAACAAAATAATTGAAAGAGTGTTGTCTCGTAAAGTATGGGGAGGATGAAAAGCTGTGAGTTGTTGCGAGATTTCTTCTCAGTTCAGACGCAAAAGTTTGGCTTTGGTCAGTCTCTTATTTCTCTATAATGAAACTTTTGGATGATAACAACAATTCGAATTTAGTTGCCAAAAACAACAAGAACAAAACTCCATTAAAATATATAGATGTAAATGCAATAGAGCATCCACTAGTAGTGTTTTAAAAAAAACAAATTTGAAATTCATACCTTTTGTTTTTATTAGACTTGTATTCTGATGATGAAAAAAAAATACTTGATTCTGGCGATTTTTGCTAATAGCAGTGTGTTATCACTTTTTGACCAAAAAAATAAAAAAAATAATTATTTCTCTAATAATCACAAATTTGTTTACCAATGGAAAATTTAAACCGGAGTTCTCTTGAAATAATCAAAGACGCTTCTACCACAAAATCTCAATATATGTATTTATTTTGTAATTCTACAAATTTATTTACTATAGCAAATATCGTAAATTCGATATTCAGTATCGAATATTTTTTCTCTTGGGTAAACAATAAAGATAACATAGATGTTGAGAATCCAAACACATAAACAGTAATTTCTTATGTTTGTCTGTGTATTTTACTTTCTGTCTTTTTTACTGAGTTAACGTTACGTCTTATTGCAAGGAAGACAACCACATGAACTACGGCCAGTAACCAAATATCCACGGCGGTTTGTCACCTTCCTCGCCGTCTCAGCCGCTCTCTGCATCTGCTCAACATGTTGTTGCCTCGCCGTAGCTCTCCAATCCTCTGCTCTCCGGTGCACCATATCCATTCTCTTCATCAATTTCTCCTCCAAATTTGATCTCATCTTCTGTATTTTCACCTAAAACAATCCAAATATCACCCTAAAAATCACACATTAATTATTGGAAAAAAATTATCACTCAACTGCCTTTTTTGGATCGATATGATTATATAGCTATACAATAGATGACTAATAATTAACCCTAACATCCCAAGAGAGGAAATTACTTTAAAATACTAATATTTTCACATGGGACTTGCACAAATTACAAGTACAACTACAACTACAAAGATGTCATCCCTTTTTTAAAAATTAGAAACTCGAAGACTTTTGCTTCTAAAGCAACAAAGACTAGTCAATGATGTCGAGTAAGCATGTCGGCATTACTCTATTGTTGGCGCGTGGCTCAACAAATCTGTTATAACAGAACAAAATCCATAATTTATATGGTATAGCTCAAAAATATACGTATACTTGTGCACATACCTCAAGTTTCCTAGATTGTGCTTCGGCTTTAGCGTTTTCGAGATTTACCCATGCCTGGATTTTGGCTTCTTCTCTTTGAGACCTAAATCATAATTTCACAATTAAAAAAAACACAACAATCGAAAATTTTAATTAATTTCTTTAAGATTTTGTTCATACCTTTGACAAAATTTAATCTTGTCGTCTCCATCATCCCATAAAGCAGCTTTAGATTCAGAGACACTTCTCCTTAACTCACTTTCCATATCAAAATGTCTTAAGCTCTTCGATATCTCTTCCTCTTCTTCTTCCCTCGAGTTCCAATGACACGTCACCGAGTTATTATAATACTGACTCGCTGTTGACCCACTGAGTCTAAGCTTATCTGTAAACTCGGATATATCTATAACGTTTTTGGTCTCTGTTAACGGACCGGACAATTGCGAAGGTGTGTTGTGTCTCGCCGGAGATGTGCTTTTTAACGGCGTGTTACATCTTGAAGTCGCTAAACTTCCGATTGGTGTCATCTCTGTTCCGATGTCTCTGTGTTGAATTTGAGCTACTTCTTTCTGGTATTGGAGATATTTGTCGGAATCTTTGAATATAAAACCTTCCGTTGATGGGAGAATCTGTGGAACTTCGTTTGCTAACTTATCTAAAAGAACAAAAAATCAAAATTTAACTTTCAATTCAACAAAAAGATCAAAAAACTTTCAAGAATCATTTAAAAAGGTTTCTTCTTTATTTACCTCTAAGGATAAGATCTGGTGGAGATAATGAGACAGATCCATTGAAACATTCCTCCATAACCCTTGATTTCTCTGAGTAAACAACTTCCACCTGCCAAATCCAATAAAAACCCATTCTTGATTTCAATTTTACTGCTACATTCTCGTTTAAAGATTCGAACTTTATTAGATTCCTAATTCTATAATGCTATAGGGTTTTCTTGAGAAGCAAACCTGGTGCTTAAACCCATCAAATTGGGTGTTTTTGAGGGAATGTGCCGGAGAATCATGACCGGAGGTGACCCATTTCTCAGCATCAATCCATTTAGAAGGGAAGTGTCTTCTTCTACCAGAGACATTGCTACTGAAACTGAAGACTCCTCTCCCTGGAGTACAAGGAGACTCCATTAACATCAATCTTCTCTGTCCACTGCTTCTTCCTTCTCCAATGCTCTTTTGTGATGAGAAACTCTGTCTCCTTTCGTTTGCCATCTCACTGCTGCTACTACTTTGGTTTGATGAAATTGGGAGTGACTTGATGAAATCTTCAGTTTCCTTTAGATTGACTCTGCTTGTAACTGAGTCTTCTGCAAATGGGTTTGTGCTTATAACTTCTGAGTTTTTCTCCTGAAAACAAACAAACAAACAGAGATTCAAGAACAAAAGAAAAAATATATATTTTGAGCTATATGATCAAACAACATAATTTCTTTTACCATATTTGGAGGAAACAAAAGCTGAGTTTGGAGATGGAGTTTTCTTTGTTTTGTTTCTTTCTATTGTGTTCTTTGGTTTATTTTGATTAGTTGTTGTCTGCATCTAATGGAGTTGTGGTTATATTGTTTTGGAAGGAGTGATGAAAGAGAAGTTGTAGGAAAATGGCATTAAGCTTTTAGATGTTAGAAGGAAAATGGCTTGACCAGTTTTTTAGAGTAGACCATTTGTCTAAAGGGTACTAGTTTCATGTAATAATATTAATATGGTACACATTTACATTTTAATTATTCCTTTTCTTTTCCTTTGTTATATCATTTTCAAGTTGTTATTTATACTATACTCTTTGGATTATTATCTGAATCACTATAGAATGACAAAAATGACGGAATTGTGAGAAAACAATGTTCCAAAACAACATGACAGAATGACTAAACAACAAAATTAATTGTAAAAGAACATTTATAATTCACAAGAAATAAGACGGGATTATTGTATACAAAATTTCGGTTCGGTGAAAATTTATAATTCATAATAGTTAACTCGTATTTTTACAGATTATTTACAGATTATTGATTTAAACGATAGCTTTTAAATTTCTTATTTATTTTTCTATTAACCGATTATCTTTTTTTTGTTAACCGAGAAATTTGGCAGAATAGTTTTTCAAAAAATCTACAGAAATTTGAGTTTTTTTGCCACTGAAGCGGTCTACCGTTTTTTTTAATATACTAAACTGATATGAACACATGTTTGAATCTGAGGAAAGTGAATGCATATCCTTATGATCTTATCCTTTAATACCAATAGCAAATAGAACTTCCCAATATCGGTACTTTGTTTTAAAGTAGCGTTGTGTTTATGTAAACAATATCTTTAATTAGTTGAGTTAAGCATGCTTGGATTACCATATTGTCGGATATATCAAACTGAATTAAATAGATTTGGATGGTAATTTACTCAGTAGAAAGAATTGGAATTGGTGAAGAAGATAATAGTAGCGTAAAGAATTAGAGTAGTACTTACTACTTAGAGTGCTCAGGGATTCTTGGGAGAAGTACGAATGCATGAAAAGATGTGGCTCTGTCTCTATATTCGTATAATATAATCATTTGTCATCATGGTATTAAATAGAGGCCCATGGGCTATTAAAGACTGTAAATGTCCGCAAAGAGTAATCTCACTTTCGTCCAAAAAAGAAAAAAAATAAAATAAATAAGAGTAATCTCATACTACTACTGGTACGTGGTCTTAAGTGGCAACAAGAAACAAATTTTATTTTCCATTTGTTTTGATATCCGAAAAATTTGGCTTCGGATTCAACTAGTTGAGTTACCGATATTCTTTAAATTCTATAATAATCACTCAATAAGACTGGATAACAAATAAGATACAATCTTTTCCTATGTTACTGCGACAAACAAGATACCGTTTTACTTCGTTCACATACAAATTGTCACAAACAGATATTTTATATGTTCCAAAGAAGCTAAAAAGGTAAATATCTATGTTCTTAAGGTAATCTTGTAGATCGGCCAATTAAAAGCATTCAAGACTGTCTTCCCGGTTGCCAAAAGCGTGGTGTAATTAAAGGTTCTCAAAGCAACCAACGTCGAGTTAGGTCAGTGATAATTTTTTGTGGATTAAAATTAAAGAAGTCACGAGTTTAATTTTTGGTTAAAAATATCTACTTTTCGAATGAGAATTAATTTAATATTAATCTGAATTCTGTCCAATAGAAATTTAGGAACCTACCAATTCTAACATTTTTAATTATTTTTTTCTTTAATAAGGTTCTCAAAGCAGTCAAATCATGTGAAAAAGTAAAAGGGACGTGAGTAGTTATCTCCTCTATCTTGGCATCCTCGTTGGCAATACTTGTCAACCTCTAGAAGTGCAGTATCATTCGGAGAAATAGTCAGCATTCAGCAACGAGAAGGCAAATATAATGAGCTGAAATCGAAGACCAATTCTAAGCCATTGTAATTGAACTACAATTTTTTTATAAATAATTTGCATTTTTTATTTATATTTTCTCTATTATTCGAATTTCACATAATACACGTGACAACGACCTTTACATGTATGAATACATGTTATAATTATAAATAATTAAGATAGCTATATGATTTTCTCTATTATTATTATTTCGCATCTCGTATTGAACATGTGGACGATGACCTTCGTATAAATATTTATTTTTATGATACACCAAACGAATTATTATTATTTTTTTGTTAAAAGGACACCAAACGGAATTGAATTATTACTAGTAGATATAAAGTATATAAGTAGGAAGAAGACATTTCCTATCTATCAGTGCCAAATATAAAGTTTTTCAATATATGCAAATATATAGCAACGGCTGTCCGATAGAGATCAAAGTTTCAAATAATCAGATTTCTCCGGCGAAGAGCATGGTAAAGATTCATCCTGACCAGGCGTTCTTGAATAATTCCAATGTTGGAAAAGACAAGAGTTCGCTGTATGTAACGATGGAGCAAGAGAGTTTCACGATTTGGATGAAATCTTTGGTGTTCCATAGCAAAGGCTGCACTGTTTTTGATTCCAAAGGAGACTTAATCTATCGAGTGGATAATTATAACTCTAAGAGTTGCAGTGAAGTTTACCTTATGGATTTATACGGCAAAGTCTTGTTTACATTGCGTCAAAAGGTAAAAATGAACATTTCATTGTATCCATGTTTTTTATTAAACAAAAACTTATTTTTCTAACTGGTTTCTTTTTTGGTTATAGAAATTGGAATTGTTCAAATCTTGGAAAGGATATAACTCAACCGGGACAAGATTTCAACTAAAAAGGAATTTCAAGATTTCGTCAAGAGATTCATCTTCATCTCACAAAGTTGTAATGAGAGTGTGTAGAGATGATAATGATCAACAACAATCTTGCTATAAAATTGTAAACCGTGGATCTGTTTTCGCAATTGAGAATGGATCAGGAAGATTAATGGCAGAAGTTAAAAAGAAACAATCGGATATTAATGGTTTAGAACTTGGAGAAGATGTTCTAACAATGATGGTGGAGCCACACGTAGACCATTCTTTTATCATGGGTATTGTTATAGCTTATAGTCTTACCAAATGTAAATTGTGATCATGTTTGGGTGAGATTGACTTATTTTGTATCTTTATGGTAGTAAATAAAAATATACAAATATTCGAGGAGTCAAGTGAGAATATTATTGTTAATCATGTTCTTAAAGCTAATTAAACGTTTATTACAGGCATAATCCCAAAATCTCTCGTTTGAAATTGGAAAAATTTCGAAGATTTCACAAAAATGTTGAGAAGCTCGGCGTCGTTCATCCTCGATAAACATCTGAACAACAAACCCATTTCTATAGCTCATTCAATCGATTCTCCTCCTCCACCTTCTGCTTCAATGGCGGATGATAATCCTAACCCTAACCCTAACCCTAATCCTATTTCGGCTTATTACCAAACTCGAGCGGCGCATCATGGAATCGTGACCAGTGCCTGGTTAGAACAGGCACAAGCCGCCGTTTGTCGTTATCCTGATAATGATTACTCGATTTCTCCCGATTCGAGAAGACCCTTTAGCGTAATTGAGGAGTTTAATAATTGGAGACAGCAGCCTGATTTGGCGGAGGCTGTTGCGGCGATTCGTGCTCTTGCGGCGGTAATTAGGGCTAGTGAAGCGACTACGATGATGGAACTTGAAATTGAACTTAAGAAAGCTTCTGATACTCTTAAAGTAAGCGTCTTTCTTCTTTGTCTGGGAATTAGGATTCGAAGTTTTATATTTAGTCTTGGATTCAATCTTTAATGCATATGCTATTAGGTTTGCGACTTAGCATTGAGTATTTTAGTTTGACCAAAAAAAAAAGCATTGAGTATTTTACTTTAGCTTGTGGTAGATGTGAGTGTGGCATTGCATTAGCTTGTAGAGTTGTGAATTCTACTTGGCATTTCTGGATTCTGCGAGGTTATGGATCGTTAAGACTCTGCTGAGTGCTGGCTCTAAAGGGCTAATTTTCGATATCTTCTCTGTTTGTAATTTCCATCATCTCTGATGCTCTACTTCTTTAAATGATTCTGTCTCTATGGTGATGTCCGATTGATAGAAATCGTTAGTCCTGAGAGTCAGATGGTATTATCTGAGTAGGTTTTAGTTATTTTTGAGGTAGAATTTTGTTAGGTTTGCGACTTAGCATTGAATATTTTGGTTTATGCCCTGACGATAACTTAGGTTTAGCTTGTGTTAGATGTGATTGTGGCATTGCATTAGCTTTTAGAGTTGTGAATTCTAGTTGGCATTTCTGCATTCTGAGACTCTATTGATTGTTAAGACACTATATGGCTCTAAAGGACTACAGAGATTGAATTTTTTTTATCTTTTTTGATATCTTGATTGTGTGTTTATGGTTGTAATTTACATCTTCTGTGACGTTTGGAATGAGCAATTGATGAATTTCGTTAGTCCTGAGTGACAGATGGTATTATCTGAGTAGGTTTTAGTCATTTTCGAGGTAGAACTCTAGAAATGTAAGATTGTCTTTATGTTTCAGGCATGGGACACAACCTCTATATCCTTAACAGCAGGATGTGATCTATTCATGCGCTATGTGACTCGAACTTCTGCTTTGGAATTTGAGGACTTTAACTCTGCAAAATCCCGTGTGCTTGAACGAGCTGAGAAATTTGGGGAAATATCTTGCAAGGTCAGTGGTTTTCTTAGAATGGAAATTGTCCTACATAGATGGTACGTAGAAGAAGAGTTTTGATCTGTAATTTCATTTTTGCAGGCCCGAAGGATAATTGCAATGCTTAGTCAAGATTTCATATTTGATGGCTGTACTATACTGGTTCATGGGTTCTCCAGAGTTGTATTTGAAATACTAAAGACAGCAGCTCAAAACAAGAAACTCTTTCGAGTTTTGTGCACAGGTGTTTTTTTTTATAACTTTTGAGATCGATTTGGATCTGTTATTTTCCAGTTATCTCATTCCGTTTTTCCTAACTGACAATTGCATTTTTGTTGCACACATGGAAACAAAATCCAGAGGGAAGGCCAGATAAAACAGGTGTACTGCTAGCTAACGAGCTTTCAAAGCTTGATGTTCCAGTGAAGCTTCTCATAGATTCAGCCGTGGCCTATAGCATGGATGAAGTAGACATGGTGTTTGTTGGAGCTGACGGAGTAGTTGAAAGTGGCGGGATAATTAACATGATGGGTACTTACCAAATCGCCTTAGTTGCACACAGTATGAACAAACCAGTCTATGTAGCTGCAGAGAGTTACAAGGTAAACCACTCAGAACTAACTTTTAAATATGGTTGCAGAAACAAAAACGATTCATCACCTTCTTTGTTGTTTTCTTACAACTTCCGCAGTTTGCGCGGCTCTACCCGTTAGATCAAAAGGACTTAGAACCAGCCTTGCGACCTATTGATTTCGATGTTCCTGTTCCTCCTATGGTTGAGGTAGAAAGATCTGCAAGGGATTACACTCCTCCTCAGTACTTAACTTTGCTCTTCACTGATCTTGGTGTTCTCACTCCATCTGTAGTAAGTGATCAGCTAATTCAGCTTTACTTGTAAGTAAGGCCGTCTCCTTCTACTTCTTCCTAACGCTTCTACTTTTGTATTAAAAATAAAAACACTATTTTTTGGCTATACACAAACTGACAAACATAATGTCTCTGATTCTACTGCTTGTGCTGGAGTTTTTTTTTTGTAGGAGAAAGTTTTATGTGACTTGTAATCTTTACTCAAAATTTATCTCCCAAGTCTCAATAGTGTAATAATTTCCTGTTTTTGATTCTTATTTAGAAAATAAGTTCACAAAGTGTATGGTGACATTGTACCTAACCAGCTTTAAAAAAGATTAAAGACAAAAATTACTTAGCAAAGACAATCAGGGAACTAATTAATTTATCAGAAAAATAAATTATTTGAAGGATGCACAAGTAAGCTATTATTTTCTATGCTGCAAACTCACTTTTCCCGATAAGAATGAATAAGTTTTTTTTATAATTCCAAATCTTGATTATTGTTAGAATTTATTTGTGGTTTTCTTGTTGAAACTCAATTTTGACAAGTGTCTTAACCCAAATTTCTGACGACGACGACTTTTCGGTGAAGTCCATCACCAGAGTTAGCAGGCTTTTTGTTATTTAGAATTTTGTAATAAGTACTATAAAATAATGTATTTACATGTCAAAATTAAAGTTAATTTGAATAATAAATAATGATAGTTTGAAAGTTTTAGAAAATTTATAGTTTTGATTAAATATCAAATGAGCAATTGTCATACATCGGAAAAGAAAATATATTCACTAATATATACAGTGTTACATTTATATTAAGTTTCATTATTTTTTAGAATTGACACTACGGTATGAGAGATGAATTTTTTATTATGCAAAATAATACATAGACATTGCCATGCCGAGTTAGGCTTGGGGTCCTTGCTATATTTTTTAGGACAACTTTTATTAGCATTTTTGTTATTTTTTCTTAAGATTTTTTGAATAATTTCAAATAAATTTAGAAAGTTCTAAATTGCGTCAAAATATTTTCGTAATATTATAAAATCCTTATTCTTGCAGTACAAGACAGAATATTTTCGAAATATTTTATTCTAAAGGCTAATCTCGCAAAGCTCATCTTTTTGTTGAGGATCAAGCGATTCCTCCCTATAAATAAAGTTTCACCCGATTCTCTCAAATCATCCAATAATGAAAATAAAAGCTTTCAGCAAATCTCATTCTTCTCTTTTTTAAAGTAATCTCGAGAATATATCGTAGATCTAGTTCGTAGATTTTATAATTAGGTTGTGCGATTATAGTCTCAAACACGGTTGTATCCTAAGATTCACAATTTCATCAAACCGCCACACTGCGGGATATTTATTGAATTAAAGAAAGAGATCAAATCTAATCTTGTGTATTCGTTATTTTTAATCGGATTTGTTCGTGATTTTTCAATCTAAGATTTCGCAAATCCTATATTTCTTTCTAATTTTCTTAAAATGTATTCTTTAAATTTGTCAAATGTTTGCTAAAAGTTTCAAAATGTTACTAGTATTATATAATACGATGGATATTTAAAAAATTGCAATTATTGATTTTGAACTGTGAAGTGATATGTATGCATATTATCATATATCCAGATCCGTTGGATATGCGGATCTGGATCCATATTCGAAAAATGGATATCTAGGATGATGGATATGGATAGTAAAAAATTCTGATTCGAATATTTACGGATATTTGTATCCGGTTCCAAAAAAACTTACCGAATATTCAAAAATCTACCCAAATTTAAATACAAATAATAAAACTCTCGTTTTCAGGATACAGATTATATTCTCAAAAATCTTAAATATTTGAATATGTATGTGACCTGTAATGCATGTGTGAAAATATAATATCATATTGATGATATTATATGATATTTTGAAAATGATAGCATGAGAAACGTGACAGAATTAAAAATGTTAATTATTATTTTAATGCTCGCTCGCTCGTAACTCGTAAAGCAACTGTTACTAAAGCTAACGTTTCGATCTAACGGCTAGTGTTGTATGATTCACAAAACACCGGCCATATTTCTAGCCAATTAAAATCCCACGTTTTTTCTATAAAAAGGTAGGTTCTTTCTCGGAATTACCAGATATAAATGGGTTAATTTTTGTTAATCTTCGTAACCATTAAAAATATATATTCGTCATGGTGAAAAAAATAAATTATTTTGGAATTCTGAATATAACACAAAAACCTTGGAAATAACAAAAAATATTCTTAAAGACATATGGCAAATGTAATGAATGATGTTTAACCACTTATTCATGTTTTAACGTTTGGAAAAAATAAATTTGTTTTTATGCTACAAATTTAATTAAGACAAATAAAATCAGCAATTTACAAGATTTTTTTTTTTTAACATATAATGATAATTTTTTGTGTTTTTTGCTTAAAATGATATTCAATTGAATATTATTCAGTTTTACTGTCGTTTCACGTTTAATTTGATATATGAACTATGGTTTCTGTCTAACATAAATAACATTTACACCAAAAAAAACAATATAAATAACATATTGGATTAGAGTTTTGAGTTATTTTCTGACTAATTCAAATATTGTTCTATATTTTAAAAACACACGCATGAACAGTAAAAGTAGTCATTATCGACAAGACAAAAGGTCAAATCCCACATTTTAGTTGAGACATAAAAGTCTCATCACTCCAAGCAGTGAAAATTTCATCTTTTATATATTCCCCAAAAAGATCATTCATCTTCCACTTCATCTCTTTCTCTCTATCTCTCTATCTCCCTCTCTCACACTTTTCTTTACTTAGATTTCCAATTCCAAGAAGTAGAGAGAATGACTAGAATCTCTGTTGGATTACAACTTGTGACAACAGATTCAAATGAAAAACTAAACAACATAGTGATCAAATCTTTATTCAGACCAAACCGATCCAATCCAACAATCTCGAAACTTTGTTTCCTCAAAACATGTCATCTTTGTTTGAAACAACTCCACCAAGACAAGGATGTTTACATGTACAGGTACCGTATTTAAAAAATCTTTATGATTCTCTTTTATAATATAAAGATGTGTTCTTGATTCTCAATTTTAATTTATTTTTGTTGAAAACAGAGGAGATTTGGGATTTTGTAGCACAGAGTGTAGAGAAAGTCAAATTTTGATTGATGATAGAAAGGAATTAGAGGTTTCAACGAAGATGATGTTGGCTTCTTACAGACGCTGTAACTCCGGTGCCGGGAAAAGCGAGACTCGGAGTTTGTTGAACGATCTCCGGCGACGACGCCGGCTATTTATAGTGCCTTGAAGTAACCATCCACTTTTCACTAATTAAATAATTGTTGTTTTTTAATAGATATATAAAATAGATGTGATAATCAAAGTATCAAATGTGTTAATTGGTCAGTTCATATTGCTCATCTTAGGTGGGATAATTACTGATTGAATAAATGATCATTAATTGTTTGGATTAAAAATAGATTACTTGCAGACTTGCAGTTAAAACTCTTATTAATAAGATAATCAATTTTATAAAGCGTCACATCCACAACCAAATATATGATTTATTCGAAAAACATTGTTATATTCAGACTGGATCTCGGCATGACGGATATGAACTGGATAAAGAATATTTTTTCGTGGAAAATCTTTCTGAAAATAAATTATTCACTTCGTTTTTTTGTAGAGATATTTTATTGTGTGGACGTAGACACTCTTTGGTCGAAGATATGAAACAGCTGATTTAGCCACGTGTTGAATATGTACTGACCAGTAGGATCTGCTTACAATATATAACTTTAGATGATATTGATTTTGTTATTTTGACAATGAATGTTGGGTTAACTGAAAAAAATATTCCTCGTCAAAATGTCTCCTAGGCCCACTAGTTGTCACGCGGAAAAGAGCAGGTCGCATAGGCTCGGCCCAGTTAATAAAGCCCAATAATTTAAACTAAATGCAAGTGTGTAACTCGACTTACTAAGCCCACTAACTGAGCTATTCGGCTAAATAAAGATGCGCTTCAACAACTTTTCTTGTTTAAAATAAGTTCAACGGTAAGCAAGTTTTATCAATGAGAAGTAAAGTTCAGTTTTTGAGAAATTGAGTTGGTGGAAAAGAAAATCAAATAATGAGAATTTCCCTCTTAAGTATTATTAAATTGGTTTGCAAAATGAAAACATAAGGTTTATATTATTTTTTTCTCGTCAATAAGGTTTATCTTTTAGAAAAACAACGATCATGGTGTATAAAATCGAGTACACTCTGTATACATATACTTTAAATCTTAAAAAGTCAAATAGTGAAACAAATAATTGAATCATGAATGATATCTTATTGTTGTTTCTTTGGGATAAGCTCATTTAGGAAATTGTCTCAATCCGAGTAAAAAAAGATAACAAGCCTACGTCCGTACCTCTTTTATTCGTTTGTCTTTGTATTCACAATTTGATCTTAATAAAAATATATATTAAAGTACTTTTCTGGGATAAAATATACGAATGTACTTATTTATATAGATGCAGTACAACTATACACTCTTGGAAACAATGTTTTTTATAAATAAATATATTTATATATATAATTTACGTGCTAAGTGAATTAATTGACTAGAAACTCTAATTAAGTTTTAATAAATATTTATTTATGGTTGTATTGTTACGTATTAGAAGGGTAGGACTAACACCCAAAAGGTAGATTAAGAATTAAGAATAAGTATTAAGATATTTTCTGTCTTATTCAAATATAAATTACGAACTATCGCTATGTAAATGTTCTAAAAAGATTAATATTAAATAATAAGTCAATAACAAAATTTTAATTAATTACAAAGAATATATAATTTTAAAAAAATTTAATTTTACATATTTTCATATTTTATAATATTTTTATAATTTATGAGAATATACATATGCAAGTATGCAGATTTATGTTCTATTAGTTTTTGTTTCTTTCCATTTTCACTAAACCGACCAACTTGAATAAACAAGTTAAGAACAACCACAACGGTCTGCTAGTTATGGCGCCAACCAAGACTAGACATCTGTACTGGGCAGCAACAACATAAGTCAGTCTCTCTCCTCTAGCATCATGGCGAGCTTGCTGTTGACTATTCGTACGAATTTTCGATGATCATGACATACTCTTTGTAATTGATTAATATCTTATTATCAACTTATTATAAATTATTGATTTTCTTACAGGATTTACATGGTGATAGTTTGTAATTTTTATCTGGATAAGACAGAAAAAAACTTGAAATTCTAAAAATGAATGATTTTGCGTCTTGGTTGGTATATTATATAAGTGTTAGTAAACGCATGTTAATTTGGGGTCGTAAATATTTTTGTACTTTTAATGACTTCTTACTAATTGTTATAGGTTATTGAAGGAATTAAAAATGGTTCAACATTTCCATCATGGTGAGTGGAGTTCATTATGGGTCCAAACTACATTGCGACTTCATACCCTAGGTATTGCATTAGGGGATATATGTTTATGGTTTATAAAAAGGTTAGTACGAAGACAACTTCTGAATCCGGGTATTTGTGTTGAATATGGTGATATTGTTTACTATGACATTCTTCAACAAATATTGCAAGTTCGCTATCCATGAATGTTGAACTTAAGATGCATTATATTTATGTGTGATTGTTATAATCCATTAGTTGGGTGTGGTGTTCAAGTTGACCAATTCGGTATTATATCGGTACATTCAAGACGGAGACTTGTTAAATATGATACATTTATTCTTGCATCACAACCAAACCAGGTAAGTTTCAATTAATTTTTATTAATTTTTTGAATATTTGTAATGACTAGCTACTAAAAATATTTTTGATTTGTTACATTCTTTACCCTCGAGTTAACAGTTGTCAAATCCTTGGATCACAGTAATGTCAATTAACCTAAGAGGAATAATTTATGGAATTCATGAATATGATGTTTCGCAACCAACTGTAAGTGTTAAAATGGCTCCATATGATCTTTCATTTGATGTTGATCTTGTTATCGATTTCACACATATTGGTGATGATATATTGCATTTAGAAAATTTGTTGGAAATTTTCGATAGAAATGTTCTATCAGAATCTATCGGAATATCTATCAAATTTGTGGTATTTTTTTGTAATGAGAATGGTAAAACTGAAAATGATATACAATTTGTAAAACCATACTAACTAGTTAATAAGCTGTCGGGAACGACTCTAACTCAATTTCACTCAGACTGAAATCTGATCTTCTTTTTCAGCTTCCGACTAGAATTAAATCAATATATATATATCAGAAAACCGATATTTATAGAAGGAAAAAGATTGAGATATTTTTTTAAGTGTGAATAAATTTATGCATTGGCTAGGTTAAAAAAGAATAAATTAAGGAACAAAATAGATTCTCCAGCGTGGAGTTGTAGTTCTTTGAAAAGCATATGGAGTTAGAAGGATTGTTTCTAACTGGAGATTTTTGGTAAAAGATGAATGGAAAATAGACGTTTTTTCACCGTAAAGCCAAAGGGTCTGTTGTTTTATATCTATTTTCAGTTTTTTACTAATGGTTTAAGACTCAGTCAGTTTCTTGTGGTCTGGACCATGAGTCAGCTGCTGAAGGCACTAAGTAAACTGAAATTGTTCATCACATCTACTATAATCCCTTTTCTGTAGATCGGGACACCTACTTTCCATTGCTTATAATTTGTTTGGAAAATTGAATATTTCGTCAATTTTTTAATTGGTAATTCTCAAAATGATTTAGATGTTATTGGCAATCAGAAAATTTCAGTGTATTTTAGATTAGTGGTGGAAAGCGGGCCGATCCGCCCTGCCTTGCAAAAAATTTGTGGGTTTTAGGATAAATTTTTTCAATCCAAACCCGTTCTGCCTTACATCGGGTTTTCAAAACCAAACCCACACCCACTCCACAATAATTCACGGACCCCGCGGGTTTACCTGTTAAAAAAAAGTATAAACAAAAAAAATTGGTATAAAGCCGTATAAACCCGTATTAAAGTGGTATAAACCCGTTTAAATCCAAAAAACCCGTATAAACCCTCAAAAAAACCCTAAACCCGATTTTTTTATGCGGGTATTCGCGGGGTCCGCAGGTTTTATCCGCCAAAAACCCAACCTGTTATGCGAAGCCCGTCAAAATGTGAGCTCAAAATTAAAAACCCAAACTTATCCCACGCAGACCAAAACCCAAAAAACCCGCGGGCCGCGGACTTAATTCCCAACCCTATTTTATATGTTATCTACTTTAAAAAAAAAAAATTTATATCTAATATTTTTTATTGGCAATAATTTTCACATGTCAATTTAATTGGCAACCAGAAAATAATCCACACAAACATAGCTTAAATGTTATCTTATCAAACTATTATAAAACTTTTCCAACTTTTAAATAATAAAATTTCATATGTTCACATGGACGTGGATATAAAATGAAGTTTAAGATTAACAAATATGAAATGACTTTTATATTGGTTATATAAAATTAATTCCACATCTAGTGGACTAATCTAGAAAAGTCTTTTTAATGTAACAAATATTTTTCAAAATGGAAACGTTGGTCACGTGGTTTCTTCAATGCTTGCCAAGGTTCAGTCCTTGTCCTTCACCATAATTTCCAACTAACTCAGTCGACGACTTTGTATCTCTCCGGAGCTTTCTCTTTTCGATATTTTCAATGGCGAATCGCAAATCTCACATCTTCTTACTATTCACTACTTTACTACCTCTTCTTCTTCTTCTTCACTTTCCCTCAGTTTCTTTGGCTCAGACGCTCTTCGTCTTCGGTGATGGCCTTTACGACGCCGGAAACAAACAGTTTCTCTCTGTGAACCGAGTCGACGCAAGCTTTCCTCCTTATGGAATCACTCTAGGACAGGCCACAGGACGGTGGTCCGATGGTCGTACTATTCCTGACTATCTCGGTAATTATTTATATTGATCACTTGATATGGATAAAAATCGATTGGCTATGGTTTTATTCATTTCAGAGTTTGATTTAATTTAATTTTACTTTTTTTTTTATGGTAGCTAGCTTCATGGGAATTCCTCTAATCCCTCCGATTCTCCAAGTCACGGCGGATTTTTCTCACGGAGCTAATTTCGCCATCGCCGACGCCACCGTTCTTGGCTCCCCTCTGGAGACGGTCAGCTTTTTTCAATTTATCGGAATTTAAATTCAATTGCCTGATTTTTAGTTTTTCTTTTTACTTCGATTCTTGTTTCTTTGGATCAATAGCCAAGCCAAATCTTGAACTGAGTTCGATTTGATTTGATTTTTTTTTTGAGTTCGATTTTTGTGATCATTATTACAAATAAATGTTATTTGGAAACAATTTGAAACTTGTGATCAAGTCTTAAAACTGCAAAAGTGAGAATTAATTATAATCTCGGATCATGCATAATATTTGGTTAAAGCTTTTCATGTTTGATGGTAGAAATTTAAAAGGAATTTTTAGGTTAAAAATAGACATTTATTTGAATGATTTTTTACAGATGACACTGTCACAACAAGTGAAGAAATTCTCGGAAAACAAGAACAAATGGACAAATCAAGCACGTTCTGAAGCTATCTACTTGATCTACATTGGCTCTGATGATTACTTGAACTATGCCAAGACTAATCCAACTCCCTCAGATGCTCAGAAACAAGCTTTTGTTGATCAAGTCATCACTAAAATAGACACAGAAATAAAGGTAAAACATTCAAGCTGGCTAGGGGATACATCTTCTAAAACAAGCTTTTCTCATTTGTTTTTTCGTATATCGACTTTTAGGTTGTTTATGGAGCTGGAGGGAGGAGATTTGCATTTCAGAACTTGGCACCGTTGGGTTGCTTACCGGCTGTGAAACAAGCAAATGGTAGTGTTCAAGAATGCGTGAAATTGCCTTCGGAAATGGCGGCTTTGCATAACAAGAAGCTGTTGCAGCTCATGATCGAGCTTTCAAAACAACTCAATGGTTTCCATTACTCGTTTTACGACTTCTTCAGCTCAATTCAAAACAGAGTTATCAAGTCTAAGACTTACAGTAAGTCTTATAGAATGTATCCAACTTCATTGATTTCTTGGCTAAAGTTTTGATGTTTATCTTGTTGTGATGCAGCATTTGAGACAGGGATCACAGCTTGTTGTGGAACTGGCTCTAACAAAGGAAGCGATTGTTCGTCCAACAATGTATGCGCCAAGCCTGAAGAGTATATCTTCTTTGATGGTAAGCATTTGACTCAGGAAGCGAACCTTCAGGTCGGCCATTTGATGTGGGGAGCAGATCCGGAAGTGGTTGGACCGAACAATCTCAGAGAGCTTATGGTCCTTCCTCTGGATCTTACAGTCATCTTAGGTGATATACAGGAAGCTATGGCTGCCATGAGACCGAGGCAGAGCAAAATTGAGAGTCTTTATGATATCAAGAAGATGGAATCAGAGTTGGAGAATCAATGGCTTTATCATGTTGACAAAGCTAGCTCCTTTCTGATCTGAGATCGTGGTTACAATATGGTCAAAGTAAGAGACTTAAAAAAACTACTGTAATAAGGAACTAGACGAGAGAAGTGAAACATCTCCTTTTGTTGTTGTTTATTAGTAATAAAAAGATATCGGGCTTCAGTCCATTGGAATCGTCCGGTTTGTTCAACATGAAAGCTTCACCGGACAATATCCTTGGGTCCAACAGAACCCATTGGGCTTGTCTAGTAATTCATAGTGATATAGTTCGTGTATAAATCAAATGTATGAGGTATAAAAATACATAAGATAATCAACGTTCGAGATTTCTTTCTTTTCTCATTTACGTTTCCTAGTTGAAGAGTAAATACAGTCTTAAATTAGATCTCCATAATATAATTGTCTAATCGTCACCTTAAAATCTCTGTCATTTTAACCCCGTAATCTTCAGAGTTTATTTCTCCTTTAAATTAATTAATTGTTTCTCTCTAAGTCAGTTAGATATTTCTGGCTTCTGGGCCCAAAATTGAAAAATTCACGACATAAACATGCGGACATCAATCAGAAAACGTGAAAGAAAGAAACAGTCTTTTTAAGATCACAAATTACAAACTAGGGAAAACAAACAAAACGCAAAAACAGCTCAAGAAACAGCGATTTGAAGAGTCTTAGGTTTCGGCGGTAACTTCCCAACGGTAACTGTCAAAACCCCTTCTTGATATTTAGCTGTAATGGCTGCCATGTCAGCATCTTCTGGTAACCGGAACTTCTTCACCAGATTCTGAGCAAGTCTCCGCTCAAGTCTAATATACTTAGATCCTTCTTCACTCTCATCATCTCTCTTCCTCTTCCCATTACTCTTTATCACCAGAGTCCTCTCTTCCTCTACAGTAATCTATTACCACCAAATTCCAAAAATCCCCAAACCATTAGAAAAAAACCCCTAATTTTATATTTATGGTGTATTGTGTCATACCTGGACATCGGATTTGGAAATTCCGGGAATGTCGAGATAAAATATGTATTCTTTGGAAGTTTTCAGAATATCAATTGGGATATTGTTGTTGCTTCCTCCCCGACTCTCGTTACCTTCCCCAGAGCGAGAAGTCGGAAAGATCAATTTCTCAATTCTCTCCGGGAAGCCAAACAAGTGGTTAATCGCAACAGCACTCATTTCTTCGATTCAATAACTACAAAGACAAAATAAACCAGTAAGATCAACTATGATTTAAAAAAAGGTCCGAAATGGCAATTTTGAAATTCACAGAAACGGATTTTCCCGGGAAAAAGAAATAGATATGAAAATTTCCCCGGAAGATCGATATGCGAGAAGAGGAACAGTACTTGTCTTAGAAAATTTACCTGAAAACTATGATAACCGTTTCTGGTTGGATTTTATTTTGGATTTTTCGATTTGATACGTTTGAACTCCGGTGATGTTTCGCTCCATGGTTATAAACTGAGACAGATCAGTAGGCTGGAAAGTTCCAGAGTAAAATTCGAGAACGTACTAGTGACTGGAGCTGTTTCAAAAGTTTCCACGTCATCAATCTCTTTTTATTGGGCCTTATTTCAGGCCCTTTATAACCCATTGGACCTGATTTATGTCTTTGTCTAATTTGAGACAACCTATAAAGAACCAAAACATAAAAAACAAAAACAAGAAAACAATATATATATATTTTTTTGGTCCAATAAAGAACCAAAAAAAAAACTATATTGGACAAATTTTGAAATCCGTCGTCGTGTATATTCAATATTCCTAACTAAAATGGCAAAAGCATAAATACTTTATAACAATATGTCAATTTACCATAAAACCATACGAATATTCACGGTTCTAATATTGCTTTCTCGTTATTAAATGAAAGAGTTGAAGGGTCTTTTCGTCAATTTACATACCATCGGGTCAATAACGGAGATTACCCATCCGGTGACCTTATCCCCTCTCCGGTGAGCGAATCTCAGATCCAAAATCTCCAACTTTCTGGGCATCTAAAATCAAACCCACCTATTTCTATGGAAGAAGAAGACGAGATTCAATCACTTCCATCTCCAAGAGATTTTTCACTTTCACCATCAGCTCCGTCCTCTCCACCGATTTTACCTGCAAGCGACGTAACAGTCGCCGTTGTGAAGAAACCGCCGGTAATTTCATCTCAATCTCCGTCTAGGAACGCTTTAGCGTTAGTGGTTCATACTCCTGTAACCAGTGGTGGAGGTAGCGCTAACAAAAACGGACGAAGCGGTGGTGGTGGAGGCGGAAGAGACGATTGTTGGAGCGAGGAAGCTACGAAGGTTCTAATCGAAGCTTGGGGAGATCGATTCTCTGAGCCAGGTAAAGGAACTTTGAAGCAACAACATTGGAAAGAAGTAGCTGAGATTGTGAACAATAGTCGTCAATGTAAGTATCCAAAAACTGATATACAATGTAAGAACAGGATTGATACAGTGAAGAAGAAGTATAAGCAAGAGAAAGCTAAGATTGCTTCTGGTGATGGACCTAGTAAATGGATATTTTTCAAGAAGCTTGAGAGTTTGATTGGTGGAGGAACTACGATTTCGAAATCTTCTGAAAAGGCTCCAATGGGAGTTCTTGTGAATAGCCGTTCGAATATGTATAAACGTCAAGCTAAAGGAAATCAGATTCAAGGAGGTGATTTGAAGAGAAGCTCTGACTCTATGCGGTGGCATTTTAGGAAACGTAGTGCTTCTGAGACTGAGTCTGAGTCTGAGTCTGATCCTGAACCTGAGCCTTCTGCTGACTCAGCTGAGAGTTTACCACCGTTAAAACCGTCTCTACCGCTGTCGTTTCACCTGCCAAAGCGGTTGAAGATGGATAAGACCGGAGGTAGTGGAGTTGGAGATGTAGCGAGGGCAATGATTGGGTTTACGGAAGCTTATGAGAAAGCTGAGACTGCTAAGCTTAAGTTAATGGTGGAATTGGAAAAGGAGAGGATGAAATTTGCTAAAGAGATGGAATTGGAGAGAATGCAGTTCTTGAAAACTCAGTTGGAGATAACACAGAACAATCAAGAAGATGAAGAGAGGAGCAGGCAGCGAGGAGAAAGAATGATGATTGATGATGATGATGATGATGATGGTCGCGATGTTAAGAATAACGGCGATGTAAGTAGCTGACTATTGAACACAAATGTTACTTATGATTTGCTATGATAAGTTGGTCTAGATTGCTGGATTAGGATTTGATGTTGTTATTGTTGTGCCTTATGGGATGTGTAAATTAGAAGCTATGACTCTTTGATCATCATCATATTGCTGTGCCTTACGGGATGTGTAAATGTAGAAGTTATGACTCTTTGATCATCATCATGTTGTTGTTGTTATCATCTTGTCTAAAACATGGGCAAATTAAAAAGCTCTGAACTTGACTGTCTTGTACGAATCAGAAACAAAACTCAGGAGTAGTGTTGTCTCTGTGATTCTAAAAAAGATTCGAGACTTTTCTTAGTAGAAACCTGAATTTTAGAAGTTTGTGATATTCTAAGTTTAAGTACAATGAGAATAGAGAAGCTTATTGATTGATTTGTCAGCATCTTTATCCTTAAATTAAAATCTCCACAATTAAGCTAAATCTAATAATTACCTCACTAAAAATATTCAATGCTTCTCTTTCTCTTTCATTTCTCTATAAAACCATTTTCATCACAGAAGACAAAAGGAAATAGAGACAATAAAAATAAAAACCCAAAACAATTTAGAAAAATATATTATTTATATTTTTGAATAAAATTTGTTGATCGGATGGGGTTCCTACACAAGTTGTGGGACGAAACGGTGGCCGGACCAACGCCGGGAAATGGTCTCGGGAAATTGAGAAAGCACGATTCATTATCCACCGTCCGATCTCCTCTCCCCAGCGATCAAGTCACCAGAAGCATAATGGTTACCAAGGGGAATAACAATGTCCGTGGTCTAAGGAAATTGAAGATGGATCCGGGTCGAGTTCCGGATTCTCCAACCGGGTCAAACAGCAACTCGGGGACGCCTTTAACCCGTATTTATTTCTCCTCTTTCCTCTAAATCTAAATTAATTACAATTTTTTTTTCTAATCTCTTCTTAGTATCACAATTAAGCCCTCATATTTGGGTAAAAACACATTTTAATGCAGCTGGGACCCCCTGTGATAGTTTTGGACCATTCACCGCCGATAAAATCCCATCCTCCGGTGAAGCTGATGCCGCAAGTCTCACTACATATGAATGGTTTTTTATCTTCATTACTTTATTTCCTCATAAATTATTATTATGTATGTAAATGCATTATAATTTTTGTTTATATAATATGCTTCGAATATTTAATAATGCAGGATTGTGATAAACGCATTGGACCGTTGAAACGACTAGAAAGAGAGGAAATCTACGGGGTTTTTGTGTAAATATAAATAACCTATGCATGTAATTATATAAATAACCTATGCATGTAATTATGTAAATACTTACTGATATGGTCACTATTCAATTTATGTCTCTAGAAACAAAGAAGCTCTATGGCGCAAAGTCTATGTTTCTCTTATATTATTGGCTTTTGAAAGATTATTGGAACTCTGCCAACTTGCTCTAATTGTTTTCATAGGCACTTGTAAATTTGTATACAAAATAAATAATATTAGATAGTAATCCGTAATGTGAAAAAAAATATTTGCTTTATATTTTGTTAGTTTATATATTCATAAATTACTATTTCGTGTTTTAGATTATATTGATTTTATGTTTTTAACATTTTATTTATCTTATTTATTATTATACATAGTTTATGTTATTTTAATTAAAATTACTAATATATATAATATGTATAATATAATTTATTATTATAAATATAACAATGATATTGTAGTTTGTATTAACATTAATAGAACAGTAATATAATACAAATTATAAACCTTAAAAAATCATAAACCATGTACATTAAGATAATATAAATTATCTATGTTTTTGTCGGCCAAAATCCGTATTCATCAAATATTTTTTGTTATATCCTTAGTGTAAGGATATCTCTAATTAGTGATCCAAACTCATGTATTTTATGTATCTCAAACAATGGAAAATATTTTTTTTCCTCTTGAGAAACTGAAATTGTTATTCTTCTTTTTCGATAACAAAAATCACAACAGATAAACCCAAAACCATGATTTCTTGTAAGATCATATTATCCTCCATCATTAAGAGAGTTTGGCTTTGACATTATCTTCAAGCGACTACAAAATCAAGTTCAATATAAGAAATTAGAGCCAAAATTGAAGAAACAATGTTACCAAAAATAAAATAAAATTTACAAAATGAAACCTTTGTGTTTTGGCAAGCGAAGATATAGAACTCAAAGCCAAGGCCTATTAAGTCATGAACACTATGTTGTCTTGATTTAATCTTTTGAAAAGAAAAAAACATTATAGAAACACAAGAATTAGACATTGTTAAGAAAAAACTACATAAGATTAAATTCAATACTCAGGAAAATTGTATTTTCATCTACAACTTTCAATAGAGACACAAGACACATATAGATCAAACAAAACACTTCAGAGTATGAAAAAGTGAAAAAATATATATCACTCAATCTTGACATCTTAAGTAAACTTTTATATTATATCTCAATGCACATACATGTACATAATTTCTTACCTATACGATATGAGAAATGTCCAAGAGCTTCAATAAAATACATGCACTATATATCTTGTACTTTTGCTCTAAACTTATCTGTAATGAGGACATTTGATGCTTTCATGTCTATGTGTATTATTGATTTATCTGGATTAATTTGATAGTTGAGGAGCCTTATACAAAAAATGTTAGGCCACTAAGCTTGTACATGCTTCTTTCCTATGCTCAATATGTGACATCATCTGTGAAAATAAACTATTAATCAAAGTACAATTGTTTCAATATATGAATATCACTATAATTTACGAATGTCAAGAGTAAAAAACTAGATATATTGTTATAATGAAATTGCTTCAGGTTTAATAAGTTTTCATGATTCTAAAATTCTAATCAACGCTTCATATTAAAAAATTTCACAGGTCCACGCTTTGCGTGGGAGTATTTTATTATTTTTTCCTTTCATTAAACATTTTATTATATGTATTTTATTACCTTTTTATCATTAAACATGTTATTACTTTTTATCATTAAACATGCTATTAAATATTATAATAACTTCTATATAATATATGGTACTTAATACAAATGTATAACAATATAATTATGGATTAAAATTAATTTTATTGGGAATTAAGTATATATAAAAATAAATTTATATTCAGATCATAATATGTATCACAATTTTATGTAGTTGATGTGTATAAAATATAAAGGTGATATTTCGTGAAGTTAAAAAATAAAAGTGACATTTGGTTAATGAGATTTTAAGTTGCTAAATTATGAATATAAATTAATTATAGTAATTTCATTTATATAATATATTTTTCTTCATTATTTTTAAGATGAAACATATAACTTTATAATACAATAGGTGAATGTGTTATCAAATTAGAAAATTTAATTAAAATCTTTCTTTAAAAACTAGAAATATAAACATAAATTATTGGTAATGAATTATAATTTTTTTAATTTATATATATATATATATAATTCATCACTTATATTTTGTATTTAAAATTATATTTGATTGTACTATGTTAAATAATTAATCACAAAAATATAATGAACATATTTTAATCATTTTACTTTTATATTATTTTTTTTAATCTATAACTTTATTTGCACATCTATAAAGATATTAAATATGGGAAAATATTTTTATTTTTGCATATTTAATATATATTCTAATTATTTATGAAAATTAATGCATAGAATATATAAATCGTAATCCGTAAATAAAAAAAAAGACTAATTTGTTTAGTTGTGTGAATCTTATATTATTAATTAAATTTTAATGTGAATTGTGGTATTTTCTAATTTTATGAAAAACAAATTGATTGGGATCCACATATTTTTTCAACCAATCAAATAGAAGTGGGTCATTCTATATCCATATAATTCCACATGTTTTATCAAATTGCAACTAAATTTGCTGTGACTAAATTATTCTTAATGATAGATTAATATTTACTAGAAAATAATTATTTTTAAATGGCTTTTTATTTGATTATTTTGTTAATTACATAAATTTGCTATTAAAATGGTAGTATGTCACATGAAAATTAGTTATTTTGTTTCCAATATTGCTTAAATAATAGTATTGAAATTGAAACTTATATTCCAACTTTTGTGAAAGACGTCAAAGTTTTGACGATAAAGCAGGAGCAATTTTCTGCCTTGCCGTGGCCGGTAAATACTGCGAACTGTATGGCAGATTAAGAGAGTCAAAGAAACGAATTCATAAAAGTAAAAATAATAATATAAATATACTTGTTTATCAAAAAAAAAAACAATAGAAATATACTTGCAGGATGATCTGAAATTTGTTTCTTAAAACATTGATGCGCTCTCTAACCATCATGGATATACTAAGAATTTACTAAACGTTGATTATTATTATTGGAGATAACTTGGGATGCAAAACATATATTTTATGAAATGAAGTTCATAAAACCCAAATAAAAAGTATTCTCTACATCTCTATATTATTTTACAATATCTTTTCATTATGAGCTTCTTTTCATTATGAGTTAGATTTTGGATTATGAAACTTTACATTATTTAGTGTTAATAATATGTCAATACTTTCACTATATATGTTATCAAACATAACTCAATAACTTATTCTACTCTATAAGATTTAACAATTATTGACTGTGCTGCATTGCAAAGGGTCAGGGATTGAGACACTACTCAGAGAGCGCTTGATGGTTCGTTATAAATGACCTTAAAATTCCGATAAATTACTAATGAGAAAGTCAAGTCCATGCTTGAAACTAGAAAACCTTCAAATCTATGTAACCAACAAATTCACCATTATAGAACCACAATACAACTCCCGCTCAAACAACGAAAACCCCAGCAAACCAAATCTCTTTTATTTGTTGTTATCTTATTGCTTGGCGTACAATCCAAGTAAGAGCCATAGGTTACAAACTGAGTATTGAGCTCTGCATATCTATAAAACCAACGGCTTTAAATGAGAGAGACACATACATAGGACTCTTGAACAAGGTCTAAAAAAAGCAAGAAAATTGTATAATTAAGAAGAAAGAAAGAACATGAAAAAGAAAAAAAGTATCCCAGATTTTTGTTACTGATAGTACATGAGCTGCTGATGGGCTGCAGCTACATTCTGAAAACCACCATCGTACATAGCTGCACTTGCTCCAGCAACATTGAGTCCAAGAGCTGCTGCTTGCCTTAGAGAATGTTGAGCCTGAGGATGCATCTTGCCCATAGCCAGTTGCCTCTCATAGGCTAAGAGGTCCATTGCAGACAGACTAGGGACTTCGACTGGGACAGGTGGGGGAAGTGGATTTGAGGCTGTGCCTGATGGAGTTGGTTTGTTTCCCCACGAACACTGCAATTAAATCACACAAACAATGAAATGGGTTGAGGAAGAAAACTGCAAAAACCAATTACAAGCAGAGTCTGGTTCACTAACACTTCTGCGGTGAGAGTCAGAAAGACGCAAGAACAGTTAGATCTAAGTAATAATAACTGAAGTTAGTACCTTTATCTGTCTGCCAAAGAGGAAAGGCTGAGAGTTGCCCATCTGAATAGCAAGAGCAGCCTCTTCATGAGTAGTATATCTCACAAAACCAAACCCTTTGTCTCGCTGGACACGGACCTCTTCAATCACTCCAGCGCCAAGTGCATGGAATAGACGGTGTAGATCAAGCTGAGTTACCTGCAAGATTGACAACTATCACGAGGAGCCGAAAAAATACCCAGGAGCTGTCTCTGTATTCATAACGAGCAATTCCTTAAGTTGATAACTTACTTCTGGAGAGAGGTTTCCTACATAGACAGTTGTAAATTGAGGATTGTATTCAGGAGCATCTTCGTTTGAGATCTCTCTACCATCCTCTGCGCAAACAAGTATTAAATCAGCATAATCCTCATGAAAATCAACGTTATTTTAGAAATTGCACAGTAATAAAAAAAAACCTGAAGAACCGTTTGTAAGTTCCACTACATTCTTTCCATCAGAGCTACGCTTGTCCTCGCCAAAAGTAGCACCTTTTGTCGCCCAGTTGCATCTGATTTGCCTGCTACTTAACCATTTACCTGATATGAGGCAATAAAAAACTTAGGTTATACTACTGCCAAGACTATATAAAGATAAAAATAAAACTCAATTTTAGATTCACAGTCTGGTCAGCAAAAATAGACATGTAATTTCAACAATTCTTCACAAATAAGGTTCAAATACACAGAACATTCGTCTTCCTAGCAATAACATCGTACACATAAATGCGCCCTTACAATACCAGCATGGAGTAACCAAAGTTCACTAAAGGGAACCTTAAAGCTCTAAAACCACAAGCTGCTATATGATCATTCTTACCATTCATCTCGTTTACAGCAGTTTGAGCATCCTGCAAATTACATACACATTTAAAAATCAGTGTAACACCATGAATGGAGCTTAAACAAACAGTCACCCATGATTTAAAGAATACAAAACCTGCTGATTGCGGAAGGAAACAAACCCAAAGCCTCTTGAGCGTCCAGTTTTCTGGTCCCACATTACTCTTGCATCCCTACGTAAAAATAACAGGTATCAGATCAAAGGTTGAAAGAAATAAGCTTAATCAGTAGATCAAATCTTTTGATCCATGCTAGTAACTAAAATCAGTTGACCAAGAAAAGAACTTACGAGCAGCTATTGTAGGCAGAAAAGCTATCAAACAATGCTGCATCAGTAACCTCAGGACTGAGATCTCCAACAAAAATGTTGAAATGACCTGCATCTCATGGAAACAAAATCATTCAGCATCACGCCTCACTCAAAATGCAACTCCTTGATAATCTCATAACTCACTTGATGTATCTTCCCTTTGACCAGTGCCATACGCCCAACTAACTTTCATAGGCTGTCCATAACTGTGAAAATCCAGTGTTATATAATCTAAGAAAACGTATGAAATAGATTGAATAAGAAGAACAAAAACTATCAATATATCAGATACTTACATAAGCCTTCCATTATGCGACATTATAGCCAAACCAGCAGATCTTCGATCAAAGTAGTGAACAAATCCATAAGATGACTGTGAAATGTGAATCATTCACCTCTACAAGTTAAGCTCAAGGAAGTAGTTTTGGAGAACAATATAAAAAAAGGACGGTTTTCGAAACTCCAACCTTATCCTTTCTGATGAGTTTACAGCTTTCAATAGGGCCAGCACTTGCAAAAATCTCTTGAAGAACACTCTCAGTGACTTGAGAATGTACGTTCCCAGCATACCTACAATATCATAGAACGATTTACGAGTTATAAACTAAAATGTTTGGTTCCAATTTACCAAATTAAAAAAAAAAAAAAAACTCACACACTACGGCAAGTAGTGGGATCAAAACCAGGAGGAAGGTTTCCACTTAGTAGAGGCTCCATCTGCAAAAAATTTAAAAGCTTTTATAAACAAAAACATTTAGAAATGATTACAGAACAGTATCAAGACACTCCTTTTCTACAAAAAGCGAAGACCCATCAAAATTAAACATAAACACACACAAAGAAATCATCAGGTAAAGCGAATTACTAACACGAAACCATAGCCCACAATCAAAAGCTCAAAACTTTACACGGTATTAGCCACAGAGATAGAGATTTAACAGAACTCAGTGACTAAAAGCCGCGAAATCGGAAATTCAGAACAAATATTGATTCCGAATGAGGATAAAAACAAAGAATCAGAACCGGTTTCACAAACAAAGGAGCAATTACATCGAAAATGAATATTTAGATAAAATAAAATAAAAGAAACCTGAGGAGGAGCCATAACACCAGGATGATAAAGAGAAGGATGTTGTTGCATCATAGCTTGTTGAATCATAGCTTTCAACCTTGCATTCTGCATTTTTCGTTTCTTCTCACTTGCGATAAAAATATCTGTTTGTTTTTTATTTTTTCCCTTGAGCTAGGGTTCAAAATCAAGTAAGAAGAAGAAGAAAGAAAAAAAACGAAAAAAAAAAAAGAAAAAGAAAGAAAATAATCAGACAGGAAAGAGACAAAAATTGCACGCTCTCTAAATGAGTAAAGAATGGCCATACCAAATAAGTGACCATATATAGCAGTAGGACGATTTCTACGAGAGATAGTGTAAATACTAATGTTACGGAGCTGTTATATTTGTTTCCGTGACTGACCAATCATTATTCTTCGACTTACTGTTTTTACGGCCCAGCCCAAAGCCTAAACTGACTTAACACAGTGAAGAGTACTAATGTCACTCTGATCGTTTCCACGACTGACCAATAATTAATAGTTGTTGGCGGCCCAGCCCAAGTCCCCAAACTGACTTAACCAAATTTTGAGTATATTTAAAAAAAATATCTGATCCGGTTAGAAAATTCTCTTGATCATGTTATAGCATTAAGTCGTGCAAACTTTAAATTTGATCCATCTATGAATCATTATGCGTGTTGATATGTTCATGTTCTTCTTCTCAACTGTGAGAGTCATTTATAAAAAAATTGTGACTGAAAATAAGTTTATCCCTCAATTTTTCATACATACTATAAAGTCTATTAAACGAGAAAATTATTAATCATTTTCAAACATTTTCGTAACTATCAAAATTATGAATACATAGAAAAACAAAAAAATTCAAACCAAAAGGAATAAAAACAAGCTATACCTGGATTTGATTTTATTTTGATTGCGATGGAAACATGGGCGATTACTTAAATATTATATGTCTTATCTTCTTACACAAGTCATTGTTCGTTGTATCCCTTATGTTTTGTTCTTTCTGTATGTCGGCATGATCCTTTTAACGTTATCAAAAATACCAATCTAGTAATTTAGATTTAGTGGCAGTCATGATTCCACTACAAAAATAAATAGAATGTAATATCACAAACGCCATTATTAGAGATCTACCTTTAAATAAAAAATAATTAGAAACCGCTGGAGTTTCTATATTTCCGGGAAGTTCACGCCGCCGGCGAGTGAGAAACCGAGAAATTTTGTTAACATAAAAAAAAAACACACACCCACGAGCTGAGCGTTGAAAAGTCTATTGACTCTTTCCCGAAAGAAAAAAAAACGGATTTTGATTTCTTCATTAAAAAAATCGCAAAGCAACAATAGATTGCTTTGTATAATCTTTACCTAAATCTCATTTCAAAGGAAACAAAAACAAAAAAAAACAAAACTCGATCGGTGAAGTCAAACTCTAATCAATCTTCGATTTTTATTATGTCTACACCGGAGAATCGTGGCGAAGGTTCCGATGTAGCGACGTTCAAAACGGCGGAGAAGATAATACTCCGATGGGATTCAACAACCTCTGAAGAAGCAAAAGAGAATCTAATTTTCCAAAGTGGTGATCGGGAAGAAGTAGATCGGTACTTACGAGCCGTCGATGAAGTTCAAAGACACATCTCTTCAATCTCAATCTCCGATGAGGTCAAAGCAGCTAGCTCAACTATACAAATCGCCATGGCTAGACTTGAAGATGAGCTAAGAAACATCCTTCTTTCACAAACTTCTACTTTTGAACCTGATTCACTTCTTCTCGATTCATCATTAGCTTCTTCATCTTTCATTTCTTCGCGTAACGAGCTTGAAGAAGACAATATTGCTTGTGATGGTAACGAAGAAGAAGAAGAAGAACAAATAGATCTGGTTTTACCAGATGGTTCAGATTCCGGTTCGAGCCGGTTAACGAGAAGTAGCAGAAGCAGTAGCAAATCCACAAGCAGTATACGTGAGATCGATCTGATATCCCCGGAGGCTGTTTCTGATCTGAGATCGATTGCTCAACGGATGATCGAAGCTGGTTACTCCCGTGAATGCGTTCAGGTATATGGAAACGTGAGAAAATCCGCCATGGAAACGATTTTTAAGCAGTTAGGGATTATGAGATTAGGGATTGGAGATGTTCAGAGACTTGATTGGGAAGCTGTGGAAGTGAAGATAAGAAGATGGATCCGTGCGGCTAAGGTTTGTGTTAGAGTTGTTTTCGCTAGCGAGAAGAGACTCTGTGAGCAGATATTTGATGGAACCATGGAAGAGAATTGTTTCATGGGGATAGTGAAAGGCTCTGCTTTGCAACTTTTCACTTTCCCTGAAGCTATAAGCATTAGTAGAAGATCACCTGAGAAACTATTCAAGATTCTTGATTTACATGATGCTTTAACAGATTTGTTACCTGATATGGAAGAGATTTTTGACTCGGGTTCGTCTGAAGTGATTCTTGTTCAAGCAACTGAGATTCAATCAAGATTAGCAGAAGCAGCTAGAGGTATACTTACAGAGTTTGAGAATGCGGTTTTTCGTGAACCTTCGGTTGTTCCTGTCCCTGGAGGAACTATACATCCATTGACAAGGTATGTGATGAATTACCTCAACTTGATCTCTAACTATAAGCAAACATTGGTTGATCTCATCATGTCGAAACCGTGTCCTGGTTTGAAATGTACGAATGATCCAAATAAACCTGATATGGATCTCACTGAGCTTGAAGGATGCTCTCCGTTATCTTTGCACGTGATATATACAATGGTGATGCTACAATTCAATCTAGAAGAGAAGTCTTTGCACTACAAGGACGAACCTTTATCACACATCTTCATCATGAACAATGTCCATTACATTGTCGAGAAGGTCAAAAGTTCCCCGGAGCTAAGAGAGTTGATCGTAGATAAGTATTTAAGAAAGCTTACTGGAATATTCAGGCACGCAGCGACCAAGTATCAGAGAGCCACGTGGGTCAGAGTGTTGAATAGCTTGAGAGATGAAGGATTACATGTGAGTGGAAGCTTCTCTTCAGGTGTATCGAGAAGTGCTTTAAGAGAGAGGTTTAAAGCTTTTAATACCATGTTTGAAGAGGTTCACAAGATTCAGTCGACATGGTCGGTTCCTGATACTCAGCTTAGAGAGGAACTCAGGATATCTTTATCGGAGCATCTGATCCCGGCTTATAGATCCTTTCTTGGAAGATTCAGAGGACATATAGAGAGCGGAAGACATCCTGAGAACTACTTGAAATACTCTGTTGAAGATCTTGAAACAGCTGTCTTAGATTTCTTTGAAGGATATACCACAGCTCCACATTTGAGGAGACGGTCTCATCAGTGAAAGAAGCAGAAGAAGAAGATTGAAAATCCCATAAAGCTCGTGTTTTTTTTTTTTGTGTTTCCCACATTAGAATTAGCCATATATATCATTCTTTAAATTCTTTACATTTTCATGTGGCAGTGTTCAGATTGTTCTCCAGAGAATAGTCTCTCACTCTTTTGTACTTGTAAGCATAGTTGTTGTGTGTTGTTTGTTTGTCGCCAAATTTCGATACTCCATTGTTGATAAATGTTTGATTTATATATTTTGTGACTTTTGGTGTACTAATTCCTTCATAAACACATTTAAATGCAATTTGATTTCTTCTTTGAGTCAATTATCACAAGTTTTCTCTTAATCAGCAACATAATAGAAAAGATCAGAGTGGTTATTTAGTAAAGAAAAAGGAAATCGTGATGTTGGAGAAACGGAGTTAGGGTAAAATAGTCTTTTGCTATTTTAGTGAATAAAAAAATAAAATAAATAAAACTATTATTTGAGACTTTATAAAAAGGGTCGAGATTAGAGTTTTTGTGACGTTCACCGATCCTCACGGCGTCACAGGTTTCGATTTTTTATTGTTTATCTTCGATTTGTCCTTTCTATGATCATGGTTTTAGAATTTCGGTTTCGTTTAGATTTCTGTTGTTTGATTCTTCACAACTTCATCGATTTAGGGTTTTAAAATCTTCATGATCGATTTTGTCGCTGATACTAATGTTTCGACTTTGAACATTTGTTTATCTTCGATTCTGCATGTTTGATTCTTCACAACTTTCCCGATTTAGGTTTCAAAAATTTCAAGATAGATTCTTCGTTACCTGTTTTGATATATTATAGTTTCTTCTTCAAAATCGTGTTTTCCCCAAAACGGTTTCTACAGTTTTAATATCTCAAAATCTGTCTGATTATTTGCTTCTCTACACCTTCTGAAACCCAAGATTAAGTTTTTATGGCTTATTACGTTTCTCTTCCTTTCAGAGATTACTGGAGTTACAAATCATCATGGATTAATCTTCCAAACCCCTAGCGAAAGGTATTCATTTCATTACATCCTAATTTTACAAATGCCTATTCAAATGCCTTAATTCTCTTATTAACTTATCTTAGAATGAGTTTATAATTTTAGTCCAACTGTTGCCTGTTACAAATTTCTCAGTTTAAGTATGACCGTATCAAAAAAATAAGTGAATGATTCATGATGGTGCATGAAATAAGGTAATCTAAATGACTTCTTGATAATTTTATTTCCGGTGTTGCCTAATTCAAATGTCTCGGTTTGGTTCATGAACTAGAAACGGATTGATGGTGGTGAATGAAATGAGGTAATCTAAATTACCTCTTGATAAATTTGTGTCTGGTGTTGCCTATTTCAAATGCCTCGGTTTGGTTCATGAACTAGAAACGGATTGATGGTGGTGAATGAAATGAGGTAAATCTCTTATAAATGCCTTGGCTCGATTATAAATGATGTTCTGTGTTGCGTTTATACAAGTGCCTTAGGTTCGAGAAACGAGTTCATAAATGATCCATGTTGCCTAAAACAAATGCATCAGTTCAGCTCATGAACTAGAAACATATTGACTGTGGTGCATGAAATGAGGTAATCTAAATTACTTCTTGATAAATTTCTGTCCGGTGTCGCCTATTTCAAATGCCTCGGCTTGGGTGTTGTCTTGTGTTGCCTTGATACAAATGCCCTAAGAGTTCCAGAAATGAGTTCATAAATTATGTCTCATATTGCCTAAAATAAATGCCTCAGTTCAGTTCATGAACTAAAAATAGATTGATGATGGTGCATGAAATGAGGTAAGGTAAATTATCTCTTGATAAATTTATGTCCGATGTTGCATGTTTCAAATGCCTCTGGCTCGGGTATAAATGCTGGCTCGTGTTGTCTTAATACCAATGCATCAGATTTAAAAAATGAGTTTATAAACAAATGCCTCATGTTCGACAAATGAGTTTATAAATTTTGTCTCATGTTGCCTAAAACAAATGTCTCATGTTCGGCAAATGAGTTTATAAATTCTGTCTCATGTTGCCTAAAGCAAATGCCTCATGTTCGACAAATGAGTTCATAAATTCTGTCCCATGTTGCCTAAAACAAAGCCTCGGTTCAATTTGTAAAACTAGACATGTTTGGCTTTTTTAACTTTCTTATAGCACTTGCCCGATCCACATGAAGATGTTTCCGGGGTTACGAGTGAATATCGAGATGCTTAGACCTTGAGGAACTGAGTTGTTTATCGCAACAGCTTCTTCAAATGACTGTTGAGAAACAAAATTACATTTTTAATAAGTCTATATCTGAAGAAACTGAGTGATTATAGAGACTTATTCTACCTTAAACTTTAGAACATATAGAACCGGAGCAAGTAGCTTTTCTTTAACAACATCAACATCTGCTGTTATCTCGTTAATCGTGGGCTCCACAAAGTTTCCTTCCCCTTCGATCGCTTTACCGCCTGTTAGTATTTTACCGCCCTGCAAATGCAAGAGGGTTTCAAGGGAAAATTGAAAAAGTTAAAAACTTTTTTAACGGTTCTTGATTACGCAGCAAAGCGTAGAAAGTGAGGTACTTGCCTGGGATTTAATTACTTCGATCCCTTTCTCAAAGTTCTTCTTTGATTCAGGAGTATGTAATGGTCCTAACAATGTCCCTTTCTCAAGAGGATCACCGATTTTGACTTGTTTGTATGAAGTAAGCAGTTGCTCAAGTACTTTTTCATAAATACTCTCATGCAAAAGCTTTAAAAATCAAGAACAATTCAAGCATTGAGAAAAAGGAAAGGTAATAGCAATAAAGCCATAAGAGGATTAGATTTTGTTACCAGCCTACGCCAAGTTGTGCAACGTTGGCCAGCGGTTCCAACAGCAGCAAATAGAACCGATCGAGCCGCTAACTGTATGTCAGCATCATCCATGACTTTGATCGCATTGTTTCCGCTCAATTCAAGCAAAGTTCTTCCAGATCTCGCTCTCACTGTTTGTTGTACAGTTAAACCCACCTATGCATAGTCGAAATATTCAAAACGAAGGTATGACAGTAACGACTAGGCTCAGTGTGTTTGGTTGAGTGGTGGGTCATATAAAAAGTAGTACCTTGGAGATTCCAGTAAAGGATACTAAGGGAATGTGTGTGTCTTTAGCTATTGCTTCACCGATTTCAGCACCACCTCACATGGCCATAAAAATGGCACCCGGTAAATTGTTCGTCTCTAAAACTTCAGCCACTAGCTTGGTCATTGCGATGGTTATCAACATGTACTTGGAGCACCCTTCTTGTGGAGTCGCATGTATTAACTACACTAATCTCTGGAGTCACATGTATTAACTACACTAATCAATGCAAAGTAAATTTTCAATGTCACTATTATGCAGTCTTTTAGCAATATGTCATTAAAGGAAGCGTTTACGCAACATTGAGGATTAAGTAGACAATGGATATAGACAACAATTGCAAACCCTAATATATTGTTAATTCAGCTTCTCGTAGTACTTTTTAACCTCTTAAAAGAAATACTAGGGTGAACCTCAGAGCTCAATTCAAAGTCAAATTCGTTATACCAGACTACACAGTTTCCGCAGACCAGCGCAATACAAGCATTCCAACCTGCAATACCACAAAATTGTCCATAAATTACAGGGAAGGAAAGCATCATCAATTATAAAAATTATCAAACATAGCTAAATCATAATGTGGCAAATCTAGATGTCACAATAAAAATAGGTTTAGTGTTCACTTTCATGTGGGATTCAGATAATGAAACTGCAGAGCTACGTAAGAAGCATGACAGTCGGTCACGAGCAATCTAACAAAACAACACAGTCTCAGTCTTATGTCGTGTTTATCAAGATTTGAAAACTGGAACACTTACCAAGAACTCCACATGGGAAATTAAACGCAGTGATAACACCAACAATGCCAAGAGGATTCAACATCTGCGTCACAATATCCACGCAGAATGTTAATTTTGTTCTAAGAAAGTATTCAACACAACAACAAAAGAAACTCGCAATTCACCTCCATCATCATGTGATTAGGGCCTGCAACGAATAAACGGTATGAGCTTAGAGATGCAAGTTTCGGTAAGATATGAAACTAAAGGAAAATATGCATCTCCAAATCCAATTGCCTATAAGGAGACATTTGACTAAGATATAACTAATTAGGAGACTATTTGTTATATCGGCATTATCGAAACAAGAACTCACGTTCAGAAGGTATGACTGATCCATTGAGTTGTCGGCTCAAACCAACAGTAAAATCACACATGTCAATTACTTCCTGCAAAAGTCGCACATAAAACGTGTTACTTTAAGCTATATGGAAAAAAATCAGCTCTTCAGTTTTGTATAAGCATATGCATATCATAGGTCCCCTTTTGGTAAAATGGATCGCAAAGCTTTCACTTATAAGGTGTTGCTAGTATCTAAAGTAGCTACACCAAATCTATCAACGAAAGAAACTAAGTTCTCATACCTATCTCATAAATCCAAAATTTGGCTGCTTCCTCGCAAGCTCTCATACCTATCTCATAATCTTCTAGAGAAGCTTCCACAACTTGAGCAATTGGCTGTATCGGTCAAAAGTGATTACTGAGCACAATATCATAGAAACAATATGAAATCCAAATTCAATTCAATCCACAGACTAATCCAACTTATGAAGTATTTTTACCAACAAGAAGAAGAATCATTCACAGGTCTAAATTTAGATATAAACTCAGTTAATAGTCCCCAATTTGATCTCCAGAAACATTCACTTTCGATTCTCATCGTCAAATATACAAATTTGAAATAAAGTAAGAATCTGATTGTTAGCAGGATTCAAAGTAGAAGCTAGAGGTCCGTTTCCTTGCCATTTACCAGCAACGTAATTTCCCAAGTTGTGAGAAGACAACCCAAGCTCACTCAGAAACTCGTATTCTTTGTTCGCAGAAACCATCTCTGCAGCCCCAGAAATTCAAATCCAAAGTAACAAAAACAAAACAGCAAATCTACAGAAATAAGCAATTTTTAGAGAGTCAGAGAAAAGCACCTGCTTATGGATCGTATCGAAGAAAGGAATTTGGAGTCTTAAAAAGAATCAAAAGTGAGAGAGACTTGTTAAAGGTTCCAACAGCGATTGATTATTGGAGTGAGTGAAGACGAAAGCTGAGCTGCTGTGTCATCTATCCTTACCATCAACCTTTTGGCTTCACTCGTATTATATAGTAAGGTTTTGTCACGTGTTTTATGCTTTCGTTTTCCGGGTCAAAAATGAACCCGATTAGGATCCTGACTAAGCAAGTTCGATTTTTCGTGGCTCTGTTTCTTTACAAGGCCTCATATGGCCCAGCCCATCAAAATATGTACCTTAAAAGCCATGGTTAAGAGATCATTATTTACAAGGCCATATAAACGAAGCACAATAACTAGTAAGAGTTTTTTTTCTTTAACTAGTAAGAGTTACTAAATGGGTTATTTGAGTGAATTAACTAAAGAAATACTGTCTTTAAAATCAAAATTATCCAATCAAATATTTTGTTTTTTTCTCGTTTTTTAAAACAAAAGAAAAATGATGATCTATCATTCACCATAACATACGAATTTATGATGATCAACTTTGCATTAAACCCTTTCAGCAAAAAAAAAAAAAAAAAAAAAAAAACTCAGCATTAAACCCACATAACCACAAGTCCACAACAAATAGGTATACATGTAATATGCTGGAAATCAATTAGTAAATTTATCACATTAAAAAAAAAACCTAAATCTGATCTAATATAATAAAATTTTGCTCAACGACCAAAGCAAAGTATATCCTTACTTTTGAACTGCTAAACACACTTCTAAAAAATTTACATCCCAAATTTTTTTAATTCGTTTTTGTTAATGTACTAAATGGTTTTAAATACTTTTATAAATCAATAGCAGACGTTAAAAAAGTTTAAAACAGAAAAAAAAACTTACCGTTTGACTTTGGTTACAACGAAATCAACTCTGGCTTCCGGGTCAAATAAACCGGAATAAAAAATGCGAACTAAGCAGGTAAAGAATCGAATCCAAATCCAACACAGGCGATTATCACCATCTCACCGATCTTTCCTTTTTGATTTTCCGTTAGGAGAAAACGCTTTCCTGATCACAGGTCATATTGTTTTTTCATATCGGTGACCACCTCAACCTTTGATTCAATCTCGTTTGATTGAAACCACAAGAATCCTAGGGTTTCAAAAATTTTCACTTTAGTTGAAACCCTAGGCCCTTTCTTGGTTCATTTTTAGCTGGCTTTTAGCTAATTGTCGCATGTTTTATGGCGGGTAAATTGTGTTGATACTATACAAAGTTCAAATTTCGAGAATGAGAGCTGTGAATTTTCTGTATAGCTCCAGCAATCCCAAATTACGAGGTATTTTCAATGGGCTATGTGCTATAATCCTATTCTTCTTCTTCTTTGATCAGAGCAACATACTCAGGAACCCTTTTGTAAAGAATCTATCTTTCGTTGATGGTAGTGGTAAGTTCAATAATGGGCTTAGCCAGTATACTGTAATTCGTCGGCATATGAGTGAAGCTGGCACTAATGGTTCTGGTAATAACAGCTTGAGTGTTGATAGTACTGTTTTGTGCTCTGGTTTACATCAACACAGAGGTTATGTTGATCAATGTGAGTTCTTGAAATCGAATCCGGTTTGTTCTCCAGATGGGTTCTTTGATTACCTCAATTTCTTTTACTGCTCCTGCAGAGATTTTAAGATTTTGGGGTATATTGTGTTAGGGGTTTGGCTTGTTGCTTTGTTTTATTTGTTGGGTAATACTGCTGCTGATTACTTTTGTTGTTCGTTGGAGAAGCTTTCTAAGCTTTTGAAGTTGCCTCCAACTGTTGCTGGTGTTACTTTACTTCCACTTGGTAATGGAGCTCCTGATGTGTTTGCGAGTATAGCTGCTTTTGTTGGTTCAGATAAAGGTGAAGTGGGTCTTAACAGCGTCTTGGGTGGTGCGGTATTTGTAACTTGTGTTGTTGCTGGGATTGTTTCGCTTTGTGTTGCGGATAAAGAAGTTAAGATCGATAAGAAATGTTTCATTAGGGACTTGAGTTTCTTCCTTTTCACGTTGGTGTCTTTGATGGTGATTTTGATGGTTGGTAAGGTGACGGTGGGTATTGCTGTTGTATTTGTTTCTATCTATGTGCTTTATGCTTTTCTCGTGGCTGCGAATGAGATTTTGAGGAAACATTCGAGGAGGTTGAAGCTGGATTCTCTTATGCCTTTGCTCCCGATGCAAGGAAGTGTGTTCTCTCCAAGTGTTGAAGAGGATATTCCTATGTACAGCCCCTTGCTAGAACTTGATACCGAGGAAGGTCCGCCTCGGCTGCATGATTCTCTACCACAGTGGATGTGGGCTACAAATGTAGCCATCTATTCAAACCATTTTGCAAAAGCCAATGTTCATGATGACGAAAGACCTCCATGGGGATGGACTGAAGATAGTGCAGAAGTTGAGAGCTCGTTATGCGCGAAAGTCACATCCTTGCTGGAAACTCCACTGACGGTTCCTAGACGGTTGACAATCCCATTGATCGAAGAAGATAGCTGGTCAAAGACGTATGCTGTGGCCAGTGTCTCGTTGGCTCCTCTCCTACTTTCCTTTCTTTGGAACAGCCAAGATGATACGAGTCTTCGAGCTCGCGTTGTAGCCTACTTTATCGGAATTACAATTGGATCTACTCTTGGATTTCTTGCGTACAAAAACACAGAGCCTGATCGTCCGCCGCAAAGATACTTAATCCCTTGGGTACTTGGTGGATTCATCATGAGCATCGTATGGTTCTACATGATTGCAAACGAACTCGTTGCCCTTTTGGTTACATTTGGTGGAATCTATGGAATCAACCCGTCCATACTCGGTCTAACCGTACTTGCTTGGGGAAACTCAATGGGTGACTTAGTGTCTAACATCGCATTGTCGATGAACGGTGGAGATGGCGTACAAATCGCGTTATCAGGTTGCTACGCAGGTCCAATGTTCAACACGCTTGTTGGGTTAGGAATGTCGATGTTTCTTGGTGCTTGGTCGAAGAGTCCAGAGACTTACATGATACCTGAGGACAATAGCTTGTTCTACACTCTAGGGTTTCTCATATTCGGATTGATTTGGGCTCTTGTGATGCTCCCTCGCAACGAGATGCGACCTAGCAAAGTGATGGGCATTGGTCTGATCACACTGTATCTGATATTTGTCACTTTTAGGCTCAGCTCCGCCATGGGATTCATACCTTGGGCTTCTTAAAACGTCATTGTTACGGATTTGTAAGTTGCGACTTAAGATTTTCTTCATCCGATTAAACCAAATAAACTTATTGTATACATCATCTAGTTAGAGATGGCCACTAGTTCTGAAGAAAATATTTATTTGAATTATGTCTACTATGTAACTTATTATGAATATGAGCCAATAACTCAATAATGTTCATTTTGCATTCGAATATTTAAAGGCAATGGGCCTTAGTATTAAAGGCCCGACTTTCTTAACTCAATAATAGTGACCCACTTGTTTCGGTTTTTTTTTCATCACCCACTTGTTTCGTTATGTGCCACTTGTACATCGTCCCGAGGTAGTGCGAATGTGCGATATTCATATCGAAAAAATTAGTTGTTTATCTGATTTTCAATTTTCATTGTACGTAACATATAAACATACTTTTCTTAAAATAAGTTATAGCAAAATAAATTTACATTCTTTTTCTCTCGAATAGACGAGTTTAACCAATAAAAATATTGTACATCTTTGTATATCAATTATGGTATTTGTTGGTTACTTGGTTACTTATACGAATTATTGTTTTGACAAAACATTTTTTTAATCACCAGAGAATACTAATCTGTAGGACATAAAATATTTGGACATTCTTATCATTATATTTTAGCGGGTAAGATCTATGATATCTAATCTCAACCCACACAGAAAATAACAAGAAGTTGATGACAAAAATAAAAGGACAATAAGTCAAATATATCATTTTTGGTAAATGGTTTACAAATTATACGTTCACATAATATGATGCTCCCTCCATATTTTTTCTGGGTTTTCATAAAAGATTAAAAAACAACAATAAATGATGTATCTTAATTAATTATTATTGTATGATCTCTTTAAAAAATCAATCTCACGTTGCTATTTTACTCCACTTCTCATTTCCCATAATTGTTATCACACAATACATTAAATGCCTCGTGATTTTTTTTACTAATTGACCTTGTAAATAAAAATGCAGAAAATCAATCTTTATACAAGAAATAAAACCTAGAAAATACGGAGGGAATATGTACATATAATAATAAGGATACATCATTAGTTATCATGTACTAAAAGATTCTCTCGCATGTAATTGAATCGCGAACAAAATGGGTCCATAGAGCTATGTAAGTATCTGCCGTCGTGGAGACCAAGGCGTAAGGTTAGTTATGTCGTAGAAACTTATCTACAGACATTTATATGTTTCAATGGAGTAAACGTATTACGTCATAGCTTATGCCAATGGCCCTCTTATAAGAACTACAAGTGTTTGATGCCATATATATCACAATCTCGTAATATTATATATAAATTGAATATGCTCAACTCAGGACAAGACATCCAAGAACATGTTATATCTTATTGCCCTGTTCTCGCAAAATGACAACTCTGACACTCATACGGATTGTGTTTAATTATTTTGGGTTTATGTATATGCCTTTTGTTGGTTTTACTGGTCAGTTTAATGTTTTTTGTTGTTTGTTAAAATGATCAGTTTGATGTTGGATTTATATATGTGCACAACAGTTATCTTATGTGAAAACACCAGATCTAGTTACATTAGTAGGTTCGATACTATTATATTAAACAAAAGTTACAAAACTTATGGTTAGTTAAAAAAAATATATAGAGAACCGTTTGGTTTTGAAACAAAATAGAGAGTTAAGTATGGTTCTGTTCGTGTTGCAGTATGCCAAATCTAGAACTAGCGGTGCTTCTATAAAACCATTTATTTATCGATCTAAAATTGTATTCGAACTTATATATTTAGCCTACTAAACTAAAATTTTCAATGAAGCAAATTAAACACGCATAGTTATAATGTGCAATTGGTAATGATATACCACCCTATAGAAAAATTTATCCGTTTTTTATATAACTCAAGTTATGTGGACCACAATAAAATATATATCAAATTAATAATTAACTTTAAGTTGAAGACAAACTCCGCGACTCTTCGTCTGTCAATCATTGAAATTTTCTTTTTATGTAAGAGAGCATCCAAAACAATATATATCATAAAGTGTTTAAAATTAATGGTTTTATGATTCAAAAAGGGAAGACATGAAAACAAGTTCATGCTCTCTACATAAGCCCTCTAAACTAAACCGTCTTCCCTTTGTAATATTATTGGAAACAAAAAAAACATAAATTTGCTGCCCATTTCTAATCTAACAAGTGATACCTCTCAATTTCTCCATATTTTCCTTGTTTTTGTTTTCCTAGTTAGTATAATCGATTTTTAAAGATTTGGATTGGTCGTCAACTACTCACACATACATACTACCAAATTTAAATCTAATTTAATATAGCAACGACATTTTTATGCATTGTGCCTTGAAAAATGAAATTAATGAGGTTATAATTGGGTCTATTTTAAAAATTATGTGTAAAAAGCTTTATTAGCATTTCATCAATGCCTTTATTTATCCTTTTCTTTTAAGTTTTAACTTTCGAATGTCTTTACTTGTCTTATACGGAGTAATTAACTTAGAATCTGAAACAAAACATATATATGAGATTGATTTGTGCATGATGTATCATGATATATAGGCCATCATTTAAATCACAAAACTGAATATACTAAACAAACACTATAAAAAGTTGGAAAAACCTATAAAAATGATATTATATAGTTTATGACCATGAAATACTATTTTACGGAAAATGTCACATGTCACATGAAAGGTCACAGACCCCAAAATTAAAATTTATAATACTTATATACATGTATGTGTGTGTGTTATAGTTTCTCAATGTGCCTCTGAAAACATAAATATACTCTCTCTCTCGTTCTCTCTTTTTTCTCTCAAATTTACATTCTAAACTAATGGATCCACGCACCGCCACAACCTCTGTGTTTCGCTGGTCAAGGAGTCGCCGGAAAATTTATCTCCGTCGCCGTAAGTCACAGGTAGTACGTCTTGGCGGGAAGAACAATGTGGTGCCACGTGGTGGATTCTCGTTGAAGAATATGGTAAGGAGGATGAAGCTAAGATGGATGAGGCTACACTACGTGAGACTGGTGAAGAAGGTCAAAGGGTTTTATCGTAATTTGGTTAAAGAGTTCGTAGAAGCAGGAGCTGAGCTTGAAGCGATTCAGCAGCGAATGGCGGTTGAAGCGGCTGCGTTTGCGGTTCCGGGGTTAGGTCTCTCTTTCTCTTCCTTGTCAGTCCATGACCGAGCTCGGTATTTTCTTGTATAGTCATATATATTAAAATTTATATTCATTGTAACTTTTTTATTACTTTTGCTGCTGTATCTTGTAACTATTTTTTATTGTGATTTCGTATTTCTTAAGATCATCATACTGCTGGGAAATAAGTTGGTATTAGTACATGGTTAAATATTATATTATGTACGATTTGTTAATTTATATATTATATTTGTTTATTCGATTTTTTATACCATAACGGTTTTTTTTGGTAGCTTATATCAAATTACGTGTGTATAAATGTATGGGTTTTGGTAGAAGTGGCAAAATAGTTTAGGTGTCTATGATATGGCCATATCTTATATATAATTGGTGGTTTATGGACAAAACTATTTACATGACGAGTTAAGATAATTTATGTATAATTTTGTGTACGGATAAAACGGATTTGATAGTTTTGAAAAAATATGGTATGTGATTCTTAAAAATATAGATTAAAATCGATTTTTTCTAATTTAAATTTATTTATAATTTTTTCAAATCCATTTATTCACAATTTTTGACGAATTTTCGTTTTTATGTATAACCCATTTGAAACATACGTTAATTTGGTCGTTAATGAATATATACATTAATAAATACGATCAAATTTTTATCCATAATCAAAATAAATGATATAGAACAGATCAAAATATACATCCCATTTTGACAGCTCTAGGGTTCGGTGGTAACGTGATGAAAAGTTCATGAGATGAGATGAGATATCTTGTAATGTAAGTGATTGAGTTAAGGTGCATGCCTTGCTGGAAATGCAATCAGAAAATGAATAAATAAATAAAATTACATGTATTATTCAGATCTTTATTGATACTCTTATCTCTTCTTACATGACAAACTCGTCGTTTCCCCATAAATTTAGAATATTTAATCAGTTATTTGGACTCTGGGCGTTTTGGTTGAGATTCGAGAATCTCTATGCTAAAATACTACCAACTTGAATAATACTGTAATGATTGTATCAGATAGTATTCAGTTATTCATACAGTTAACTACAGTTTCAAAATATATTGATACAGTTCACACACAAAATAAATTACCAACCACGCATTGATTAAAAATTAATATATGATTGATAGCCTAATCAGTAAGGAATAATTTACAGATGAAATCTATACTTGTAAATTCATAATAAAGTATTTTGAAAATAAGTAATTTAATAAATTGTTGCTTTTTGTGGATCTCATAGATCCGCTAAATTATTAGCCTAACAAAAAATGAGCCTAAAAATAAGGTCGTTATACGAGTCGAACGTGTAGATCGAACCATTACTGATGAATGTTCGTCTGCTGCTTATTTACACGTGCATATAAGAATATGACTTTTTCATTTTCCGACCAATGAGGTCCAATTTGACTTGATTTGGACATAAAAATGGTTAGAAAAGTTCTGAAATTGATGTATTTACCAAAAAAAAATGGGTTTCCACCGAAAGTCACATACAAAAATAGGTGTTGATATTTTTGACTTCAGATTATAAGAACACTATATTGTCGTGATCAGTGTGACGGCTGCGACTCAATCAGAACCGTTGGTTTTATAGGTAAACAATACCCACAAGTCACGGAGGCTGAGCCTTGAGCGTAAATGCTGACCTGGCACAAAAATGTAAACTTGGCCACCGATTATGACACGTGTCTTATTTAGCTCCGTCCTTTTAACACCACGTGGCAATTATTTTTGCAGTGAGGTTCTTCTTCGAGACCTCGTCGGTGACGTTATAAAAAATGAAAAATACTAGTAAATTATAGAATCCATGAGGAAATAAAAGTTGGCAAATATAGCCTAAAAGCCGGATATAATGCAACTGAAATGTCTATATTGTTCATAGGTAAAATCATATGCGATAAGTTTATGTCAAGATTTTATTTTGTTTAAAGGTCAAGATTTAACATGTAAGTTTTGTGAAACTCAGAAGAAAAAAAGTTTTGTGAAACTGTTGAATTGTTTGCTGAAACGTGAAAACGTGAACTTTAGACATGTAGCAAATTTTGGCAATGTAAGAGATATATAAAATTGAAAACATATGCAAAAAGCAAAATCAGTTATTATGTTAAACTAAATATCAAAACTAATATTAGTAATATAGTTTTATATGAAAACCTTAGCTTTCTTTGTATATTTGGTAGCCCCATTTCCCATCTATTTTGCTTTGTTATACAATCATAAAAAGAAAAAAAAAACATGTTATTTTGTTGAGTTTCCTTTCTCAACGGACGTAAAGTGTTTGTAATATTTTGTGTCTAAACAAGAAGAGAAATAAATTGGATTACCAACGTATCGGAATAGTGGTAAATTTTTGTAAATCGAGATCAATGAGATCATAAATTTAATTTTTGTTAAAAAAAATTTGTTTTAAAAAAAAATTAATTTAACATTGTTTTAAATTTTGCTCTAAAGAGATTAGGGAAGACACTATGAACTTGATTATTAAAAAAATTAAAAAATAAGTTGGATTCCTCATCCATAAATAGGTTCATTGAATCAAAAAAAATTCCCAACCAGACAAAAAAAACTTAGAATCCCACGGTGGACCCCACTTCCGACCATTTGCTGATTTTTGCAAGTATTATTACACATTTGTTTAAAAATATAAATATTCCGAGGGGATAGTTACGAAGTAAGTCGCGCAAATAACTTTAATCAATTTTCAAATTCGAAAAGAGTAGATTAGTGCGATGGATCATAGGTTAAAGTACCAGAAACTAGTTATTTATAGAGTACATAATCACAATGGATTACGACACTTAACTCAGTAATCTCTGGTTAACAAAAAGGATAATAACGTAATTTATGATGGTCAGTTTCCCTTCGGTTGCTGGATTTAACGGACGAATAAGAACACCAAAAGATAGATTAGTTTCTTTCTTCCTTCTTAATGAAAAAGTAGAAGAAGAGGAAAAATCTCAATTTCTCTCTGTCTCACACAATCTCCTCGATTGGAATCACTTTCTGTAATATTTTTTCGATTTTTCCCTTTCAGTTTCGAGTTTGAATTCGTGTTTATACTTAGATCAATTTGTTTTCTTGGGAAACTTCTTTGTTTCTCGGGAAAATCGACGAAGCTTTGGAATCAATTCCAAAATTTTCAAATTCAGAAATTCGTAATTCGTTAGGTTTTTCCAATTTGATTTCTTACGATTCGGAATCAAAACCATAGAGCTTCCATGGTGGTAGCAACGACCATAGCGCTTTACGCGAGTCCACCGAGCACTGTATGTTCCACAACTCACCAGATTAACGCTCATACCTCCTGTGATCTCGATCTGAATTCCAGATCTTCATCGGCGTCATCTTCGACGACATCGCCGACAATCGGAGGTCTCTCTTTGCTTTTCTCAGGCGCATCTGTCAAATCATCGTCTTCCTCATCATCGCATCCAACCGTAGGAGAGGAATTAGCTTCAATACGTCATGATCGAAGCGAGGATCGGACCTTAAGTGGCTCCTTCTGCTATTCACCGAGCAAATTCATCGGTTCTTCATATCTTAAACGAGATCATCAAAGCCCTGTCCCGGTGCTTCACGGACCAATTTCATCCAGCAACAGTCCTCCGATGAGAATTTTACGTGATCGGAACTTAGATGGGAGCTTCAGTAGTGGCTCTCCTCTCCGTGTAGGATCTAGCAGATTGTTCAATGGATTCGTCAGGAAAGCGTTAGGCTCGTGTGTTGATTACGATACAGACTCTGTTCTCGTCGATGATCAGTTGCCGTTTACCATGGACGATGGTTTCGAAGGAGAAAGAAGACAACCATATGCTAGGGATTTGCTTAGACGTTGTCAGTTGAAACATAAAATCTTCGAAGATGAATCTGTGATCAAAGCATTTTACGAAGCTGAGAGAGCTCATAGAGGACAGGTGTGTGAATACGAACAAAATCTCACAAATTTCGCAATATTTTTTGTTTTGATTTAACTAATTGATGTGTTTGAATTCAGATGAGAGCAAATGGTGATCCTTATCTACAACATTGTGTTGAGACGGCAATGTTGTTGGCTAACATTGGAGCTAATTCGACCGTTGTTGTAGCTGGAATTTTACATGATACTTTAGACGATTCGTTTATGAGCTATGATTATATTCTCAGAACTTTTGGATCAGGAGTTGCTGATCTTGTGGAAGGGGTAAGTAAAGAAATAGCCATGAATCTGTTTCAGCTAAAGCTTGTTTAATGGTTGAGGCTTGAGGTTTAAATGAGTTTTGTCTTTTTATTGATTAGGTGTCTAAGCTTAGCCAATTAAGTAAACTTGCTCGGGAAAACAATACAGCGTGTAAAACCGTTGAAGCAGATCGTCTGCACACCATGTTTCTTGCAATGGCAGATGCTAGAGCTGTTCTTATAAAAGTAGCTGACCGGTTACATAACATGATGACGCTCTATGCTTTGCCACCAGTGAAGCAGCAAAGGTTTGCTAAAGAGACTCTGGAGATATTTGCGCCTTTGGCTAATCGATTGGGAATCTCTACCTGGAAAGTTGACCTTGAAAATTTGTGTTTCAAGCATCTTCATCCTGACCAGCATCACGAGATGTCAGCTATGCTCGAGGATTCATTTGATGAAGGTATGATTACTTCTGCGATTGAGAAATTGGAGCAAGCACTAAAGAAAGAAGACATTTCTTACCATGTTCTCTCTGGACGGCATAAGAGCTTGTATAGCATCTACTGCAAGATGTTGAAGTAAGTTCTCATTTTCTCTTTATTCAAATGTACTAGTTGGTTTATATTGGTTTCACTGAAATAATGGAAAGAACTGGAATACTGAGCTTGTTGACTTTTCATTTACGCCAGGAAAAAGCTAACCATGGATGAAATTCAAGACATTCATGGGTTACGTTTGATTGTTGACAATGAGGGTGATTGTTACAAGGCCTTAGGAGTCGTTCACAAGCTATGGTCTGAAGTTCCTGGAAAGCTGAAAGATTACATTTCTCATCCCAAGTTCAATGGGTGGGTTTTGCAAACCGGTCATAGCTTGAAATGCTGCAGATCTCCTTTCTTCTTTGCTTTTCTGACTGCGGTTTTTGAAATTTCAGGTACCAATCTTTACATACCGTAGTGATGGGTGATGGAACCATTCCGCTCGAAGTTCAAATACGAACAAAGGAGATGCATTTGCAAGCTGAATTTGGGTTTGCAGCTCACTGGAGATACAAGGAAGGTGACTGCAAACACTCATCATTCGTGCTTCAGATGGTTGAATGGGCAAGATGGGTTGTGACCTGGCATTGTGAAACCATGAGTAAAGACAGATCCTCAATCTGCTCTTCCGAGCCCTTGTGCAGTTTCCCATCTCACGCTGAAGACTGTCCATTCTCTTACAAGCCTAATGCTAACCAGGAAGGACCAGTCTATGTCATTGTAATCGAGAACGACAAGGTTAGTTACTATAAATCTCCTTCAAATTCTTCTCCTGGAGGATGCTTCTTTGCTTGGAGTTATAATTTGTTAAACCCGAAAAATGCAGATGACTGTGCAAGAGTTTCCCGCAAATTCCACAGTCTCAGACCTGTTAAGCAGAGCAGGACCAGGGAGCTCGAGATGGTCAACATACCGCATCCCGGCAAAGGAAGAGCTAAGGCCAAGGCTAAACCAGACACCTTTAAGTGATCTGAAATGCAAGCTGAAGATGGGAGATGTGGTGGAGCTGACTCCAGCCATACCTGACAAGTCTCTGACTGAATACAGAGAGGAGATGCAGCGGATGTATGATCGAGGGCTTGCATTTTCACGCCCTCACCCTGCAGCTGCTGGTACCATGGTTGGCTGGGGAAGCTAATAGATTCACCTATTTCTTAGTCAAAATGATCTTTGTTCATGTATATATTAAGTAATGCATCAGAAGATTTGTTGTACCTTTGGTCTTGTTGATTCCTACAAAATAGTGTGTATATATATATATATATATATATGCACAAAGTCTGTAAAAACCGACTCTGGTCATTAATATTTGATTATCTTATATTCTAGAGTCATTAATATATGATTCTCTTACATTCTACTTCTTGATACATAAGATTATAACTTTATTTGTCTCTTGGCTTATTTGGGTCGTCTAGAGAGAGGGAAAGAGACCCTTTGAGGAGTTTGGCTTGCCAGGTCTGACGTTTGCTGATGTTGCTGATGTTGTTCTTGCGAGGACTGTGCAGGATCAGTCATTTCTTCATCGTCCTCTGTTTCTTCAGGTTCTGTGGAAGCTGACTTCTTTGGTATCACAAGCTGGTAGTTTGGGGTTAGCAATGTGTCTTGTTCAGGTGGGAGTGGAACACCGGGTCCTGCTATCAATTTCGGCAGAGGAATCTTGTTCCTGCTTGCAGCAAGCTCAAGCAAAACCTATATCGAACATCGAGATTCAGAAACCAAACAACATTTGAAGTTTCTTAGTAATGCAACTTATGTGGCAAATGGGTTACTGTCCACAAGTCATATCTAAGATTGATAATTCCTTAATGATTCGCATAGCAATTACCAACTGAGTGGTCACATCACATATATTTTCAGACAACAATCTCGATAACATGAAACAGAACCAAAAAAACTAAAGGAACTCTCTTAAAGGAACTCTTTTGGGCTTCTCATCTTTGATGAATCTGGAGACTATTTCTACCATTATGCTAAGTATTGAAGATGGTTTCTCTCGGTCTATCACTCGAGCTTTTATGCTAAGTGATAGCGGCGAGAGTTTGAGAAGTCGGTGGATGAAGAAGTCGAGATCTTTCCTTGTTTGCTCACAAGATCTGAAGATTTCAAGTTATTCTAACATTATGCTAAGTTTTCTAGGCTTGTCACACTCTCATCTTCGGGTGATGAACTTCTCAAGTAACACACCCAACCTACCGGATCCATCGGATCTACCCTTCTCATCGTGACCAACATCTTTTGAGTCCAATTTTCCTTTGCTCACTCCGTTTACTGTGGCTTTTGTCTCTTGTATCGGCAGCTCCTTCTACGGAGTGAGATCCGAAGACTTCTCTTTGCCTCTCATGTCCAGTTCGAGTTCTCCCCTTACTATCCTCACCGGCGCAGAGACTTTCTCCAATGACCTAGCCGCCAATCCAATATCGCCCCTCTATGCTCCATACTGTCTAACCCTAAGTCATTCACGAGCTTGACCATCTTCCCATGTGTGAACACTAGCCCATTAACTAAGCTTAATATCAGCCCAATATGTGTATCTTTGCTTGGCCCACTCGCAAGCTCAAGTTCTAGCCCATTTACAAAACTAAGATTTAGCCCAAGCTGTGCACTTGTATCTGGTCCACCCACAGATCCAAATTATGTCTAATCACAGAACTAAAAATAATTTCGGACTTGTCAAAGATGAGGATCACTAGAAACTTAGCTTCTCTCCTGGTTTCAAAGTTTAAATTACTCAAATCTATACTAGTGTGATGGGATCTCAATCTCCCTCTAGAATTAAAGCAGCGGAAATCAATCATTTATATAAAAAATCAAAAATTGTAGAAGAGTGATTTTTATTAGAAAAATACCATCAACATAAATTTTGAAAAATTGATAAAAAAACTCCAAAATAATATTGATGAAGTTTATGGTGATAATTGTGTAGAACCCAAAGTTCTTCAAATATTGAAGGGAAAGTTGTGCGAAATCTATAGGAAAGAAAACTTCTATTGGAGACTAAAGAGTAAGGAGCAATGGCTCGAAGAGGGCAATAAAAATACCAAAATTTCCATGCATCTGCCAAGTAGAAAAGAGCACGTAATAAGATATTAGGACTGCTAAACCAAGATGGTGTTTGGATAGATAATGAGGAAGGTATTAAGAAAGTTGTGCTGGAATATTTTGATAAACTTTTTAATTCCTCAACATCGAGAGATCCAACTCAAGCGATTCAAAATATACCTACGACAATCACTCTGGGATGAATGAATCTTTAACTCGAGAAATTATAGATGGAAAAGTTAAAAGAGCTCTCTTCTCTTTGAATCCCGGAAAAACTTTGTGTCCCGATGGGATGACGACTCTTTTCTTTCAATGATTTTGGAACGTTATAAGCCGAGATCTCATCAAAATGATCAAATCTCTTTTTAGATTGGAGATTTTTTATGGGAAGATGAATGACACAAATATTTTCCTAATCCCCAAAGGGGATAGACCTCGGGTCATGTCATGCTTTAGACCAATCAGTTTATGTAACATAAGTTACAAGGTGATCTCGAAGAATCTAAGCGTAAGGTTGAAGAAATTCCTTTTGGAGCTAACCTCCAAGACACAATCTGCTTTTCTGGTAAGAAGATTAATTACATATAACATTCTCATCGCTCGGGAAAACTTTCATGTTTTACGATCTAATCCGGCTAATAGAAAAAAGTTCAAAACACTTAAAACGGATATGACTAAGACATTGACATAGTGGAATAATATTTCCTAAGAGAGGTGATGGAAAAAATGGGATTTGACCCGAAATGGGTGGAGTGGATTATGCAGTGCATTACATTTATGGCGTATCAGGTTCTGATTAATGGCACGCCAAGAGGAAAAATCTAACCCTCGAGAGGGATCCGTCAAGGAGATCTCATATCTCTGTATATATTTATTTCATGTACGGAAGCCCTCATAACTCAATTGCATAAGGCAGAAAAGGAAGGAAAGATCCAGGGGATGCACATTTCTTGTGCAAATCTGAGAGTTTCTCATATTCTCTTTGCAGATGATAGTCTCTTCTTCTGCAAAGCCGATGTTCATCAGATTAAGGAGGTGCTAGTTATTATACGCTCATATTGGGCTGCGAGAAGTCTTTCTCACCCTACATGCGACCACCCTCTTCAGGAACCTAGTGTCATGATACTAAAGGCGCATGCATGGAAATTAAATATTATGCAAAAACTTAAGCATTTCGTGTGGTAATGTTTATCAGGATGTTTGGCTTATTGCCAACACCTGTTTTACCGACATATAGTTTGAGAGAAGGGTTTCCTAAGGTGCGGGACAGAGGAAAAAATGATTAATAATATTATTTTTGAATGTCCTCTAACAAGACAAATGTAGACTCTTTCGAGTATTCCCTCGGCTCCAAATATTTTTCTCTCACAATCTTTGTATTGTAATATGGGCTACTTATATGAAAGATGGAATGACGATGTAGAAAGTGAGGAGAGTTTGCTATTTTCTATGGATTATATGGTATATATAGAAGGCGTGAAATTATAAATTTTTTGAAAACTTTAGGGATAATCTGCAAGACACCTTAGGCATCGGCATTCAAAAAGAAGAAACGTGGAGGAAAGCAAATTTAAGAGACGATCCAACCGATGAAGAGTCTAAAGATATAGTGTTACAGAGTTTGCCTCGTGATATTCTGATTCGCTATACGGATGGATCGTGTCATAGATCAGAAGATAGAAGTGGGCAAGGATGGATAACAATTATCAGAGATAGGACGCTACACGTAGGGTTGAAGGATTCGCAAAGATGCTTATCCCCTCTTCATACAGAGTTGGAGACTTTAGTTTGGATTATGCAGAGTTTGGTGGTTATTTATATGATGGATGTGCTCTTCGCTATCTTATCTTATCGATATGATTTATAATCTCGAAAATTGGTAGACTTTCGCATCATAGTTAAAAAAAATCGTGTATTACAGAGATTCATATATACCTTTTAAAATTAGATTTATTTTACATAATAAGATTTTTCGTACTTATCATCTTATGAAATGTGCAAAAAACACAAGATTTCTATTTTTTTTGTATGTAAGTCCTTTAGAATTTGGCTTTCCCTAAAAAAATTATAAACAACAACTTAAAATACGTGGTATTGATAAAAAAAAATCATTAAACACGAGCATAAACTCAAATATTTTCAATAATGTTAGATCGGTAACGGTAAATTATAATCGTCCATTGCATACATGTTAATGTATCTGTTAGTTCTATATGCAACTCTATAATATCCAATTTTATCAATTTGATATCATTTAACCCAAAATAAAATAAAAATTTGTTATATTTCGACATAAATATAAAAGATATAATTATAGTATTTAAGAATCTTTAAGGTGGTGGTATGAGCAAAAGAAATATAGAAAAGAAAGTGCCATGTGGCACAGAGGATCAATATGAAACACAGTAGCCCAAAAGTGCCTTCGTCGTCCTTTTTCAGTGTCCAACGAACTCAAAGCCCAAATCTCAAAGTTCCTCTTCCTTTTTTTAATTTTTTTCCCAAATCCACAGATTCTGCTTCAGATTTGTGTGTTCTAGAGATAGAGAGATCGCTACTTGATAGAGTGTCTCGCACTCATTTGTCGCTTTAAGCAGCAGAAGAACGACGAAGGAGCAAGCGAGAGAGAGAGAGAGAGAGAGAGAGAGAGTGAGTGAGTGAGTGAGTGAGTTAAATGCGAATTTATGGGTTTGATCTATAGATCTGTGACCTAATTTTGTCCCCTGGGCGTAACGGTCATATTCAATTTCAGCTCAAATTGAAATTTACAGATTCTCCTTAGCTGTTGCGAGTGTATGTATGTTCATTCATTTCTAGATTTGATTCATTTTTACGTGAAATGTAACCTGGATTTTTCATTCTATTTTTGGCTTCATCTCAGGGTTCGTGTAGTGTGAAAGAGAAGGAGAGATGCTAACGTGTATAGCGTGCACGAAGCAGCTAAACACCAACAATGACGGATCTACTCAACAAGAAGATGATGAAGACGGAGTTATTGGTACCCCCAGGACTAAGCAGGCTATTAAATCTCTGACGTCACAGGTATATTCATCTCTTTTCTGTGTTCAGTTTCACTGATTCTTTGATTCATAGGGAAAATGGCAAAAACATGTTAAATCATGACTCTTGGTCTTGAATCTGTATCTCTTTTTATTTTTGTCGAGTTTGATGAATTCTTGAAACATTTATTCCTCTGAATTGTCAATTACTCTCATCTGTAATTTTTGTCAAAGCATGTGACTTTGGTATCTATGTGACTACTGTTCATTCCAGCTAAAAGACATAGCAGTAAAAGCTTCAGGGGCATACAAAAACTGTAAACCGTGTTCTGGGACATCAAACCGGAATCAGAACGGAAACTATGCTGATTCAGATTCTGGAAGATTCCATTATCCATACCAGAAAGCTGGCACTGCAAGCTCAACTCCAAAGATTTGGGGGAAGGAAACAATGGAGTCCAGGTTAAAAGAGCTTTCTAGTGAAGAAGGTACACCTACATCCATGAGTGGCCGAACTGAATCCATAGTGTTCATGGAGGAGGACGAGGCTAAGGAATGGGTCGCACAAGTGGAGCCTGGTGTTCTCATCACATTTGTGTCATTGCCTCAAGGAGGGAATGATCTTAAAAGGATTCGGTTCAGGTAATTGTCTCCAATTGATCTGCTTTTGCTGTCTTATTATTGTGTGATAAGGTTTACTCATCTGATTTGGATATAGAGGTTTGTTTTCTTGTGACACCGATGAGTAGTAAAATTGTTGAGGATATTATTTGTGCGACTACTGTATTGGGAACTGTTGCTACTTGTATCTATTCGACTCTAGTGAAGTCCAGATGAGCCTGAGCTTAAACAAGTCTTTGATTGTCAGTGGTTTTCACGCAACTCTTGAAACTAAGAAGCACCAGGCTCCATATTAGTGAGACTTGCTTTTGTCGCGGTGCCATCAAGGGTGGATATTTTGGCCCCAGAATTAATATCTCTACCTTTTGGGGGTTTTTTGTATAGTGCAGAGGCTGAGTTTTTGCTCAGACCCTTTTCCCTTTGCTGCTTAGCTCTATAGAGTTTTGCTGATTTGAGGCTAGATGTTGATGTGTTTAAATTTCTACTTCTTGCAGTCGAGAGATGTTCAATAAATGGCAAGCTCAAAGATGGTGGGTGGAGAATTTTGAGAAGGTCATGGAGTTATACAACGTGCAGCAGTTCAATCAGCAGAGCATGCCGCTTCCAACTCCTCCTGTATCCGAAGATGGGGTAGTGCTACTTCACTATTGAACGCCCAAATCTATTAATTGACTCTCACAACCAAAGTTTTAGCCATTTATATCTCTCTTGGGATATATACAATGTTGCAACTTTTAAGCTTCAATAATCAATCCTGTACTTAGGTCCTAAATAGATTCTTGAAACTACCTTGTTGTGCCAGGGCTCGCAAATACAGTCCGCAAAAGACAGTCCTGTAACTCCACCTTTGGACAAAAAACGACCTCGCGGCAATATTCCAGGCTCTGCTGGTTTTGCTTCAACACCAAAGCTCTCTAGCATCAGTGGAACCAAGACTGAAACATCATCTATTGATGGTTCTGCTAGAAGTAGCTCAGAAGATAGATCTGAAGAGGTCTCAGTGAGTAATGCAAGCGACATGGAAACTGAATGGGTAGAACAAGATGAGCCTGGTATCTACATTACTATCAGAGCTTTACCAGATGGTAATCGCGAGCTTAGACGCGTTCGATTCAGGTACATATAACACATAAACCCATTTTTGTTAATACTACATACCTCTCTCTTTTTGAACATTGAGACAATGTTGGCTTTATCTTGTTTGCTCTGTAGTCGAGACAAGTTTGGGGAAACACATGCGAGGTTGTGGTGGGAACAGAACAGAGCTCGGATACAACAGCAGTACTTGTGAATTGATGATAGATTTACAAAGTGAAGCTACAAGACAAAGAACAACAAAAGATTTTATTAACAAAGACTTTTTTATTTTGTTTTTTACTTAGGTTTTAAGTTGAACAAAAGCTAAACAAAGAAGACTTTGCTCTCGATTTTCTTGCTTCTTGTTAATTAATTAGATAGACCGATGTTCAAGATTTCAAATCTGATTTGAATACCATAATGATTATGCGATTTTATTAATTTTTAGAGACCTAATTTCAAAGAACAAATTTTATGTCTTTTCACTGAGTTTCTTCTATTTTAGATCAAGTATTAAACTAACTTTTAATAAGAATTAACATGAACAAGTGAAATAAGTTTGAAATTTCAAATTAAAGTTTAAATTCAAAATTTAAATGAAAAAAATAAAGACTTTATCGTTTAATTGATGAAAAACGAGGAAGATGATCCATTCGATTAAGGAAATTGTGGGTAATCACTCTGACGCCGATATTTTTGATGCGTTGAAAGGGACTGATATGGACGCTGATGAGGCTGTGCAGAAGCTTATATATCAAGGTTTCGATCTCCCTCTTCTCCTTCACTCTCTTCTTTGATCGTTGAACATAATGTTCGGAGAGGAACCTACAATCAGAATGATTTTCGCTCGAAATGCATTTCCTAAGAATCCTGCTACTGGTAACTAGAGGTCATACTAGTATGATTTTTTAATCTATGTGATGGGTTTTGAGGTCACCTAGAAAGGCTGTCTGCTGTCTTTATCGATTGTTAGTTTCATGCAAAGAGTTTAGTGTTGTTAGAGACAGCAGGTCTAATCCCAATGCAAATAAAGAACTGAAGCATACTTCCCCCCATTTATCTCGTTGGTCATATTCTAGATGATTCTATTAGTTAACTTCTCATCAGTTTAAGTGCTATGTTTTTGATGTTACTAGAAGGGTTCGCTTTTGTGGACTTTTGTTACCTTTATCTCATGCAGGAGTTTCTCAGAATAAACAGTGGAAGCCTAAATCTAATCAGAAAATCTATTGGTAATAATCCTGGAGTTATTGGAATCCCTGTGCTCCTCCCACAAATTGTGAAGTTGCAGGATAAGATTTCGCATGTTAGTATCAGCGAAAGTCAGAATGTTATCATTGCAGATCATATTCTTGTCCCAGAGACTGATCGCTGCGGATGAAAACATGCGGGGACACAATCTAACCTGTTTACTGTGTTGAATGAATTCATAACAACAGCCCAAAGAAAATATTTTGTTATTCACTTATTCTTGTCAAATGGCCAAACTCTACTATTTCTTTATTCAATGCATAAATATTTCAGTTCTCGCAATTCTCTAGAATCCCTGTCTGTTTCTGTATTCTCTCTTCTTCTACAGGCTGCTTTGGTATGAAAGCTTCGAAGGCAGAGACACAACATAGTCATAGTCTAAATCTCTTGACCAGGTAAAGCGTCCTGTCCCTACTCTAGTTTTAGTCTAGTCAAAATCATTTTGAAAAGCAGGAAGAGAACCTTATAATGCATGTGCCTGGTCGTTTTAGTGTTATGCTTCTTTTGGAAAACCCTGCTCTTTTTCTCTTTTCGCCATGACAGAATTTTGGGGATTAGATGTGAGAGTTACTGTTGTTTTGAGTGATGTTTCAAGGAAAAGTTTGTGTTGTCATTGTTCTTTGAGTTCTGTGTCATTCTTTTGTGTGCTTTTCTTGGGATCCCCAAAACATTTCTTTCATATACTCTCCCGGATTTTCATAAAGAAACATTGGTTCTTGAACTTGACCCAACTTTCTTCTGCACTAAGAATATGAACCATTTTTTAACTAAACATTATTTGAAATGAGTTCATAAGTCTGATTCTCTTCTTGATTACTTTTTTTTTTGAATAGAATCATTATGACAACATGCCAAGAAGAATCTAATTGATTGTGTTGTGGACATTTAAGGAAAATTAGGAGTTAGTTTAAGAAAGTTGTCTAGAATCTTAATCAAGTGCCTACTTGTTTCCTCTCTCTTTACCCTTTTGAGAAATGATTGCTCTCTATGAACTTCTAACTTCTTGCCTTGAGTGATTGGAGTAACTAATACTCTTTTTGTTTCACCGAAATGTTCATTAGTGGCTTTCTTGTTTTTAATGATGTGTAATAGGATCTCATAGGAAGCAAAGCTATCACTAATTAGACTTATTCCTATGTCTTGGAAACATAGAGTATCTAGAGAATCCTAAGGTTTGTTGAGTTTATAAATTATATTTTCTTCAAAGATGGTTGAGAGGCCATTAGACTAGGGTTCATAAATGGAGGGGGTTAGAACTATTATCTTTAAATAATTTAAAGTCTTTTAAAGGAAAATGATGGGCAATTAGTGTCTTCCATAGTAAATTAAGCTTGTAATGGAAAATTAAGTACAGTACACTTCTATTTATTAAATTTTCTCTAAGTAGAAAGTGTCATGATTAATTTCGGAATGAAAGACCCCCTAACTCCTAAATCCTCAATCCTAAAATCTTTAACTCGTTGAAATTTTCGTAGGATTTTAAAATTTTGCTCTCAAGTTGATTAAAAACGGAATCTCCTTTTAGTGCATGCAAAAAAACTCAATATAATTTGATGAGAAGCTGTCATTTTCCTATAACTGCAGTCCACACATGTGGGCAGCCTCTGCAACTCAGAACATTTTTTTCTTCTTTTTTCACTACATAAGGACAAAATATTATAGATCAGTATGGCAGAGAATGATAGAGGAAACTTATTAACTTTATAATTAACAAAGAAATAGCCAGCGTATAATTAGAGTAGTGGTAACTCTTCGTGAAATAAAGATGAGAAGTTCACGAATTTGATTAGCGTTGAAAGAAATTTAATTTTTGAAAAATAATTAATTTAATATGGTTTAGGTGTTATCCTAGGAAAATTAAAAACCTACAAATTTTGAACCTCCTGATTATCAAAAAATATATATATATATGTATATATATCGATAGTCGATAATATTCATGCTAACTATAGTATTCTTTTGATTTTCTATGAATGGAAGAGAAATTATCTGACATGAGTAAAAGTGTTCTCAAGTAAATATGAAAAATGAAGTTCTTGTTCTCTATGTACTTGTACACGTTAAGCACATATCTTATGATATGATTTGTATAAAGTTTATTATCGTTTCGTTTGATCTAAGACAGGAATACGAAATTATATATGATAATAAGTAAATATCTGTTTATTTATATAAAAGTAAAGAGTAAAGAATAGCAAATGTGTACGAGGATGGGTCCGGTTAAAAAGAAGGTGATATGAGTGGGAAGTTTCGTGGAATCAAAGGGACGATTATTTTATATATATATATATATATTAAATGAACTAATTTATTTGACTGAATTGTCAAATTTGCTAAAATTGTTCTTTTGATTTTCACAAAACAATTAGAAAATGTAAAACTTTATCAGTTTTTTAATGAACATTTAAACTAAATGAACAAGACATCTAACCTCTCGTTAATGTGTCATGACACCTGAATTTAAAGTCAATATAATGTCTATCGACAAAAATCATGTCTAATTTACTTAAAATGTGTGCCTAATTTCTTAACTGCCTCGATTTACATGCTAAATATCGAATGCCGAAATTAACGGGCAAATACTTTGTATACAATCCTGGAAAGATAATATAAGCACAATTGAAGTTTCAGGCTTTTGCTTATTGTATAACACCCAATCTTTAATTATATATATATATATATAGAGGATGTATTCAATTCATCATTTGGTATAATCTATGTTCAAATGAAAATTTTCATGTTATTTAATAAATGCTAAGACTTTTATTTAATTTTAGCTTTTATTTAAATAACATGAAACTTTTGTGTCATCCCTAAAAAATTGAAAGAAAAATAATGTTAAGACTTCTTAGCCCACGAGAGTAATCATTTAGCAAATGAGCACCATTAACTTTTTGAACATGCTCTCATCAACCCTTAATTCATATTATTTCTATTTGTCATTTATTGTAATCTAAAAAGTTATCTCAACTAGAAAAAAGTAAAGTACAAATTTACGTTCAAAATTTGTTTAATATAAAATGTATACTTATAAAAGAACAGTACGAATACGCGTAGCGCATGCAAGATGTATCATTAGTAATTTAGAATTATTATAATTCATTATTTAAAGATTAGTATTATATTAAGATTGGGGCCGGACATACTAAATTTACGAAAGAGATTGCGGCTAAAAGAAACAAAATAACATATTTAATAAAAAAGGTTATTTCTGTTAGCTAACTGTATTTAATACCTTTATGTATAAGCACATGCGAAAGACTGATTACATTAAATCTATGGCACCCTTGATTAATTATTCCATGTTTACCTTGTAACCGAAAACATTATCTAAAACTTAATCTGTAAAGAGATTTTTCTTTTTCACACCTATTAGAGACTGAGTAGTTGTAGGAAAATAAACTTAAGACTAATTATTTATATACACGTTTGATTGACATAAACTTCCTGACGCGTGTAGTTTTCCCTCTTAAAAAACTTTTTTCTAAAATTCATATTTAAATCTAACTTTTTCTCGTTTTTTGTAATATTTATCAACTGGTGTCGGTTTCGACGTCGACTATACTTTTTCTAATTATATTATACATAATTTAAATTTTATCTAAATAAAAATGACAAATTAAAAAGACACGAGTCTTGTGACCGTATATTTTTCTTCTATAGAAAATTTTTACTGATTTTTATTATCATTATTATGTGTTGGGCAAAATTCATGCAAAATTTGATTCTCTACGAAATTTGTGCAAAATTCGGTTTATGTCAAATATGTGCAAAATATATTGCATACAAAAATATTACAAAACGACTTATGTGCAAATTTTTGGTTAGATGTGGTTATAGGCTCTCGATAATCTTCCAAACGTTTTTCTTTTCTGGCATTCTCGTCAAAAGATTATCTCCTTCAACAGAATTGGTGAATAGTAGACGATTTAAAAAACTGGTTATTATATAGTTTGTGAGTGGCGGTTGTTATGATTTTTTATGGTGGGATAAGATTTTTTACCAAAATCAACCACCTTCGAATTTGGAAGCGGTTGAAAATTTGGGATTTTGGATTAAAAGGTACGACGTTGATCATATGTAATAGTTTGATAAATTAGATTGGGTGGAAAATAAGTCGTATTTTCTACTCTTATTTTTTTTGTTTTATTAGTTATTTTACGTCTCTTTTCGATAGAATTTGATTTCGGCAAAGTTATCATTTACGGTGGTTCTGCCAGTTTGTTAAAATTTATGCGAATAAAAAAAATTCATACAAAAATAACTGTTAGACGTGGAGTTTGAAATTTTTGTACAATAATGTTTTATAATTTATAAAGTTAATATAGTATTTTATATTCGAGTGATAGTCAAAAATCGCAATAGGTAGAGATTGAATACAGAAAAAAATATATATTTATTTATTTGTTAGCGAATAATAAACTTTTGAAAAAAACATCATCAAATCTGCTTTTTATGTTATATCATTTTTATCGTTTTTGTTTAGAATATATATATATATATATATGAATGATTTTTCTATAATTTTGTATTTTTCTTTCTTTTGATTATACCTTTAATACATTGATGGTATATCGATGGGACAGTAAGATATTCGTGTAACATGTTGATATCTATGTTCATTCACATGTTCCAAAACTAAGCCATAATTTTACTTAACGGAGAGTCGCTAAGCTTCTACATATATCAAGTACGAGTTAATGTGGTAAATTCAATAATTATCAATTAAGATGCATAAACAGACTAACAATTAATTTAATCAACATATGAAAAGGGAACGAAAACAAAAAGAAGAGAACGATAAAGGTCAAAGAAATTGGGGAACAGAGAATGATTTTGAAGTACGATCATTTGGTGAAAATTAATAATTACTTTATGGGGAAACAAAAGACAAGATACAGATTTGAACAGAGAAGACAATCAAACTAAAGTGGATAGCCCGTAATATGTTGTATTTGTAAATTTATATATAAGTATATAGCCAACTTTAGTTTTTTTTCGATTGTTCATATATAAAATTTTAAATACTCCACTTGATCAAATATATATGGTGTATAACTATACATTTTTAAATAGACTTATTCTATTACAATTAAGCGCAATTTTGTTAAATTGACAGATGCCAAATTTTCGGTTTACATACCAAATTACCACCATTACTTCCTCAGCTCATTGTTGTTTTGTCATACTAAACTACTAGTTAACATTAACAAAAAAATAATTATGTCTTTTTTGTCCAAGTCCAAGAGATTAATTTACTTGAAATTAAATACCCTCAATATTTGGTTGACAGAAGAAAATACCTTAAACACAACAAATTATAAGGTGAAACTTTGTAAAGTAATTTTCTATTTTAATTATATGTTTATGATTTCCATTCTGGATATGGAAAAATGACGATAAAAATTAAATTACTAATAATGTTTTATGGCCTCATCTAGGCCATAAACATTATCACTAAATTTTTGAACTCTTCAACAACCATTTCTATAAATATTAACTGAAAAGCCTAACTTGAAAGTAACAAATTTCACAAACGAAGATTCGAACTATAGTGATGTTGAACTGCGTACGTATCTGGCCACTGGACTATATTATAGTTGTTTAGTCTAATAATTAATACTTCCTTTTCATTTGTTGGAACAAATAGAGATATATATAATCATATAAACTGTTGAACAAAAATATCATATAAATTAAACCAAACACTTAGAAATTGAGATAAACACTCTCTCAGTTCAATCTAAAAACAAATAGTTAAGTTTCTCTTGTAAAAAAAGAGACCATTAGATATTCGTCCTTCAATATCCAATAAAAAACGATTAGTTATTGTATTTAAGATTATGAACATGTACATATATGAACTAAGTAAAGAATTCAATCGCCTGATTGCACAACTAAGTAAAATGGTTAAAAAGATTCACTATAGAGTTAGGAAACTAAGATTCAAATTTTCTAACTATGATTCTAGTCATAGTTAATCACCATATATATTCATAAAATTTATATATTATTATAAATTTTGGTTTATAATCCCTGGTTATTAAAAATGGGTTTATGATCCATATCTTTCGCTATTTCAGTACGAACAAAAATGTGTATTGCATTACAAATATTAATTTCATAAATTATTATTTTGAAGTAAAAGTTGCAATAAAACGGTATTACAAGGGAGTGGCTTGTAACATAATTTCTGTTCATGAGAAGTGTTTTAGTGTTGTTAGGTCACATAATGTGATTGAGGGTCTTAGCCGCATTACTTGACTATTATGAAGTTTCTCTTTTAGCCATTTTTGTTTCACATGACAGCATTTACATTTGTTAATTTTTACTACTTATAAAATTATAAAGCAACTCCTATATCTATACTCCTAGGGTTTCTAAATATTTATTATTTTTTTGTCCCTTTGCCCTAGCTTTTTTTCTTCAAAGTTTGACAAATTGTGCTTACGTTTTGAATGTATCAAAGACAGCCTGCAATTTAATTTGTACATTTTGACAAGTTTCAGTTCTAACTAATTTCTCCAATAGCAATGGTTTGTATGTATACTGGAATTTCTAACTTTTTATCTAACATGTACATCAATTATTTTTTGAAATATACGGACCTTTTAAGCTACTATGATCATATATTCATATAGATTATTACAAAACCATACTTCTCAAAGTATAAATGAAAACTTTGATGTCTTTGAGTTTTAGAAAGATCGATGTATATCTTCAATTTTGTTTTTGTGTTTGAATATATTTTTTGAATTACTCTTAAGTGCTGTAAATGACTAATTCCAGTTAGAAAGTTTAGTGTATAGTATTATAATTAGTAGTACTTACGTATGCATATTCAAAAAGGAAAAGCTTAAGCTGTAATGGACCCAATTATCAATGTTGGATTTTCTCTTATAAATCAACGATTTATATCACTTTCTTGTTATAAAATTACACATACAGCTCTCTCTTTTTTTATAATTAAGAAAGACTTGTTACGAGGCAAAAACAGCTTCTTTAAAGCAGAGCGTTAAAGAACAATCAAACTTCAACTAAAACTAAGCAATGAAATTAACCGGGTTTTGTAACTTAATGGTTTATAGTGCTGTTAGTGTGTTATAACTTAGATTTAATATATAAATGTGTGAATTATAAAATTTATAGTAGGAAGAAAATACAGTAAAACAAGAAGAATTGAAATGATAGAGATTTTTCCACTTAATTCTACTTCTTAAAATTTAGTTTTTTTTCTTCCTAAAAACTGGTTACAAATTTGACTTTTTAATTTATTTTTGTTCGTTGATTTTTCAACTCTTTTCTTCCCAGTTGGAAAAAATTAACATGTGGAAACTATTTTCCCGCAAAGCTATGTTCAACAAAATGAAAAAAACCCATAATTAACTCATAGAAAATATAATACCAAAATAATCAACTATAAAAATACATTTATTTCTGAAACTAGAAAACATTAATTTCTCTTTTTTTGTGTGTGTACAAATTACAAAACCTTATTGATTAAATGATAATGTTTATCTCCCTCTAATACAAAAGAAAAAAAGAAAAGTAGCCAACAACTCTTTTATAGCCTGGCACCTATATTCCAACAAAGCGACACGTGGCAATGAATACTCTTATCACACTTTCTTCATCAATCATCTCTTTCACAGACACTCGCTTCAAAGTCTCAAGTCTCTAAGGAAACAGTAGAAAAACAAAGCGTGCTTCTTCGCTCTCTTTCTTCATCATTTTTTCTTCCTCTTAAGCTTTTTTCTTCACCATATTCCCAACACTATCATTCCCTTACTCCTCTATAAGAATTCAATTCCTTCCTCCATGGATCCTTGGGATTATGCACCATTAGACCACCACCGTCACTGTAATCATCGCCGAGATCACCGTCATCCTTCTTTCTCCTCAACTCTCCTCGATCAAATCTACCGTTCCATCGACGATTCCTCAACTAACTCTGACGTCTCCATGAGAAAGAAACAGAACCGTGCCGGATCTCTCGACGATAACCGCCGTGTAATCGCTGACGATTTCGTTAGATCTATAAATCCTAAAACCGTTGAACCTGTTTTCTTCAAGCATTCGAGCTCGAGCTCCTCCGGTTCAAGTGGATTATCTTCTTCCGAGTCTGATTCTTTCTACAGACGATCTAGATCATCTCGCTCCTCCCCGCCGGCGATTTCTCATCCGAAACCGATTCGAACCTCCGTCGAACGGTCTCCTCAGGCTCACCGAACTAATAATAAACAAGAACATGGTAGCTTTCTTAAAACGAAATCAAAGGCGTTGAAGATCTATAGCGATTTAAAGACGGTGAAACAACCGATTTCTCCCGGCGGACGTCTCGCTACTTTCCTTAATTCGATATTCACAGGCGCCGGAAACACAAAGAAACCGAGTAAAATCAACACCACCGCTGCCGCGTCTTCAACCACATGCTCCTCCGCATCTTCCTTCTCCAGATCTTGCTTGAGCAAAACGCCGTCGTCTGGCGAAAAATCTAAAAGATCCCTACGGTTTTGTCCCGTCAACGTCATCTTCGACGAAGACTCTTCTAAGCGTTGTGGTCACAACAACAACAACAACAAATTATACGGAAACAACGAACGTGAATATGAATCCACTCGCCATCATCATCTTCGTAAAAACTTCGATAACACTCTAGAGATCCGAGCCATGGAGGAGAATCGTCGCGTAATCGAAGCAGCTAAGGAACTTCTAAGAACTTATCAGAAGAAGAATAAAGACGTCGTAAAAATCTCCAGCAAAGAAGAAGACGACGACGATGATGCGGTGAGTTGCGCGAGCTCCGATCTATTCGAATTGGATAATTTATCGGCGATTGGAATTGAGAGGTATCGAGAAGAGCTTCCTGTTTACGAAACAACTCGCTTAAACACGAATCGTATAATTTCCAGATGATTTAATGTTCCTAAATAATTAGTTACTGGTTTTGTGGTGGATTAATTAACGATTTTTCTGAGTGAGGTTATATGTTATATATAGAGTTAATAGTGTTTACGAAGCACTTGTGAGTTTTGTATTACTACTTACTACTTTGTTTGATCAGCTCCTGGTTCTAATTTGGATTAATTAATTACTAAACTGTTAGAACTTCGATATCAAAAAGGCGCCAGAGACGAACATGTTTAGATCTTTGACGATGAGTTGAAAATTTAATTAAAAAAAAAAAAGAAGTAAAAGGCAGAGATTTTCTACCTTTGTCATCAATTTGGACAGCAAAGGCAGAGATTTTCTACCTTTGTCATCAATTTGGACGTCACCTGATGGGATCCACCCATTAAAATATTATGGTTTCTATTTTCATTATTTCGATCAAACTTAACTATTTAAATAGTTTTATTGAAGTACCAACCAATCAAAACGAATACATTTTTTGTTTTATATAGATTTCTATGGTGGTGATATGTGTTTATTTTGCCAAATTGTCAAACGCCAATAATTTAATTTAATCGAATGGTGTAAAACAAAATATATTTTTAATTGATGGTTCTATGATAATGTTTGTACTAGTAATGTTTGCAAAAAAATTGAAATTCATTTTTCAAAACTTTAACCCTAACGTTTCAATTGAACTAAACTTAACGAGAGTCCGCACACTTACACAATCTCCATAATTGGAATTCAGTTACCAATGCTTATGTTGTTTTACTTTCTTTGACGCTACTTTAAAAAATGAATTAGGAAAGTAAAATATTTGATTTGATGTTTTACTAATTATGATCAGTAAGATAGGGGACAAGAGTGAAAGAGACATGGTCTCCAATGTCATGGACAAGAGTATCCAATAGTTTGATTCTTTTTTTACTAACGTTTTAAAATATTTTTCCTCGATTTTAATTGACTTGTTTTTGTCCCAAGTGCGACTTTAAGATTACCATTGGATTACACGCATGATAATTCTCGTGTCTTTCTAAGTTACACCTAACATAGGCATGACAATTCTTATATCTTTCTAATTTACACCTTAAATACGCATGATAATTATTGTATCTTTCTAAGGTATACCCAACCATAATAAAATAACCTAAAACTTAACAAATGATTCTTGCACTATGCATCTTAATGTAATAATTCTAATAATTCACTTGCGTCAGAATCCAAATTTGAATTCATCGTAAACGTGTATAAATACAAAATGGGTTTAATAATAGCCTAATCATAGCATTATGAATTATAGGATACGCGCTAATAAAGCATTAAAACGTTCTTAATTTGATATTATACTCTGTTAAAGTATAAAACAACTAAGAGGGAAAATGGATAATCCGTACCCATGAAAATTTCCTATACAAAGGGAGCATAGCACGCACTACTAAGATCACTTAGGAAAATAATTACCATAAATAATCAATCAGTTGTAAAATATATTCTTCTGAAAATAATTTAAAGATTTTACAAACTAATTAAAAAACAACAAATTTATCTTTTTTATTCCTCATTAGTATATATATATATATATATATTTATTTTAATTGGTCATTACATTAAATAGTAGAAATTTTGTCAAAAAATGCATTTAAAATCTAAAACAACACTTATAATGAATCAAATTTTTACTCTAAAACTACATTTAATATGAAACACAGGGAATATAAGTCATAACACCATAAACATACGTAGTTTTCTTTAAATTATGCATCTTAATTAGATTTACAGCACCCAACATATCAAATCAATGAAATAATTAATAGCTTAAACAGTTAACACAGTTAGTTTTAATTAGAATTCAGGTATTTATTTCACATTTATAGTCATCAAACTCATGTTTGAGTGCGGTGAATTAAATGGTGTTGGGATTCATTATAATTTATGTTCAACAAAATTTAGAGAGCTAACACTCAAATGAACTATGTTAAGAACAAATACTAGTTAATTGCTAGACGACCAAGAGCTGTGACTTATAAGGTTATCTGCAAAATAAAAATTCAATGGCAAGAACATAAATAAATGGATATAATTTTTGTGTGTGTTTTAAAAAATATTAGCATGTTGTTTTATCTTATGACAGTGTTTTAATTTTCCACTTATATATACGAATTTCCATTGAGGTTATTTAAATGTTGACTATCTAGCATGTTAATGCAGAAAATATTATATATACTCCAGGTGGGAACTTTAAGCTAGAAGTTGATGAACATACCAATCAAGAAAAGCAATTAGACAGCTACATATCATATAAAAAACTATAGCATAAATTTCGGTATATCTGATAATAAAGAGTGAAGGGGCATACCATGTCCCATAGCACCCATGCATGCACGACTTGTCATTCTCAAGCACTCAATGCCATGATCCATTAAAAACCACATAGCTATGTGAATACGTGATGTAGGTACGTATAAGTAAAGATGTTGTAGCGGAAATTATGCAGACGATTGGTTTGGTTATTGATTGACATTTTGAAAAAAAAACAAATAGTGGATTTTAAACGTTTGTTAGGATAAATCATGACTGATCAAATTGCTACATTTTTTACGTATATATATCAAGCAACTAACGGCAGATTATATATCTTTCTTTATCAACAAAAGTACAAAACATAAAAAAAATTATATGCATGTAAATATCATTAAAGGAAGTGAGAGAAGCTAGCTACAAAATTTTCTGTTTAACCAGCAGTGAGGCATACTTTGCAATATGTAAAACACAAAAGGAATTAATTAGCCTAAGAAGAGCAAATTGAATTCAAACTCATAAATTTGAGGCACAACTTTTTGTGTAAAATATTATATGATATCAGTGAAATTACAGAATGTAGGAATAAGATAGCTCTTCTCATTGTTGACTGAAATTAGTTTCAGGCTTTAATATATATATTTTTGGGTTTTGAAGCTTTTTGCCCCTAAAGCTTGTGTAATTAACAATATCGTATTTTATCCAAAAAATATGAGCTAGAGTTAGTAAGTCGTAAATATTGATGGTGAAAACCGGAAAATATTTAGCATTAAACCAAAAATAATAAGGAAAAGCACTCAGATGTGTAATATGTTATATATGTCTCACACGTTATTTACAGTTTCAAATAGTATAATTTTGTGTCTTAAGTCTCTAAACTGATATGGTGTGTATTACGTACGATTAGCAAACAACCATATCTGATATAGTTATGGCTTTTGACTGAAAAAAAAAAAAAGAGGAAAATGTTTGAGACATGAGTGGAATTTTTATAATGGTGTAGAAAGGAAGCCAATAAATAGAAGCCACGTGGATAGACAGCCACAGACCAAAACAAGTGGATATGACTTTAGCCCGCACGTGACGGGTGGCCGCCTATGTCTTGTGGTTGTCGCTCGTGCACACGTGTGAACTCCTCTTTTGTTATTTTGTTTCCGATCCCTATATTAATCTTCCTTCTTCACGTCACCTGTGGGCCCCCACAGGCTGAGAAAATTTGAATAGGAGGGCTAACAAATGTGCTCCATTATTTTCTTTCATAACTATGAGCGACCTTTCGAAGGGTTTGGCTTTTTATTATTTTATGATAGTTTTAGTTATTTTACCATCTTTTGTTCCTTGTTCACAACAATCTTTTCGTTATATATATTTCTAACTGAAAATAACTAAAATAATCATTTTTTGTCGGGCCAGAAAAACTAACATGAACAAAGCCAAAATTAATAAAATAACAAACTTAACTCTAACAATTTATTTTTGAATTAACAATATTATTGTTTTTTGGTAATTATTGTTCTCGTTAACATAGTTTTAAATTATATTATTTTCATAATCCATAATTGAAAAATACTACCTCTGATAAATATAAAAACTTGTTATAACAATTGCGAGAATAGTATTCAAAGTACTATACTCTCCGTTGCAAAAAGATAAATTTTAAAGTTTTACGTAACTTAAAATATTTTTATATTTAAATTACATATTAATTATTTCCTTTAATTTAACTCTAATTAATATAAGCAAAACAAAAAATATTATACATGTAATTAATTACTCTCAATAATATACGTGTAGGGCTATTCCACGTGTGAAATTACACCTAACTTCCAATTTCAATAACGATGCATTGAGAAAGATCCAAGAAAAACATATAGGCTATATATATATATATATATATTTATCAGATGTATCAACTTTGGATAGATCAAGACAATAAAAATCGTAGTTGTTGCTGTTTGTTGGTCGATCAATCCAAATTCATCTCTATCTGTACAATTTTTGCCTTTGTCTCCTTTTTTTTTTCTTTTTTTTTCATATGCCACAAGTTGAGATGGAGACAAAGAATATGACATTTCAAGTACACAAATTATAATTTATCAAAAGAAGTACACAAATTTTATTATTATTGTTAGTATATTACTTCTAATATCTAAATTTCATGGATTCATTAGCTAGACATTGTCATGTTTACAAGGATAAATATATATATAAAATATGAGTTTAGACTTTACTAACTCTTAAGAAATTTAATTCGCTAGCAAATTATAACTCTTAAGAAATCTTATTCGCTAGCAAATTAAAAAATATGTTCTCTTACTTTTTCATAATCATGATAAAAATATTAGCAAACTGGTTCACAAAGCCTCAGCCCTCTTGGTCTAGAGTTTTTTCGACAACTACGTCACTGAACTCCATAATCTCTGTAGAATTAATGTCCGAAAGATTCTGACTACTAGGGACTAGGGTTCATGAGTTTTCCGACGAGACCAAACACTATCTCGTTCACTGTTTTCTCACAAACATCCAGGGGTAGTTTAACGACTTCATCCTTATACCAAAATTAGCCTCTTGTGTCTTCCAAAATTGTTAAAAAATTTGGCCAAGACAGATTATTCTAGATTTTGACATATAAATAAAAAATAATTTGTGTGTATAACGTCACTTCCAGAATTAATATTTCATAGTCTCAGATTCAGCGGGATTTGGACGCGCTTACCACAAGTATATATAAACCACCGAAGATGATGCAACCGTCCTGAAAACATGATTCTACGTTGAGAGATAACAATTACAAAATTGAACCGAAACAAAGTGAAAAAACCATAGAAAAGAGATAATTAAATACATCTTTGTCTCTACTCATACCCAAAAATCAACAAACAACGGAATATAATAAAATCCGTAGACCCAAAAAATCGCTCAAACCCTTCGAAAGGTCGAAATTTGAGATAGGGAGGGAATCACTATGACCGGATCAACAAATACGCGCCTCATCGATGTGGTGGTAGAAGATGATGCGGTAACTGTGCCGGATGAGACATTTAAGTTTCTTGTAAAGAGTTTTTAGTTATTTTTTTTTTACTATTGCTTCTTAATTTGCATTATGATATTAATTTTCTCAAGAACCTAGTTTTTTCTTACTTAGAGAATCTCGGACATTTTTCTTACAGATTCGAAACCAACATTTAGATGAAACACGTAACAAAAGCACAATGAAAGTAAAATAGTTATTCTCCGAGAACAAAATTAATTTTGAAAATCATGCTCAAAGTCAAAAGCCCATCATGAGCTTGGCTTGGATTATAGCGATAACTATTTCTCGCCATTGATCAAATTACTAGTAGTAGAAACATTTGATTGAGTAAATTAAGAAACAAAATATATGAAAAAATTACAGTAGAATTCCGATACGGGTCTTCATTCCTTTAATAATCAAACGTTATTGTTTTCAATCATTTTTTTTTGTTAAGCAGGAGGAGATTCAAAACTCGTAAACCTCTAATTTTTTTGGGGTATAATATAAATTATGTTAAATTAACTTTTTTTTGGAGAATAGATTACTCCTAACAGAAATTAAATTCGTAATCTTTTGGATCTTAATCCACAAAACAGTACTACTAACCCAACTCCACGTCATTGGTTTGATTTTGTTTTCAATCTTACAAATTAAATTTCTATGTTAAAATCATTACAACCGCCGACAAAAAAATTCACTAGAAACCATACAATTTAATTATTATTAATTTCTTTTGATAAATAAACATGTTTTTGATCTAGAAATGATTTGGAATAAAAAATTTTGTTTACAGTTTTAATTTTATTTTGTTAGTTCCACATTATGTATATCCTTAAGAAAATTGTTTCAAAGGGCGGCGGACAATAGTTTTTACAAAGCTCAATTTAATATGGGCTTAAAAAGCCCATAACATAATCTCAATTGTTTTCCCAAATAGACGGGAAAAAAGAGTAACGTCTTCTTCAGTTATTATTCTCTCTTAAGAAAACAATCAATGGCGACGGAGTCGCCGAGCTCTGTTCGAAAAGGTGAGTCTTTGATTAATCTATGGAATTCAGCAATTGGATCGATTGAATCTATGAATCTTTTGAGACATATCAATTCAATTACGTATACTTGGAAATGGGAGTTTATATATATTGAAGATTTTTGAGGATTTATCGTAGAACTTCGTTTTGATCTTCTCTAGGGTTTATCTTTTCTTTTAACAGTTGTTGTTCATCTAAGAGCTACTGGAGGTGCTCCTATACTCAAACAAGCTAAGTTCAAGGTAATATCTTATCACCTTCTACGCTAATTAGGGTTTGTTTTATCAATCTATCTTCTTATGTTGAAGTTTCTCGGTAAGTTGTATATATTTGGTTCTTATTTGATTAATTTGAGTGTTTATGGTTAGGTTTTGAATTGAAAATTCTGTTCTTTCTTCAATAGTCTTGTTGTTTGGTTACTACTTCACAATTTAGGCAAAATCTTTCTGACTCACTCTAATTTCTCACATTCTTTTGAATACTTTTGATCTTTCTGTGTTGTGAATGTTCTGCGATTGCGTGTAACAGATTTCGGGGACTGATAAATTTGCTAAAGTGATTGACTTTCTAAGAAGACAGCTTCATTCTGACTCATTGGTAGAAACACAGCTTCTTCTTCTCTATGTGAACGAATCTTGTAAAAGTTTGGAATGCGATAATTAGTCTGTGTTTCTCTATTGTATGTAAGTTTGTCTATGTGAATAGTGCTTTCTCGCCAAACCCTGATGAATCAGTGATTGATCTATATAATGTAAGTCTTCTTTTTAATCTATGTTTATGTACCAAGAATCTCTGTTTATATAACTACCCTTTGGATTATCTTCTTCTTATTGCTTACATGGTTCTGGTTTGGTATGTGTAGAACTTTGGCTTTGATGGTAAACTGGTGGTTAACTATGCTTTTTCCATGGCATGGGGATAAAACTGAATACTACAGAATTCTCAAGCCGTGTAAGCACATTCCTTTTTTATGTTACTCTCTTTTTTTCTTCGGTTTCGATGAGCCACGAAACTTTGATTCAATGTGTTCTCTCTTTGAACTTCAACTTAGTATTTCTTGAATTCTTGAAGTTTAACCGAAATCTAAGTCACAGATTTACATAACTGATGATAAGTAGATCGTAAATGAGCATCACCATTAAGCCAAATATCTTGAGCTTTGTTGTTTCAGGGTCGCGCTAGATGCTCGCTTTGTTGGGAATATGATGACTTCCAGATGAAAGTTGCTGTACATAATCTAGCAATGTAATTGATATTTTTACCCTAAATACATGTACATAAAAGACCATATGAAACTGTTCAATTCATTTTTAATTGAAAAAATGAGATATTCCGGTTGTTTGGATTTTTAAAAAATTGTTCGGATATAACAAATGAACAGTTTTGGTATTTTTTAATACAATTTTTTTCAAATAATTATAAACCTTCATCTCTTAACCATATTTAGCCCAAATCCGTTATTCTCTCTGAAATTTCCCGGGAAAATTTACGTCATGGGTAAATTAATGTTTCTACCATTCAACGATGGTGACATCCATTTTCCGAATTCAATTTTGTCACAAGTCCGGATTGAAGCGGAAGACTTGTAATTTCGTCGATTTCTCTCTCAATCAAAACACAGAATGTTGTGTTTCTGCCACATTTGGTGACGCAGATTCCATTTTCCGGTGACACGTTTTGATTCAATCTCATGAAAAATGGGGTTTCTCCATTATCTCCTCAATATTTTGTTTCTCGCTCTGTTTTTCACCATTCATAGTTTCCTCCTTGTTCAATCACAACTACCACCTCTGATTCCACAATCTCCTCCGCCTCCTCCGCCACCGCCACCGCCTCCTCCTCCTCCACCGCCTCCACCACCACCACCACCGTCACTTGTCAATGTGACTTTCGAAACAGGCATCGCTCCACCACCTCCAGTCACAGAGATAATTGAGCCTCTTCCTTCTACACCTCCTCCGAGGTCACAATTGCCCTCCCGAAAAGAACCTTCCACCGCAGCTTCCTCCTCCTCATCCTGCGCCTCGTGAGAAACAGAAGAGAGGTGGATTAAACAGAGGGGAGACGGTGGGAGTAGTGTTTGCTGTGTTAATAGCATTGTTGCAGATCTTTGTTGTTGCCTTGTTAGTGTTTAAGAGAAAGCAACTTTTCAACTTCAAAGACACTCATTGAGTTTCTAACCATTTCTGAATTGATATTAATCATTTATTAGAGTGATGCTTAGAGAGGAGAGTGTCTTAGGAGGAAGGAAATTGCAAGTTCTAATCTCTTGATTGAAGTATTTGTTCTGTTGAAATATTAATTTGATCCACCAAATGGTTTGGTTTGCTCTGTTATCTTGGTCGGTTATGGTCCTTTTCAAGGCTTTTACTTTCTGCAATCTTTGTATGTGATGTTCCAAGGTGCAGACTTATGAGATAATGGTGATGATGATTTAATCAACTTTAGACATAAGAGGGAATACAAATTCTAATTGTCAAAGCGACTTCCTTTATGCCATTCTTTTCTCTGTTTCTTGAGGTTCAATAAGAAAACAAGAAGAAAAAAGACTTTAAAGAAGGAAGACAAGAAGCAGACATGACCTTTCTTGTCTGGCTTAAGCCTGAAACTACATAGATCTCCAATCGTTAAGCATCACATTTTGAATGTACAAAACAAACCAAATTTTGTATCTATAAGGACTAGCAGTAACTTCTCATCATATTCTCTTCTTCATCATACAGAAAGTTCTTTACTCGTTGTGGAAACCGACTTGAAGTTGTTACTTTGGAAACTCAGAAAGAATATGCAAAGCGTAATCAGACTCTAGCGACCCGAGAAAACAAGTACCAGCACAGTGATCACAAGTGCAACGGTGAATATCAAAGCCTGCAAAAAGCAACATTATGTAGCAAAATCAATAAGTTGGTAAAAAATCATCTTTTACAGCGATTGGTGTTTTGTCATTTCCTTTTATTCATTGAGGAGAAATGGAATTGGTTGAAATTACTCACAGCTATAGCAGAGGCAGCAAGACCAGATCTTTCCCGTGGATCTCTACGGTAATAGTTTGTCAAATATAGAAATGTAGCAACATACCACGCTAATGGGAAGACGAATCCAAGAAGGAACCTAACAGAAACAGGTAAAAGAATCTGCTTTAGCAAGACAATACATCTGAAAGCCACAATAATAAGAACAAAGAGTGAGTAGAGAAGCATTAAACACTCACGAGAACCATCCGATTCCACAACCGAAGCAAGGAAGGGGTTTATAGAAAAGTCCTAACTCAGAGTCGTCACCATCATGGATTAGACTATACTTGCCTTTCTTTTGTTCCTCTAAATCTGTTAACATATTCCAACATTTACACAGGGATTCAACAGTTAACAATCATATAGAGATAAACACTAAATAATTGGTATAACAAGAATCATAAACACTAAGCTGAGTACAAGAAGAAGAGAAATGGACAAAATTTGGAACATACTCTCATTCATGGCGAAAGAAGTGCAATGGTATCCCCAATTTAACGTCCTCTTACCAAGAAACCTGAACATCAATCAGTAAAAATACATATTTTAGTCATTGTTTTGGAGCAATCTAATACATTTGAAAATTGAAAATCTATCAGATAAAAATGTAAAGCAGAATTTTTGATGTGCTGAGTCCTTTATACAGATTTTCAAAAGCAGGTCAAACGCACCAACCAATGTCAAGCAGAGTAATTTCAAATTAAAAATCTAAGTAACATTACCAAAATAATAATGATCCAATAACATAAACCTTAGAAGTCTGAGGGTTCCGAGAAAGAAGCAATCAAGAAAAAATAAACAAAACCCAATTCTTCGTGAGATAAAAGGAATGATTTTTTTTCGAGTAAAATTTAAACGAGAGAGAGGGAGAGAGTAATAACCAGAAAGAAAATGCATAAATTCTTCAACGAAGATGACGAAGGGAGAGAAAGAGAGTTTGCCTGAGAGATTCGCGACCGAGACCGACCGACGGCAAGAGAGATTCTTGCTTTCGTTGCCAAACGTTTTATTTTCTTTTTCTCCTTCATCTTCTCAATTTATGTTACATTTATTTATTTGTCTCTCTCTCGCTCCAGATTTTTATGGATTTTGGGACAGCAAAAAAAACGGCAGTAAATAGCTTACAATTTTCTGTGACATTTGAATAATATGAAAATATGATTTTTTTCTTTTTGGTTTTAATAAAGAGAAATTCTTCAAAATACTAAATTTTCAAGTTTTGTTGCCAAAAATATCATCATTAATTTAATATTTCAAAAATATTACCAAAAGTTTTGGTTTTCAAAAATATCACAAACACAAAAATTGTTTTTATAAAATTTATAAATTTAACTTTTCGGTTTGGGTTAACTATTTTAGATTTAATGTATAGTTTTTAGGGTGTAGGATTTAAGATTTTTAAATCCTAAAAGCATGAAGTTAGGATAGAATTATCCTTTAATAAGAGGTTATATGTGACGTAAATGAAAATATGGGCTAAATATACCACAAAAAAACTTTATTTTGTGTTATTTAAGAGAATTGCTCTTTAATAAATAAAAATGTGATATGGTTGGCTTCCCGGTGAACGTATAAATAAATCTGACATAAATAAACTGAATTAATAAATCAGGAAAAATCATAGAAGTGTCAAGTAAATATGAGAAACATTATAGAATAAAAAAATTCATGAAAAATTCATAGAAATAAATATGAGAAACAGCGAAATCAATTTCTCATTTTCTCAAAAATCTCAAAAGAAAACCTCGAACTTTGAGTAGATATATCTTAAAACCCTTAAGTTTCGTTTTTCCAAATGTTAAACCCAAGGTTTTGGATAACCCTCAACTTTGGGTTCAGCTGGGAATTTATGATTCTATTTCGCAATTACGAATCATGATCAAGCAAATATTCAGAAAAACGATCGGAAAAATCGCAAAGTTTTGTTCTGTTCTTGAACATGATAGGTTTCTACTCTTAAAGTTACTGCATGAAACTGATGATTTTAGTTTCTGCTCTATACAGCATGGAAACACCCAATGCATAAATCCAGTGATTTTGAATACAAGTTATACAACAGTTTTTGATAAGAAATGTATTAGATGGACTCTTTTTGCTTAATCAATCGTAACAAACACTAATCCAAGCTTTTGTTATTCAAATGTAGAAGAGAGTAAGAATATAGGTTTGAATATTTATTCTGAAGCTCACTCAATCACTCAAATCAGTCCACTCGTATCAAGAATGGTTTACGCGCATAATTGTCTCATTTAATAAAAAAAAATCTCATATAGGGTGGTAGTTCACAAAACTCAAAATATTATTTTGATTAACAAAATAAACAATGGAGTTTATTCTACCGCCCCCATAATCAATCAGAACCAAGAAAGAACCCTAAAATCCAGTTTACAGTAGAGAAATGCTGGAATCCCCCCTCATATTATTACAGAGAAACAAAATCTCTTTAAGCCAAAAAAAAAACTACGAAAGAACCAGAGATTTTCAACGTACCAAAACAAAGAAATCGAATTGGTAGCTAAACCAGAGAAATGCGAAATCAGAGACTCTTACGAGCTTTGATGTGTGTTTTATCATTGTGTGGTTCTCTTTTAGAGCAACATAGATTCAGGATTCTCGATGTACCCCTTGAATGCTTTCAACCATTCAGCTCCAATGGCACCTGCAGAAGACAGAATATTTGATTTATCCAATGTTTCGCGATTTCATGATGATGATCATCATATTGGTGAATGAATCTATGATGATAAAAAAACAGGATTACCGTCTACTACGCGATGGTCACAGCTCAGTGTTACAGGCATGTAAGAAGCAAAATTGAATTGATCTGGACCGTTACCAGGGACAACTCTCTTTTCAGCTGTTTTTTAAGATTCAGACACAAAACACGAATCGGTCATTGGATCTTTGGGAAGATAGTAACATACTTTGTTCGGTAATGAGAGAGCGCTTACCGGATCCAACTGCTAGAATGGCGGCTTGAGGTGGATTAATAACTGCACAGAATTGCTTGATGCCAAAAGGTCCTCCCAAGTTAGAGACTGTAAATGTTCCTCCCTGAGAAAAAGAGATTATTCTTAGCTCATTCTGCCGAAAGATAATGATTCATGAGCAAGTGAGCGAATTCTCTCACCTCATAATCTTCTGGCTTTAAGCTGTTCTCTTTTGCTTTTTGAGCCAATAACCGAACTTCTTCTCCTATTGTGGACAGACCTTTCTTGTCTGCGTCCTGGAATCAAGCAATTAATATAATTCAGTAATCTACAGTTTGTGCAGCAGTAAAGGGTTAAACAATATATTGAGTGCTCATTTGCACACACCTTCACAACAGGAACATAGAGCCCATTTTCTGTTTGCACTGCAACGTTGATGTTCACGTTTTTAAACCTATAGAGCAAAGGTTACGATGTTTGCTAAACCATCCATATTCAAAAGTTTGACGATGTACTTACTGGCGGATGTAATCATCAGTCCATGAACTATTGCACTGAGGAACTTTCTTGAGAGCTAATGCAGCAGCCTGAAACGCATGAAGATAGTAAGTGAAATAAGAGGATCAATTGGCTTGCTTGTAAGTATACATACACAAGTAATATGTACCTTAACAACAAGATCATTGACAGATATTCGTTTCCCACCAGAAGCCTCTTGGAATGAATTGAGCTGACTCCTCAGACTGCATATACAAAAATTGCTTTGTCTAGCTTACCCATTGACGTCGACTCAAAATACATAATCCGAAACTTAATACTTACCCCATAAGTTTGTCAACACATGTATCGACGGTTAAGTAATAGTGAGGGATAGTTTGCTTTGAGAATGCCAAACGTGAGGCTGTGACCTGTCAAAATTATACAGTAGAGGTTATAGAGCCCATTGAAACTGGCTAAACGAACCCGCAAAGGTTATATGGTCTTTACCTTTCGTATCTGAGAATGAGGGATGTCAACATAGTCCAAAGCTGGAACCTTGGAGTCAGTGGACTTAGATGGCTTCGCAGTAGCTTCTTTACCACCTGAAGTTGCACCGTTGGAAGATGTATTAGGACACAGGGATGGGTGAAATACTGTAAACAGAGGTAAGAAAGGTCTGAAAGAAAAGTAAAGGAGAGGAAGAGTCCAGGAGTTACAGATACCTAAGTACTCATCAATATCTGCCTTCACTATCCTTCCTTCAGGACCTGTGCCTTTGATGCTTGACAGAGGCACCTGATGAAATGAAAAGATAAATTAAGCATGAAGATTAAAAGCAAAAGAGTGTTTTTTTAGAAAATTGTGAATACTAACATTATTATCTTCAGCCAACTTTCTTGCAAGAGGACTAGCAAAAACACGATCTCCTGTTGGGGGTGAGCTAGGCTTGGAAGTCTTTGGTTCTGGAGGCAATGATGGATGTTCGACCTTCTCTTCCTTTTGTGGGAGAGGAGCTGGTTCTGCATTAGGAGGAGCCGCATCAGCAGTAGATGATGGGCTGTAATCTTTGAACTTTCCAATATCTTCTTCATCTTCCACTGTAATAGCAATTACCTACTTGAAGGCAAAAACATTTGAAGTTATTCAAAAAGTTCCATTTCACATAAATGGACTGTGATCTTAAAATCAATACCCTGAGTCCCAAGAGAAACCATGATATTACATAACTCCACAGAAACTAGAAATTTTCATACCTCGCCGACTTGAATTTCTTTTGATCCCTCCGCCTTCACAATCTTGGCGAGATAGCCCTCTTCCATGCATTCCATTTCGACAGTTGCTTTGTCCTAAAAAACATAATTTAGTTAAGAGTTATTTTCCCAACACGAAAATAGAAATTCGAAGATGAGAATCAATCTAGATTGACATTACAGTTTCAACTTCACAGAGTACTTCACCAGGAGCAACTTTATCACCTTCTTTTTTCAGCCACTTGGCAATGTTACCCTGAGAATTGGAAAATTAGTTTATTAGAACGTAAAGATAAACGGATATAAGTTTCGATCAAGAGGTAAATGAAGGTCCATGCCTCAGTCATTGTTGGCGAGAGAGAAGGCATTCCGATCTCTTGATGAGGAGGCAGATCTGAAACACATTTTCAGAAATTCTAGGTAACCGAACCAATCTAAAGCTTATACCATTTAGCATCTTCAAGTTGCGCAAGCACTACACAAATGTCTTAGCAGGGCGTTTACGATGAAGCCTTAACTCTCCAGTTACATGATTAGTTCAAAGAAAGTCAGGAAATCTGATATTGCTTAAGTAAAGCCAGATGAATGGCAAGCGAAACAGATCATACTTAGCTATATTCAAGTTGGTGAAGTTGTGTGTAAGAGCAAGGTGGAAACTGGAAAGTACAAGAGTAAAGGGAACAAAAGCGCATTAAACATATTTAAAGCTCTGAGATGAAACGCTAACTACCTGAACCCGATGAAAATCCTCTAACTGCTTGCATTGAACTGGTATGTAGAAAAACCAAGCTTATAGTTAAGGAAAAAAGTATCAATACAAGCAGGCAGTAAAGGCTAATGCACATCCACCACATAGAGTAAGAGAAAGAGATTTAACCATGGAAATTCTTTTCCAAATATTGGCCTTCCCATTGTACTACTTAGTTTCGTTCTCGTAGATGAAAAACTAATGGACACCGGTACCTATTAAGGAATTAACAACATCAAGACAACACAAAACTCTTAAGGTTTCTGCTAACTAGTTAACATGATTTACTGAGAAGGGACACAGCTACAGAGAACATCAAGGACTTACGGTGCTGGTGCTACATTTGGAAATCCTCTCCAGTGGGGAATAACCAAGACGGGCATTGAAAGTATCTGTAGACCAAACAAAACAAGCTGAAGCGACAAGCCAGAGAATCTCACAAATGTATTAACCATAGAACATTACCTTCTCTGTTTAGAGTAGCCCGATTAGCGTTGGAGAAGTAGCGGACTGTTGCAGCTTGCTCACGCCGCAGTAAAGTGGAAACATCCTTCAACTGTCAAAAGTAAACAAACACCAAGTGACGTTATAGATCTCAACTACCTCCCAGAAGCAAGCTAAACATCAAATCACAAATGATACCAGATTGATCATGAAGCTCTTAATCTAAGCTAATTCAGTACATTGCTCGCAAGTAAAGAATCTCAAACTAAAACAAAATCAGATGAATCACAATTCAATTGAATCTCGTACGTCAAACCCAATTGGGATAATACTCAACACCGAACGAATCATTTCATAATTATCAATACCACGATCGCTGAAGAACCTACAAAATATGCAAAATGATCGGAGAAAATGAAATCAAGGCATAGTTACCTTCTTGGAATGATTGATGATGCGTGACGCATAAGCCATTGATGCCTAATCGGAATTGCTTCAGCCGATCCGATTATCGTTTCGCACCTCTGTGTATTTAACTCTGACTAAGGAAGAAGAAACACTTTATTTTCGTTTTGTTTGTCTCACCTTTTTGATTTACCAAAGGACAGAAAATTTTGTGATCCGAACCAGATTAAAACCTGAGAGAGAGAGAGAGAGAGAGTGCGGCATAATCGTACGGTCGAGATTAAAGTTGACTTTAGTTATGGGCCTAACTGTTAGCCCATTAAGAGCTTATAATGAGCTTCTCGGATTGCTATATAGTTTACGCTTTATATACAATCAATGAGAATGATGATAAAAGTGGTCTTGATATCAATGGGATTTTCGAATATCACAGGGTTAGGAGAATCTCTCTCTCCATAAGTATAGGTTTTTCAGGGAGTGAGTCACTTGTATCTGAACCATTGACTTGTAATAACCATTTGAATACCATTGATTTCCTCCTAAGAACCTTAAAAAGAAACCTCTGAAGTCTTGGTTTTGCTGATTCCTGCATTGTTCTTGATCTCTCTTCTCTATGTTTCTCATGATAAGATTTGTTTTGGATCACATTCAGAGTATCTATCTAGCTATCATATTGGTTCGAACCCTAGTTGAAAGTTGTTTCTTGTTTTTGTTGTAGATTGCAGGGAAGGCACGGAATACCGGAAAATTTTATGGACCTGTTGAGAGACGAGCTGCCAAAACTAGTTATTGAAGGCCAAATAGAAAATGTTTCTTATTTATTTATCAAGAATCTATATATTGGAATTGCCTCATACTAAAGAAAGCTTCGAGATATCTATAGATTTAGTTTAATCTATATTAGGAGATAAGCTAAAAGGAGTTTTAGGAGATAAGCTCCAAGGAGTTTTAGATATGTATTGGGAGATTTAGATAAGTGCTATTTTTAGTAGAGTTTTAGGAGATTTAGATAGATTTAAGCTTTGTGTTTACATATAACTGTATGTTGTTCATAAATGAAACATTCAAGTCATGTCTGATTTTACAAAAAACTTGCAAAAGCAGGTGGGAAACCTCTACAAGATCCCCATTGGTGCTGTTACTCCAGAAGGTTCCGCAATACAGAAGGTTCCCCGATGCAACAAGAAGGTTCCGCGGTGCCACAAGAACTACCATCAGAAGATTCCGCGATAGCACAAGAGTTGCCAAGTGTACCAATAGACGAGAGACAATAAAAAGTAGACGCAGCCGTAAAATTAGTAGCAGAGGCAGAAGACTGTGAGATGCAAGCAAAAGAGGCTGTCGAACTTGCCGATAGAAGCGTTGAGCTGCGACATGAAAGCCGCAGAAATGCGCTGTTAGCCATAGAAATCGCTCGCCGATGTAATGTCCCCTCTCAGCCACCATCTCATCATCAATTCATCATCATCATCATAATCACTCGCCTTTTGCTTTGTTACTTGCAGGTGAAAAAGTTTTCCTGCGGTAAAAGCTTCATCTTCTGGTCCGGTTCAATGTGGATGTATTCGATGACCGGTTTCTTTTATTGTTTCTGGCTTTGAGTAGAAAAAAAGAGAGTGTAGAAATGTGATTTCATTTGACAAAACTAATCACTTTTTCTCACTTACGTTTAGTTTTGTGGTTAAATGGTTTCTGGTTGCAAAGACAACAAACTAATGTTTTACTTTTTCTTAATAAAAGTTCTGCAGATTACTATCTTAGAATTTAGTTTCAACTATTTCTAAAGGTAACAAACTAGTTTGTATTATTAACGAAATATTTTTAAAAGTCGAGATTAGTTTCAATCCAGCTGATCAATTTATGAGAGTTGACATTTTATAATGGGCTTATTGTAGGCCCAGTAAAGCTTAAAGGGTGGGTTTCCAAATGTTCAGTGTCTCTTTACCTTTTTTTTTTTTTTTTGGTGCTCCTCTTTACCTCTCTCGTCTCTCCCATCGCAGTTCAAACCCGAGTTTGTGAGATTTTAAGATCCTCACTTTTGGTCTCAAGCTTTTCTTCTCTCGTTCAACTCAACCTCCAGGTTCGGAAATATCTGTTTTTCTTCTCTCAATTTCTGCCCTTATAGTTGTTGTTTGCGGGTCGAATCTGGGGTTTTGTCAAGGAAGAATTAAGAGTAGTTAGGGTTTTAATTTCCGTGTTTTGAGATGGCAAGCAATATTATCTTGTTCGAGGATATCTTCGTGGTCGAGAAGCTAGACCCTGATGGCAAAAAGTTCGATAAAGGTATATACTTTCTCAGCCTCAACCATTTGTAATGTTTCTAATGGCTTTAAGCATCGTTTGTTCATAGATGTTTTGTTTAGTATTGGTCATAGGAGTTCTTTCGTTTATCTTTTCTTTTACTGGGTCTGAGTGACTTGGGCATTGTCGAAAAATCTCAACTTTTAATTTTGTTCTGTCTTCAAATTTGACAGGCTTTCCCTTAATCTACAATGAATTGTGTGTGTGTTTGTGGTTACAGTTACTCGAATCCAAGCTACGAGCAACAACTTGGAAATGTTTATGCATCTAGATGTTAACACAGAGGTTTATCCGATGGCTGTTGGTGATAAGTTCACATTGGCGATGGCCCCCACACTGAATCTCGATGGAACCCCTGATACTGGGTATTTTACTCCGGTAATAAATTCTACTGCTTTTTATATGTTTGATCTGTTTTGTGTCTGTACGCACACACACACTCTTGTTTACTTGGCCAAATTTCATGAATGGTAACAGTGAACCTGTAATAGGATGTGGTAAGGATATGACTGTTAATGCTAATAGCTTGATATAACAATTCTGTTGGCTGATTCAGGACGCCTCTCTATCTAGGAATAAGAGTAAACGAATGGAATTTAAACAAGCTTTGGTGTCTTGAATTTTGAAAATCTAACTTTGGAAACCAAGAATGTTGTTTGCTCACTCTGAACATTAATCTTATAAGTGTTCATCTCTATATATTACAGGGAGCAAAGAAAACACTTGCGGATAAGTATGAATACATCATGCACGGGAAGCTTTACAAGATCTCTGAGCGTGACGGCAAAAGTCCAAAAGCGTAAGAATCCCATATACCTAGATCCCCAAAATCATATTATAATTCAATATTTATCCAAATAGATCCGGTTCAGCTTACAGATCTAACCATCTTGTTTCGGTGTCTTTCTATAAATTATGTGTTTCCAGAGAGCTATATGTTTCATTCGGAGGCCTCCTTATGTTGCTTCAGGGAGATCCTGCTCATATTTCTCACTTCGAACTCGACCAGAGGCTCTTCCTACTCATTAGGAAGCTGTGAGATGCCATTCGTTATTCAGCATGTTTGTCATAAAAACCGAATTAACAGAGAGGGGTTTATCTTATGTTGAACTTTTGCTACTTTAACTTGTGCTATTTTCATGAAGCAACTCTTACATAACAGCCATTTAATATATGTTTCTAGCTCTAAGCTATTGAAGGTAAGCACTTAGAGACCAAAAATATTTATAAACGAAGCATTTTGAACGGTCGAGATTAGATTTAATAATGTTCATTATGGGCCTATGGTGAGGCCCATAAAAAGCTTATGATGAGGCCTTTCTGGATTGCTATAAATTGCGAATTCCATTTCGATCTTTTCGAGAAGAAAATGAAAATAAGTAGAAAAGCGGGAATACCGAATTAGGGTGTTTTCTTCACCGGCGACTGACGACGACGAAGAAGACGACTGATTTACTGAAGCGTACGTGTATGGTTTTATAGTATGTACCGCGTGGATTTAGAGGTAGTTAGAGTTAAGAGCGAAGGATAATTTGATTTCGAGAGAGACGACGAAGGAAGGATTTAGAGATGAAAGGAAATCGGAAAAAGAATATATGGACGGATGAAGAAGAGAAGGCGCTTCTGGCCGGAATAACCAAATACGGTGTCGGAAAGTGGAAGAATATTCTTGTAGATCCAGAGCTCGCGGATCAATTTGTAGATCGCACTAACATTGACCTCAAGGTATCGAAAAAAATTCCCAAAATCTAGCTCGTCTTCCATGAAAATCGATTTGAGATTTATTATGTTGGATTTTTTTGTTTCTCTCTTGTTGCGCAATTCCAAGGATAAATGGCGAAATATAAAAATGAATGCTAGGCCAATTCGAGAGATATCAGAGGCACATACACTCGAATCTCCTTCCTCCGTTCCCATTTCCCCTGCAAATACTTCGCCTGTTGTTAGCAATGAGTCTTCTCCAAATAGCTCAGCAGATATGAGCAATGAATCTAGGTTTGCTATCTTTGAAGGGTTTAATAGTTTCTAACGACTTGTACTCTAAACCTTCTCATTTACCTTTTGCCAGGTACGATGCAATGGTTTTTGAGGCGTTATCAACAATCAATGATGAAAATGGTTCTGATCTCAATGAGATTCTCAGCTTTATCGAGGTTAAAAGGATTATATATGTTGAAGTTTTTGATTTCATGGTTTATATATGACATTCATTAGTTTGATCTCAGTACTCGTCTTTCATACAAAAGCTAAGTTTTTCAGCTGAGCTGAGTAGTCATATATAATGAATGACTGCAAAGACACTGTTACCGTTTGAATACCACTATCAACTGCCTGTTGAAACCTCTTTGATGCGCTTAGATATTGCAACTTTACAAAATAATCGTTTGGCTATTTCTCATATTTACGTTCAATCATAACGTCAAGAATATATGATTACACTGGATCCTGTTGGAAGTTGTTCTTTGTGGTTAATCTATTGCAGGAACGACATGAGGTTCCACAAAACTTTAGGGAACTTTTGATATACAGCCTACCCATCTTTGTTTCTCAAGACAAACTTAAAAACGTAACTAGTTTTTTTCTTTTTCTTGATGCGCGTCTTGGCAAATTTTCTCTATACCTCACATTTACTGGACAAGATGTAGGGATGTTTGATAAACGCAAAAATTACTTTACTAATGCAGGTACAAAATCGTTACAAGATCTCTGTTACGAAAGCAAAGAAGCCAAAATTCACTCTGCATCCAAAAGATTCCGCGAAGCCACCAGAGCTACCAAGTACTTCTGTGATAATAACAACATCAAAAGAAACACAGGAGATTGACGCAGCAGCAAACAAAATAGCAGAACGAATCAATAAACTGACAGAAGAAAACAAGGTAATAATCTTACTCCTATTTACTTTATGATTCTCATCCAATGTACAATATCATAGCATCAAAAGATATGATCCCAGTTGGAAGTCATTCTCTGTGGCTGATCAAATACAGTTATGGTACAAGGAGGGACAAGACTGTAGGAATCTTGTTAGTGAGTGCCTGAAAATTCTTGTTTCTGAAGGCAAAATGGAAAAGGTTTTATACTTAACTACGCAGTTATTTATTGATTTAACCAGATTAACCAGACATGCTCATTGTAAAGGTCAAGATTTATGTTTGATAAAACTTAGAAAAGTTTGTAAAGTGCAGGTTTTAGATGGCTACACGATCTCAGAATTAGTAAACAAAGTGTTGGACGTAGCACCTGAAGTTGTAGCAAAGATATTTGTAGAGGCTGATATCAAAAGGTCTATAGCAGCAGAGGCAGTCAAAGAAGCAGAACGAATGGACAAATTGGTTGAAGAAAGCCAAACGATGCTTCAATTATCCTTAGAAATCCAAAAACAACGCAACCTCAAGAGCCCACATGGCTAATATAGTCGTTCGGGTTTAGGTTCAGATTTAGAAGTTTAAGATCCATTCAAATATTTATAAAATTTGGATCGGATTCGGTAATCTAAAATAGCGGAAAAAACTTAAAAATAGTTAAATTTAAATAAATCTTGGTTAAATCTTCACAAATATGACTAAAAACTTTCATATATTTTGGTTTTAAAATAATTGATATCTTTAGATTAATAATTATAATGTTGGATAATTGGTTTACATCAAATCTGAATATAATTAATCAAATCTGAATATAATTAATATTGTAAAGTATATAAATGTATTTCAAATAATTTGAATAACCGTTTGGTTTTCGAATTGGTTCTTTATATATATGAATTTAAGATTTATACGGGTATTTTATTGATTTGAGTTTGATATTTTTTTTTGAGTCCGATTTGATTCGATTATTCGATTTTCAGATATTTTGTCCATGCCTACACATGGCACATCAATTCATCATCGTCATTATCCCTGTCTTTTGCTTTGTTTCTTGTAGGTGCTCTTGGCAAAGAGATTTGTCTACCGTGAAGAGCAATACTGGTTGACACGATCGTAAACTAAGTACGTGGAGCTAATTTATGGTTTGGTTCAATTTAGATTAGATTAAAATACCGGTGATTTTGAATAGGATAAGATAAGAGGCTCGAGTTACTGACCGTTTTGTGTGTTTCGGTTCTGTTATTGTAGTTTGTAAATAAATGTTTCTGGTTGTAGTGGGAAACTGATGTTCACTGTTTTGTTTATTAAAAAAGTGTAAGGCATTAAATATTTAGATTTTTCTCTAATAGATGATGTGTAATTGTGTGTATGATGACTCTTGACAATGCTTTGCGATATCATAAAGCACCAAAAGTTGCTGGAAAGTATAAGCTTTTTCCCAAACAAAAATTTGGTCTTTTTTTGTCTAATCAAAAAGTTTTGGTTTGGTTTATTAACTATTCATATTTCCACTTGGAAACAATATTGCGATTTGATATATATTTTTTTCTGTGTTAGTATTCAATTGCGATTCATAGTCTCTTTTGACACACCAATATGTTTTCCTGTTACTTCCAACGAAATTTAGAAAACTGTAAAAAAAAGTGGGTGAAAAACTGAAAAGGAAAAAGGAAAGAAGGGGCAAAATTGGAAAACAAAAAAAAGTGACAAAGGAAAAACAATTCCTAAAGAGAATGTAAAAAGTGGTTAACACGTTTAGGACAGTCCTCTCTTACCTCAATTTTTATTATTGCTCTTTGCTTTATCTCATTGCGGTTCAGATCCGAGCCCGGGAGATTACAACAAAGCTCTCTAACAAAGTCCTTCACTTTTGCTCTCAAAGTTTTCATCTTTCATTCAACTCAAGCTCCAAGGTTTGTAAATTTCTGTCTTTTTCCTTTTTCTGCGATTGGTTACTTTGTTAGATTAACAAATTGGATCTTTCGAGTCTGATTTAGTCTCTTTTCCGATGGATTTGGTTCGGATTTCTTATGGGTCGATTTCAAAGGTTTATATTTTGATCTTATTCTTATAAATCTGTGCTTCATCATGAGTCATCGTTACATGAATCAATTAGTGGCGGAAACTCTTCAAATCCCTTTATTTCTCTCGATTTGATTTTGAGCAGACTGGTTAGCTTTGATTTTCGATGATTAAATCATCCAGTTGAATAGCTTTGATTTTCCATACTTGTGTTATTACTTTCATGGAGAGATAGATATTAATACTTGTATTCCTGTCTATATGGACTTCAAGTTTGGCTATTCTGATACATTCTTTGTTTTGCTAAAGTCTTTGGCTAGATTTAAGAGTTGTATGTTCATTACCTTTGGCTATTTGGGGTCTAAAGTTTGTTTCTTTTGTGTATTGTTGTAGTTATGGCAGGATCGGCACCAGAAGGTACACAGTTTGATACGCGTCAGTTTGACCAAAAGCTTAATGAAGTGTAAGTCCCTAATATCTATAATTTCGATACTTCGATCTGATTTGATTTGCTGTATTTGCTAATCTTATTGTTTATTTGGTTGCAGTCTCGAGGGACAGGATGAGTTCTTCACCTCATATGATGAGGTCCATGAGAGCTTTGATGCCATGGGTTTACAAGAGAACCTTCTTAGGGGTATCTATGCTTACGGTAAGTTAAGAAGAATCACATATAAACAACTTCTGTTTTTTTGTTCTGATTCCTGTAAACATCATCTCATGTGTTCTCTTGTTGGAGTGATTGATTTTAGGTTTTGAAAAGCCTTCTGCTATTCAGCAAAGAGGAATTGTACCCTTTTGCAAGGGTCTTGATGTGATCCAGCAGGCACAGTCTGGTACTGGAAAAACCGCCACTTTCTGCTCTGGCGTATTGCAGCAGCTTGACTATACCCTTGTCCAGTGCCAGGCTCTGGTTTTGGCTCCAACCAGAGAGCTTGCTCAGCAGATTGAGAAGGTCATGCGTGCCCTTGGTGATTACCTCGGCGTCAAGGTTCATGCTTGTGTTGGTGGAACCAGTGTCCGAGAGGATCAGCGCATCCTTCAGGCTGGTGTTCATGTTGTGGTTGGAACTCCTGGTCGTGTGTTTGACATGCTTCGAAGACAATCTCTTCGCCCTGACTGCATCAAGATGTTTGTTCTTGATGAAGCTGATGAAATGCTCTCCCGTGGTTTCAAGGATCAGGTTTGTCAATACTTTAACAAGTTTGAATCTTTTCCTGATATGGTTATTAAACTCTGATGTTGACTTGGTTATTATGTTGTTTTCTGGTGAATCTACAGATCTATGACATATTCCAGCTTCTCCCACCAAAGATTCAGGTCGGAGTGTTCTCAGCAACTATGCCTCCAGAAGCTCTCGAGATCACAAGGAAATTCATGAGCAAACCAGTGAGAATCCTGGTGAAACGTGATGAGCTCACACTTGAAGGTATCAAGCAATTCTACGTGAACGTGGAGAAAGAAGAGTGGAAGCTTGAGACTCTCTGTGATCTCTATGAGACTCTAGCCATCACTCAGAGTGTCATCTTTGTTAACACGCGTCGCAAGGTCGACTGGCTCACAGACAAAATGAGAAGCCGTGACCACACAGTCTCAGCAACTCATGGAGACATGGACCAAAACACAAGAGACATCATCATGAGAGAGTTCAGGTCTGGTTCATCTCGTGTTCTCATCACAACCGATCTCTTGGCTCGTGGTATTGATGTGCAACAAGTCTCTCTGGTCATAAACTTTGACCTCCCAACTCAGCCAGAGAATTACCTTCACCGTATCGGAAGAAGTGGAAGGTTTGGGAGAAAGGGTGTGGCGATTAACTTTGTGACTCGTGATGATGAGAGAATGCTGTTTGATATTCAGAAATTCTACAACGTGGTCGTTGAGGAGCTGCCATCAAACGTCGCCGATTTGCTGTGAAGAGAACAAGAAACAAGAAAGAAAGGTTACTTGTCGTGCAAGTTTGGTATTTGATTTTTGACCCCTCTCTCTCTCTTAACCATGGATACCTCTTTTTCAGTTTCTAGTATTCATCAACTCTGTCGAACATATATGGTCTCTTTTGACCTTTTTTATTTTATTTTTATTCACATGCAATATTTATTTCTTCTCTTGTATCATCCACAAATCTTTCGTAATTACAAGTCATGTCATAGCGATTTCTGTGCTTGTTTGTATGATTTCGTCACTTAAAAATCTTACAATCGATATAGTCCAATTGAAAATTTTCAATGAATTGGAGTCGAAGAGTTTTGGTTCTATTCTTTGAAAAGAGGTATTTCTTTTTTTCACTTTTGGTAAAAATAACAAGAATGCTTCAGCCTTTCCACACTTTTTTTTTGTGTGCGCGCGCATAATATAGGAAAACAAGACTTTTGAAATCGAAAAACAACTGCTGAAGCTTTTAAAAATTGGGAAAATATAGGAAAAAAGCAAAGAATACGAAATAAATAATAACATTTTTAAAGGAAAAATGTCAACTATTTGTCATACTTCTCTAATCAGTAATCACATCTCTCTTTTTTTTTTTGTTCTTTTCATAAAGTGTACAGACACAAACACAATCCAGAAGATGGGTGCAGGCGCTAGAGTCTCCACAAGCATGTGAAAGATGTTACCGGAGAGTTTTGGTAGTAACATACCGTAAAGGGCAAGGAAGATAAACCAAGCTCCTATGCGTCCCCCAAATCAGTAAGTGTTCGATCCAAGTGAAGTGACTCATGGTTAGAGCGATTTTAACGTTTACTGCCCATAATGCATGTAAACATGGCGGTTCCCATGGCGTTCATATCTGCGGTTTGGCCATCAGAGCGGAATGATTGGACATGGAAGATTCCGAGGTTTAGTGCAAAGATGACTATAGATGCGTAAACTCCATTTCCCATCCATCCAAGGATTCTGTACCAATCGAAGAATAGGTTCTTGGGGCCTTGTTGATACAATGCAGGGAACTAGAATAAGAAAAAAAAAGACGAAGAAATGGATCAAGATACGAGAAAAAGGTTTGCTTTTATTCTTTTAAGTGAAAGATGGTGGAGAGGACTATAACCTGTAAGCAGACATCAGAAAGAACATCTTGTTCAAAAACTACAAGGGAAATGACGGGGAGAGAAGTGAGAATCACGTTGAAGAGTAATAAGTAGAAGTCTTTGTATATTGATTGACCAGAAAACCCTGTAAAGGCTTCGAAGTAGAAGAGAGTTAGACCAAACGTTATGTTCTTGTAGAAGAAATAACAAATCTGTGAAAACAAAAATTATGAATCAAAATCAGGTATATATATAGAGAGATATATGTTGTCTGATGAGTTAAATGATGAATGCATATACTACCATCTGGGCTATTCGTTTGTAGCACCAGTGTCCGTGGACAACAAGTAGTCTCTCAAGAAAACGAAACTGGGCTATGGAGAAACAGAAACAAAAAAACTCAGAGAACCAGGCAAAACTTAACCGTCTCACTGTGCTGAAGAAAAGTTTGTTTTAAGCACCTGCCTGCCTTCAACGCCACTCATGCCAACACCAATATCAGCTTCTTGAATCATTTGCACCATCACCGATTGCCAAAGTTGTTTTTCCTGTTCCTTCTTTGGCTAGTCTTGATACCTAGAAAACCATGATAAACAAAAATATGATTATGTGACATTCTGAAATCAGTAAAGATGTTTTCAGACTAGTTGCTACTCGTACAAGTGCTTTCTGTTTGGGAGAGACACGACAGCAAATCACTGATGCACAGTCAACTGCAAGGGCAAGAAACTGATACTTGACATCATCCTTCAAAGCATAGGTAAGTGTCTTTCCATCAATGATCAAAGCAAATGCTGCATGTGGATCCTTTTCAATTTTGATCATCTGTGAAGCATTCGTGATCTGCATCAAAATGTTCTCCTTTGCAGCCTGACCATTCAACGAGTTTTGCTATCACATTCAAGATTCTACTGCAACAGTAAATGTAGGTTTTAAATATAGCATCGGCCTAATACATACAGCTTCAGAGTCTTGTGATGATTCCTCCACATTTGTAAGTGAAATGAGTATTCCACTTAGTAGTAGAGGAAAATCTATTGGGGTCTGTGGTATCAGCAACAAAGAAGAACAAACCCATATTGCTGTTTCCATCTTATCTCCTGTCAAAACCCATATCTTGAGACCAGCTTGGGCAAGGTTATCAATGCATTGAGGCACCTGAAGTGAACTACAAACAGTAAGTTGAAAAGGATTTTCGAAAGGTTGCTTCTTTGTAATAATCACAATTTGAACTCTGCTTCATACCCCTTTTTGCAGTTTATCCTCCACAGCAGTAGCTCCAACAAGGATCAATTCCTTCTCCATCATATCTGATACCCTCTCGAGCATCTCATCTCTATCAGCTCCAACTGAAGTTTTGGCTTTGTGAAATTCATTGTTCCATGCTGCATACTCGGTCTCATCCAGCTTTCTGTAACCAAGTGCCAATGTGCGTAAACCCGCTTCACCATATTCATTCAAGTGCTTGGAAGTAGCTCCCAAACAATCTTTTCCTTTCTTTGATAACCGGTCCAATATGATGCTGCAGAAAAGGCATAAAATTTTGGTTAGAAGAAGTGATAAGCTATTGGAACTGGCTTGAAGTTATGCTTTCAAACCTGTCAGCGCCTTTACAGAGTAGAAGAATCTGCCCTTCCTCATCTCGGACAATGACAGACATTCATTTTCTTTTGCTAGTGAAGTCTAATAAATTCAATATTTTGTACTCTCTGTAAAATAATCTCCACGTGATTAGACATCTATAAGCAGGGATCAATGGAAAAAACTGAATCAATTGATTAAGTTAGAGTCTCACCTATCAACTGGCTGGCCTGAAGGTGAAAACCGTTCAGCTATAAACACACTTGACTGAGTCCTCTTAGTAAACTAAAAACCAAACTCCCTAGTGGCTACAATGAAAGCAACTTCATCAGGAGACTCAGCTTCATAAGTACACTTTCCAGTATCTTCATCCACCTCAGGAATGACAGTATGACAAACTGCGAGTATACGGAAAAACATCAAAATATCATCTGAATGGGGCTCATTTAACCAGTTTTCATCCATTAGACGATTATCTTCAAAACCAAACCCCTTAACACCAGTGGTCTGATTTCAATCCTTTTCGTCGCTAGCAGTGATTACAGTCTCTAATTCGAAGTCTGATGACGTCTTGCTGGACAGTTTTGAATAGCGTTGTGTCCTGTCTTTAGTCATTCGAAGGTTTGTATTTGTAACTTCTTCACCTTGATCCTCCAGATCCATTGCCATCTGCTTTGCAGCAGCTAGTTCTACTTCACTGGCACGGACACCTTAAGAAGTACCCACAATTGAGCATTTCAGAAAGTCCATTTGATTACATGTCAAAGTTCCTGTTTTGTCAGAACGGATAGTATAAACTTGTCCCAGCTCTTCATTTGAATTCGATGTGCGTGCTTGAGCCGGAGTCCAACTCTCACTATCATACATTTGCAAGTCTTGATTTATGAAATGTGCTTGCAAGACTTTGACTACCTCAATGGAAACATACAATGAGATTGGAATCAAGTACCCATAAAGCAAGAGAGCAGTGATCAAATGGATAACCCAAGCATGCCTCAACATCCTGCATAAACCTCCTTACCCATACTTAGCCCAACAACGAAAACCAACGGAGCAATCATACTCCATTTGTTAAACGGAGATAAAGGAAACACAGAGAGAATAGCAGCTACTAAAAAGTAGAAATTGGCAACGCGGTGGAATTGCTTGTACAAGCATTTAGGTAAGAAAGTGAGAATGTTATACCTAGTGGTCGATACATAGTTTGATCGGTACCTAAGAAGTTTAATAGCCAAGTGTATATGAGGTTGGTTACAATGAACGATTCTAGTGTAACCAGGTCCATTAATAACATGAGGTCCTTGATCTTCAAGTGTTTTTTCTAAAAGTCTAGAAATGGCTTTTACGGATCCTTGATCTTATCCTACGATGAGTCATTTTTTGTCACCGGAAACGTAACACACAAGCACCATTAACTCTCTTCGATACTGCAAATTTCAAAACAAAATTTAAGAAAAGGTATTAGCTTAACCCATCCCCAAATCAAAGATCCGGAAACTGATTACTTCGCCAGTATCACAAATTCAATAAACGATGATGATTTATATTTAATCCAGAAACGAAAGATCGAATCCCTAAAACTTGTAACTCCTTTAACCTCTTTAACGTGATGTTCAAGACATCTAATCCCTTGAACATCACGTTAAAGAGTGTAAAGGAGAACAAACCATTTAATAGTTAGCCTTCGTTTAAGAGCATGACACCAGTATAAACAAACAATTTTCAAGTGTGATTTATTGGCTTATTTAATAGTTAGCCGTCGTTTTTTTTTTTTGGTTATATTCTTACATAAAGATTGGAATGATTAGTAATACTGTATAAATACTAATCACGTGCCTGGGATTTTCCGTACTTCAGCTTAGCGTACCGATGATTAATCACACGAGCAATTGGTTCATATACCGGTTTGGTTTTTGCATCAGACCGTAAACATCCTCTCATTTCCGGTTTAGCACTCGGTTTTCGCTTTGTATTGCGAGTTAAGGAAAATCATCTCCCAATTCACAAAATAAATTTTATTGACAATCTTACACTACATATGCAAATGTAAATTTTATACATTTTATAATCGCACATAAGCAAACAATTATATTTTTCTGATACAAGATAAAAAGCTAATAATACATTAAGTGATGTTTTATACTTCCTTTTGGGACTAGCTGATTCCGTAAATACACGAAGATGAACAACGAATATCTCTAGAATAGCTCAAAAACCATGGATTTTGATGTTATCCTTCTTCACAAGCCCAGTCTGATTCAAACAATTGTATCATCAGACACAATGTTTCGATCTTTCACGATAAACCAACAAATATGGAACAAAAAAATGGTGATTTACCTGAACAAGGAACGTAGAGACAGTTCTTCCTCTGGTCACCTTGAAGCTGAATAACCTACAACATATTGAAGATATTAAGTCATTAAAGATATCAAATCTAAACTAAAAGCAATCCAAAATATTTCTCTGTTACGTCTTCATAGAGTAAACGATGTAATAAAGTTTTAAAGAACACCTGTCCTAATTCAGAGTCCTGGACAACACTGCCATTGCTCTAGAATTCTTTCTTAAGGTCTTTAAGTTTCTTGCTATAGCTATACTATTTCTTAAGTCCCTGGACAGTAGTCAAGCTTTTTCTACCATTACGCTGCTGAACACGAATGTGCACGTATTCCTTTGTTCCCGCCCCAGAGTCCTCAGCATTTGCATCAGCAAACGGATCTTAACATCATTATAAAAACAGAACAGGTTATTTTATTAGCATACGAAGACACTCCATTAAAAGAACAACAATGCTTCAACCAATATAATTCAGATGAAACTTTACCAAAGGCAGTGGGGACTTGAACTTCAAGATCAGACATGAACCTTAGTTGAAACAAGGGAGCAAACAACAAAAAGGCCTGAACAAAAACAGAATTGAGATGATCAAACGAGCTTCATCAAGGAGTTAGAATCTGATAGATTCATATAACAAATCCTAAACAAACCATTTTCTGCAAAAAATAAAATCTCAACTCAATCGTAGAATTCTAAAATTCGAATCTATACAAGAAAGTTTTCTCAGGATCTAACATCGATCTCTACAGAATAAATAACATAAAAATAGTTTTGGAAAAAAAGCTCATAATTTCTGCCTAACAAAGTTCAACTTATGGAGCGTGGTTAGAGACTTCGAGCATAAGATGGGAGAGATCCTGAAATCGCCCAAAATCTAGCAACGATGAGAAAACGTAAGCAACAGGTTATGAAGGAAACCCTATCCCGATCCAATCAACGATGTTCAAGAGAATACTTTGATCTGATCATCAAAATCTTGTCGAAATTGTCGGGGAAGTCTATGGTCAGTGTCGTTGTGTATGTAAGTTTTGGTCGTCGATTACTCGCCGTCCAAATTACAACCAGTTGTTCCCGATCAAGTAAAGTTGTATTTTTACTCAATACCTCAGCCTGAAAAACCAGACAAGAATTCCTCTGTTACAGCCACCTTTGATCTCGTAGATTCGCTTCTCAAATTTGTCTCTGAAATCTGTCGTCCTGTACACGGACTGGAATGTCACCAACGTAGTGATTATGGGAATCATATGGTCGCTGCACTAGTGTTGGTTTATCATTATCAAGCTTATCTTCAGTAGAAACCGTTTCCTACAACACGAAAGATGCCTAGAGAAAGCCAGAGATGGCGAATCAATCTTTAAATTCCATTCACCTCTGTTTTTAGAGTTGTTCATCATAGGGATTCAAAAGTATTATTCATACATATCTTCAGAAGCACTGCTTTTTTTTTTTATTGCAGGAGGCAAAGAGCATAGAAAGCAGTCTAGTACGTTTACAGACAGAGATTTCGATCTGGGTTGATGCAGACAAAACACAAGATGAGTTGTGATCTGATGAAAGAATTTTTCTCGAAAAAAAAAACACATTCAAAGAAAAAGCTACAATTATTGGGTTTTAGATCTTAGAAGCAAATATGGAACTAAGCCTCGCTCTTCACAAGCTCTTCAATAGATTTCCTATATTCCACAATCAAGTCCCTGACCAAATATTTTAACAACACAAAGTAAGTAACAGCAAGATCTGATCATATAAAAGCAATATGTTTGCTTACCTTCTTAGTTGAAGCAATAGCTCACTTTCTTCAAGATTTCGCCTTTGGCCATCCACAGTCTAATAAACACACAAAGATCAGTAAGCACAAGATTAAACAGAAGCAGGCAAAATGCTTCAACAATAGTTTTAGATCTTACCATAGTTTTAGATCCAAGGGATCCTGAAATCGAATTCAACAACTGTTGACATTTATCAAAATGGCTATTCAATTCAGTCACCTGCAATTCCACACAATTCAACATCCAAGAACCCTAAAACCCCAAAAGACTGGATTTTTCAATAAAAGAAAAACAAACCAGGGCATCAGAATTCTGATCTCGTGTTCCGTTTTCAATCGTATCGCTTAATTTCTCCACCAACTGCGTCATTAACACGAAGTTAAACCTATTTTAAGGGAAGAATTAAATCTATTTTTTTTTATTTCTTACCGATAAGAGATGGAAATGAGAAGCTAAAGACTGATGCTGTTGCGGAGTCTGAACCGGAGTTTGAACCAATTGTTGTTGTTGCGGTGTATGCATCATAGATTGCGGCGTATGAGCCACCGTCGGAGGCGATTGCAATGACGATGGCTGAGAAGGAGGAGATTGTAACAAACGTTGTTGTTGTTGTTGGAATTGTTGTTGTTGAATGAAATGTTGCTGTAATTGAAATTGCTGGAATTGCTGAGCCTCTTGTGTTGGTGGCTGGAATTGTTGTTGATGAAATTGTTGTTGTTGTTGTTGTTGCTGCTGCTGCTGCTGCTGCTGCTGCTGCTGGAGGAATACTTGTTCATGATTCGCTGGTGTACCGAAGTTACCCTGCGCTTGTACGTTGGGGATCATCGACCAATTACCTCCCGAGAATTGATCCATATTTTTTCCTAATCCGATCTCAAAATCGCCTCTCGTCGTCGTCTATAAAAGGATGACGGACAGGTAAAACGACCTTCTATTAAACGGTGCCGTTTCAGTTTAGGCTTTCGGTTTTATTCATTGAGAACGGCGTCGTTGAGCTTCAATCTCTTCTTCATCTCAAGCCTTGCGTGATCGTCTCTTGGGCCTGTTTTGTGAACAAACACTATGAGCTTTTGTTTTGGGCTTGTCCAGATTGGCCCATGTCTCAGCTGTTTCTTCTCCAATTGATCGAGAGAATTTGGATTTCGTCTGACAATTAGAAGAATCTGACTTCGTTGGAGCTGCGTTATCAGAGCAGAATCACTTCCTCGTCACGCTCGTGAGTCTCTTCTTCTTCCTCTCCAGTTTTCCTTTTCAAGTATTTGGATCTTCCTTTGCAGTCCCATAGCTTTTCAATTTCCACGAGTTTTGGTCCTTCTCCGAACTTCACGACTTTGAATCTTCTGGGTTCGTCGCACATTCACGTAAGCTCCAATTCATCCTTTTATTTTACAATTCACGTTTCGCACATCGAATGATGTTGACGAGTTCTTCGGTATTGAGTTTGTGAAATTATGTGGAATGCTATTGTGTTGCAAAAAGAAATGTCTAGTATTGTCGTAATTATACTTAGAAGATTATCTAAGTTTAATAGTCTTTCTTCACTGTGGAATCAATGTTCTCTGGTGAACTTTTTGTTTTTTTCTTTAGTAAATATAGACATGAATTTCAGTGTGTTCTGAGTTTTAGTTACTCCATTGTTTTGTTTCTTTCAATGGGTAAGCGAGCTCCAAAGCTTTGCAATCACTAGTAAAGATTAATTGCAACTTTGATCGTGACATAGTTAGCAAAGTAATATAAAGTTTGCTCCTTTAACTAACAAACCAGATTCTGTTCTCATGGAAAAAGTGTTTAATTGTGAATCGACAATGGTTCTTGTGCTATTTCTCTTGATCAGTTTTTCCCCCTCTGTAAAGTCAAATTTACACTACTTGATGTAGAGTAGACTACGTGTCATCTTCTCTTTGGGCGACGAAGATGAGGCTGTTGAAGGTTGCGACGTGTAACTTGAACCAATGGGCCATGGATTTCGAGTGCAACATGAAGAATATCAAGGCTTCGATCGCCGAGGCAAAGGCCAACGGTGCTGTCATCAGGCTTGGACCCGAGCTCGAGGTCACTGGCTATGGCTGCGAGGATCACTTCTTGGAGCTCGACACCATCTCTCATGCGTATGCTTCTATTTTTAGTTCCTATTTCAATGACGAATCACATGAATGACTTGGTACTATCACTTTAGATGATGGAATTAATTTCATTTTCTTTTGAATTCAGTTCTCGGGACCATGTTCAACATGTTTTTCTAAGTTCCTGTTAATAGGTGGGAGTGTTTGAAGGAATTGTTGCTTGGTGATTGGACGGATGGAATATTGTGCAGCATAGGAATGCCTGCAATTAAAGGAGCTGAGCGGTATAATTGTCAGGTCCTCTGTATGAACAGAAGAATCATCATGATTCGACCAAAAATGTGGCTCGCAAATGATGGAAACTATAGGGAGCTTCGGTGGTTCACAGCTTGGAAGCAGAGAGAACACCTCGAGGAATTTCAGCTCCCTATTGAAATTTCAGAGGCTTTGTCACAGAATTCAGTCCCTTTTGGTTATGGTTTCATCCAGTTCATCGACACGTGAGTTTGGTTATAATCCTTCCTTTCAAAAATGGGTATCAATAATTTTTTCCACAATTCTAAACTGTATCAATTACATTTCCTTATCAGAGCTGTTGCAGCTGAAGTCTGTGAGGAACTCTTTAGTCCAGTTCCTCCTCATGCTGAGCTTGCATTGAACGGGGTTGAGGTATTTCTGAATGCAAGTGGAAGTCATCACCAACTGAGAAAGCTAGATATTCGTCTGAATGCTTTCATGGGGGCTACTCACGCTCGCGGTGGGGTGTATATGTACAGTAATCAACAGGGATGCGATGGTAGCCGCTTATATTACGGTACAAAAATACTGCTCAACAAACCTTGAAGGATTGAAATTGTTATTTGAGTGATCATCTTGATTTATTCATTTTTTACCCAAGTGTAGATGGATGTGCATGCATTGTTGTAAACGGGGATGTTGTTGCTCAAGGCTCACAATTCTCGTTGAGGGACGTTGAGGTCATCGTTTCCCAAGTGGATCTAGATGCGGTATCCCACAGTTACCCTATGGCTTTACTCTCTGCATTGTGATATAGAAATAAAATATTCTTAAGACCATTTTGCTTATTTGGCTCGAGAAAGGTTGCTAGTCTTCGCGGATCGATAAGTTGCTTTCAGGAACAAGCAAGCTGCAAGGTTAAAGTATCTTCAGTAGCTGTGCCATGTAGGCTGACAGAGTCCTTCAACTTGAAAATGACACTAAGCAGTCCGCAGAAGGTTCTCCATCCTCAAGTATTTGATCTTAAGTTAACATTTATATTTTTCAATTCTAATATACATTAGTAATGCAGATCATGTACCACTCTCCACAAGAAGAAATAGCCTTTGGTCCCGCTTGTTGGATGTGGGACTATTTGAGAAGAAGTGGCGCTTCGGGGTTTTTGCTTCCTCTTTCTGGCGGAGCAGATAGCTCCTCCGTGGCAGCTATTGTTGGCTGCATGTGCCAACTTGTTGTTAAAGGTACACTGGCGCTTTTTCTGTGTAACTGTGTTTTGTCTTGTTGGACTTCCATGATATTGAGCCGTCTCAGTTGATATCTTTTTTCTCGTATAGAGATTGCAAAAGGAGATGAGCAAGTGAAAGCTGATGCGAACCGAATTGGGAATTATGCTAATGGGCAGTTTCCTACTGATAGCAAAGAGTTTGCCAAGCGAATATTTTACACTGTCTTTATGGGTTCTGAAAACAGGTAAATTAGTTAACTGGAGTAAAGAAAATATGAGTTTTGGTCACAGTTATCTGATTTTGCAGCAAAAATGTAACTTTTTTCCCTATATTAAAATCTCAATTTTGCAGTTCTGAGGAGACAAAAAGGCGTGCAAAGCTGCTCGCAGACGAGATCGGTGCTTGGCATCTTGATGTTTGCATAGATGGCGTTGTCTCTGCTGTTCTTTCTTTATTTCAAACGGTTACAGGAAGGCGGCCTCGGTATAAGGTAAAGTGTGAACAAACAAAATTTGATCATCTGGGAAAGAGAAGAAGAATATCAAAGAGTGGAAATGGTTGTTGGTTTTGTTTTAGGTGGATGGAGGATCAAATGCTGAGAACCTTGGGTTGCAGAACATTCAAGCCCGGATGAGAATGGTGTTAGCATTTATGTTAGCGTCTCTCTTACCTTGGGTTCATAGCAAACAAGGCTTTTACCTCGTTCTAGGTAGCTCCAACGTTGATGAAGGACTTCGTGGTTACCTGACAAAGGTAATGGACTAGTCTCTTTTTGCTGCTACTACATCTGAAAGCCCATAGATTGTTAATAAATATTTTCATTCTTTTGGTTGAAACAGTATGATTGCAGCTCAGCAGACATAAATCCCATAGGAAGTATCAGTAAAATGGATTTGAGATTGTTCTTAAAATGGGCTGCAACGAATCTCGGATATCCATCCTTGGCAGAGATAGAAGCTGCTCCACCAACAGCCGAGCTTGAGCCCATTCGTTCTGACTATACTCAGGTAAATAACAAAACCGTTTGTGAGTCTATTACCTAAAGCCAACGAAGTCGTCAATTCAGACATCTTGAGTATTGAAAACAGCTCGATGAAGTCGACATGGGAATGACATATGAAGAGCTTTCAGTCTATGGAAGGATGAGGAAGATATTCCGGTGTGGACCAGTTTCTATGTTCAAGGTTTGATATTCTGAAAGCTAGCCATAAATGTGACTAAATCAAGATACAATGAAACTGAAGCTGGTCTGTGATTTTGCAGAATCTATGTTACAAGTGGGGAACAAAGCTAAGCCCAGCAGAAGTAGCTGAGAAAGTGAAGTATTTCTTCAAATATTATTCGATCAATCGACATAAGATGACTGTCCTCACACCGTCTTATCACGCTGAGGTACTTGCTTATCTGAAACATGTTTGAATCTGTCTTGAGAGAAAGAAAAAGCAAAAACCTCATTGGGGTTTTGTTGCAGAGTTACTCTCCAGAGGACAACAGATTCGATCTGAGGCAGTTTTTGTACAACAGCAAGTGGCCATACCAGTTTAAGAAGATTGACGAGATTGTTGACGGCTTAAATGGCGACTCAGTTGCTTTCCCGGAAGAAGAAGCAAACTCCAACAAAGAAATTGGAGTTGTAGCAGCAAAGTCCGAAGACCCAAGCTCGGGTCTCTGATGAACATCATCCCTAAACCCACTCTGTTTCAACCCAAATTGGAAGTTAAAAGAGTGACATTTACACTTTAACATTGACATTGATTTTCAAAATTACATATAGCAAAATAATTCAAGAGCTATGCGCCTTGCCAATGCATTTGGTTACTAGTTCGTACATTCTAAAATTGTATAATTTCCAATCAAATTGAAAAGCTCTATCAAGAATCATATTTTTCTCTTTCTATTTTCTTTTTAATTATAGTAATTATTAGACGTAAGAGAAAATAGTGATCATACCTACAGAAGTCTGATTGTAAGAGTCAACGTGGACCAGAGGCCATTGGTTTGTGACAATTGCCAAGCCAGACGTAATGGTCATGGGCACATTTTGCGCTAAAGATTAATTCTCAAACAATTAACCAAAAATAAATGTGCCTCTGAATGAGGTTATACAATACTAAACATAAGATCATTTTTAAGATCACTTTGAAGGACTTATTACTATATAATAATTTTTAAGATCATTTTGGTCGAGTTGCACTAATATAATAATTAACACAATTCGATAAATTAATAAAATATATTTTTGAAAATTCTATATAAATATATGGTCTCACCAATATCATAAATTAATAATCAATAAACTTATAATATATAAATAAGATATTTAGTGTTTGTTTGTTTATTCATAAATTTGTATTCATCACTAATTTTTTTTACTATATCATAATAGGTGGAATAATCTTTCAAACTGCATAAAAAATTACAAAAAATTTTATATGCGATAAATATTTTCTAATATCTGCAACTAAAAATATCGAAGTATGTCTTCAACTTCATATTTAAATAGGATATTTTTTTGAAATTAGACAAATTTATTTATAAATTAATAATTATTAATTTATCGATAAATTAATATCTTCTATAAATTAATAAAATGTTTTGGTCTCGATATTATTAATTTACAGAAGTTTTACTGTAATCATTTAAGGAAGTATAAGAACCAAGATTCAATAATGATATCTGCTTGATATCAGATCTTATTTTAAAAACATAGATTTTCCTTTATAAGAAAAAACTATATCATACCAAGTCGATTCGGCAATAATTCTTGGAGATTTGACTCTATATGTTTTCTTTTGATAGGAAAGATTTGCTTACTTTTACAAAGATTTGACACACTTAATTTAGACAGAAGTCTCAACACAATAAACAGTTGCAATGTTATACCGACTCTCTCAAGCTAATATATCATTGTAGTTACTAATCACTATCTTCACACCCAAAAAACAAATGATCTTTGAATTTTGGGACATCATACCAACAAAATGGGATTGTCAAAGCTTCGATTAATAGTCACCCTCGTCATATGTTGTCTCCTAGTTACTTGTCAGTCTAAAGGTAATATGCTTTTTCTATTCCCATCTAAAATCAAGAATAATATTCCCTCTTTCTAAAGTTAAAATCAAGATGAGGCTCAGGATGGAAACTGTACATGGAGACGTCCCCATGAACTCTGGATTACTGTGTGTTTATGTTGGTACGGGTGTTGAGATTTTCGGTATGACCCTTGTGACAATGATGTTTGCATAGTTGGGTTTCTTATCTTCATCCAACAGAGGAGGGATTATGACTGCTATGGCTCTCTTATGGGTATTCATGGGCATCTTCGCTGGTTACTCCTCTTCTCGTCTTCACAAAATGTTCAAGGGAATCGAGTGGAAAAGAATCACCTTGAAGACAGCATTCATGTTTCCCGGTATCCTCTTTTCAATCTTCTTCGGCTTCAAAAAACCAGCAATCGAAGACCTGGTCAAAACAAACAAGATCCCGAGACAAGTACCAGAGCAACCTTCCGTGTTTTCCATTCTAATTGGAGGAATTCTTCCATTCGGAGCAGTCTTCATCGAGCTCTTCTTCATCCTCACATCGATCTGGCTCAACCAGTTCTATTACATCTTCGGATTCCTCTTCATCGTGTTCTTGATCTTGATCGTGACCTGCGCAGAGATCACAATCGTCCTCTGCTACTTTCAGCTCTGCAGTGAAGACTACAATTGGTGGTGGAGAGCTTATCTCACAGCAGGCTCATCCTCACTCTACCTCTTCCTCTACTCCATCTTCTACTTCTTCACAAAGCTTGAGATCTCAAAACTGGTTTCAGGGATGCTCTACTTCGTGCTCATAGGCTCATTCGGTTTCTACGCATGTTTATGGTTTGTTAGAAAGATATATTCCTCGGTGAAGTTTGATTGATTAGATAAAAGTGGCATAACTTTTGACGCCTCGAGGTTTTATTGGATGGTTTTAATCGTAGTTGAAACAAAAGATTACCAAACCTTTGTACCGTTTTGATGAATGGATCCTAAATTCAAAACATTTTCAATGATACAGAGGTATGCATGTACCTATTATATAGTAGAGTTTATTTCTAGGATGATAGCTTATGCATGCCCTCCTTGATCATTCTCTCTGTTGAAGAACCACTTGAGAATCCCAGCTTCTGCATCATTTCTTCCAATCTTTTCCCGTTTGTTAGATACAAATACCCAATCTGAGAAAATTGAACAGACGAAAAACGGGTTTTACATAAGGTAGAAGCAAAAATTTTGTATTACACTTATTGAGTTTCAGATTTGAGCAACTTACTAGTGTTTCCAATGATGAGGCCTTGTTATAAACTGCAACACCAGCACGCCTAGTTGATCGTGTTTTAACCGAGCCAACGTTTTTTCCCCACCTAAGTACATCTCTAGATCAACAGAGTTTTTCATATCGATCAATATTTGCTTTCTCAAACAAAAAGCTTGAACCTTGTGTAGCATGTGATTCAAACAGTCATAATATCTTTATGCATCTTTCGGATAGTGGAGAGATGGTAGAAGACAAAGATCTTGATGGTAAAATATGTAAAGAGTTTACTTGTTTGATAGCAGGTTCTGTAACTGACCTTTCGTCTTTCATTAAGAAATCATCATCAACAAGCTTCTGCAGCAAAGCATACTGAAGAAGAAAGACGCAAAGAATAGTTAGCTAAAACAAGAACAATGATAACAAGACCACTCCTGATCATATATGTTAAGTATTTGTAAGCTAATGAACTGGAAAAAGAGCTATCCTGATCTATATTTCAAGCTAAAGTAATAATAATAACTTGGCAGATGGAATGAAATTGCAAAGCAAATATGTGAATTTGAAATAACACAGAGAACATCATAGCGTACACAAACAGCTAGAAGATAAAAAAAACATACTTGTGCTTCACATCGGACCACAGCTCTAACACGGTCATTGTATTCTTGAATACTAAGTGGAGGGAACAGAAAATGCCGACGAGCATATATCTACAAAGCCAAGAGAAAAGGGTTAAAAGATAATTTGATATTCGTGTATGCATTCTAAACAAGAAGAATTAAGTACAAAACTAGTCTAAAATCTAAGTGACTGTCTCAAAGCTAAAATGATAATTATTTTGGAGATTGTTCCATCCTAAGCAGCAAGGATTAAGGAAGTATTAAAAAACTTATCTAACATCACTGAAGAAAAAACTAATAGTGGAATAGAAGACTAACCTCGTAGATAGAATCGCCTATATAAGCTAATGAAGCAGCATTGAAAACAGATCTTGGTTTCTCCACTTTTGGTGGACTTGGAAACCATTTCTCATATCCAATACAACTATCATCAATTTCATCACCAATGTCTACATCAAACCATAAATTCGACATTAAAAAGGGATACTACTAAACACTTCTTCATCGAATTCCAGAGAAGAAGAACAAAAAACACCAATTCGTTACCTTTGCTTGAGGGACGTTTGAGCAAATCAGAAACGGAGGCGCTAGTTCCTGCTGTTAAATTTGTCGCCGGAGGAGATGAAGACGGTGGAACGAAAGAGCTCAAATTAGGATTTTTCTTCCCGTTTCGCGGCGTATTAAGTCTTGGCTTCGTATCTAAAGCAGCTCTCACGATAGTAGAGCTTGCTGATAGAATCGCCATTTTATTTTCAGTTTTTCTTTTTTTGTTGATTCCGTTGCTTTGTTTTGAGATGGTAACAATGATGAGGCGGTGACTTTCATTTATCCACGTGGCATATTTTTATTTGTCTGTTTTACAAAGATAAGTACGACTCACGCAGCTTTAGCAATACGAGCTTTGTCTCTCTCTCACCTTTCGTCCCAATTTGTAAAACCCTAACGACTAGATTTCAGTTTCCGTAACTCCTTTTTTCTGGACTTTCCGATCATACTTATTAATCGGAGAAACTGACTCAAAGAACATCATGAGTCGTTACGATAGACGGACCGGCGATTCCACCTCATACCGTGACCGTCGAAGGTAAGTGTTGTTTACTTTCGAATTGGAAGACATGAAATAGATAACTAAGAAATTTTGATCAAGTTCTTGAATCTATGTGTTTTCAATACTTTGTGGTGTGTTGGAGAAGAAGAAGAATGAGTTTGCTTCAATTTCAAATTTGGTTTGTCTTAGTGACTCAGGGTTAGCATATGGAAGCTCAGCTAGTCATACATCAACTAAAAAGGATAATGATGGCAATGAATCTCCACGGAAGCTTGATTTGGATGGTTTAACTCCTTTTAAGAAGAATTTCTATGTGGAATCTCCTGCTGTTGCAGCTATGACAGACGCAGAAGTGGAGGAATATCGAAAGCTTAGGGAAATTACTGTTGAAGGCAGAGATATTCCGAAACCCGTCAAAAATTTTCGTGATGTTGGCTTTCCTGGTAACTTGATCGCATTACTAAGTTTCAGTTACATGTCTATGTTAGTTCTTTTGTATATAATTTATTGATAAGAGTTTCTTGATTGGTTCAGATTATGTTTTGGAAGAGATTAAGAAGGCTGGTTTTACTGAACCTACACCTATACAATCTCAGGGGTGGCCAATGGCAATGAAGGGACGTGATCTTATTGGCATTGCTGAAACTGGCTCTGGAAAGACTCTTTCCTACTTACTACCTGCTATAGTCCATGTGAATGCCCAACCGATTTTAGGTAACCTTTGATTTCTGCTCGTGTTCTTCTTTTTGATGTTAACTTGTAAAGGCTGTACTGATTCGAATATCTTTCCCCAGCTCCTGGAGATGGTCCAGTCGTCTTGGTTCTTGCTCCCACACGTGAACTGGCTGTTCAGATACAGCAAGAGGCGTCTAAATTTGGTTCATCGTCAAAAATTAAGAGTACTTGTATTTATGGTGGAGTCCCAAAAGGGCCTCAAGTGCGTGATCTCCAGAAAGGTGAATTGCTTTAGTTCAATGCCTTTCCTGACATTTCTCAAACATTTAGTCTTTCGTATGTTTTGTAGATTGTTCTGATAGTGATAATTGGCCTATGGATTTAGGTGTGGAAATCGTTATAGCTACTCCTGGGAGGTTAATAGACATGATGGAGTCAAACAACACAAATCTGCGAAGGGTTACTTACCTTGTTTTGGATGAGGCTGATCGAATGCTGGATATGGGGTTTGATCCTCAGATCCGGAAAATTGTTTCACATGTTCGTTTTCTTACATCTGTTTCAGTCACATATATGTGTATCCTAGTTGCTTTGTTTCTTAAATCTTTTTAATCCTGTGCAGATTCGGCCAGACCGTCAAACTTTGTACTGGAGTGCTACTTGGCCTAAGGAGGTGGAACAACTATCTAAGAAGTTTCTTTATAACCCATACAAAGTAAGAGCCATCTCACTTTCGTTTGTCATAATAGTTTAGCTGTCAACCAAAACTTAGCAGGCTTCTTTGGTCATAAGTGCAGGTTATAATAGGATCTTCTGATTTAAAAGCTAACCGTGCAATCCGTCAAATAGTTGATGTCATATCCGAAAGCCAAAAGTATAATAAGTACGTCTCCGCCTCTCTCTCATTTCACTTGTCATGGAAATTGTGGTGAATCCAAACTATTCGTGGTGATTTTTCAGGTTGGTGAAGTTGCTTGAAGACATAATGGATGGAAGCAGAATTCTTGTCTTCCTCGATACAAAAAAGGGCTGTGACCAAATCACTCGTCAGCTTCGCATGGATGGTTGGCCTGCTTTGTCTATACATGGTGATAAAAGTCAAGCGGAGAGAGATTGGGTTCTCTCTGAGTTTAGATCAGGCAAAAGCCCTATAATGACTGCTACTGACGTCGCAGCTCGTGGATTAGGTACTAAATCTTTTTCTCCTCTGCGCGCAACATCAACTCCCTTTAGTCATGCGAAAAAACTAACAACGTCTTTTGTTTTGAACAGACGTGAAAGATGTGAAGTATGTGATAAACTATGATTTCCCTGGATCACTGGAAGATTATGTTCACAGGATTGGACGAACAGGTAGAGCCGGGGCTAAAGGTACAGCTTACACTTTCTTCACAGTTGCAAATGCGAGATTCGCCAAAGAACTTATCAATATACTGGAAGAAGCTGGACAGAAAGTGAGCCCCGAAATGGCTTCAATGGGTCGCAGCACGGCTCCTCCTCCTCCAGGTCAGTTAACACAACCAAAGATCTTTGTCACAAGATTTCAAATGCTTGGTTATGTCAAAATTTGGTCAACTTGGAATTTTAAGAATTTGGTTCATGTTGTGGAAACAGGGCTTGGAGGATTTAGAGACCGTGGGAGTAGAAGAGGCTGGAGCTGATCACTATGTTTTTATTGCTTTAGGGCTCAGTGATTTTCTTTCTCCATTTACTCTACTTATTTGCTTCTCGTTTTTTTTTTAATTCCTCTCAAACAGTTGACATTTACTACTAAATATTAAAAATGTAAGATAAACAATATTTGATCTGATCAATCGAATTGGGGTAAGATAATCCAAAATTTTCAGAAAAAACAAATTGTCGTAATTAAAATTTCTAACAAGTGATTAATTTAGCAAAATTTAATTCATATGAATGAGGCTATATTATTTATAGATATCTTGAACTAAAAAATCACAATCACATTCATGCAAATTGCAGAGTTAATTTATAGGGTTCGACCACGGACCACGGACCACGGACCACGCACCATTAATTGCTCTCATAAATTTTGGGCATATCATTTAGCCATCTACACCTTTAAAAAATAGGATTGTGTATGTAGACGTATCGTTCCAAATGGAATATATGATTGAAAGTATTGAATAATGATAATATAAATATTTCGATGTGACAACACCTTCAGTCTCTATCCAACTGTCGAGGATCCAAAATCATTATTAAATGAATATAGAGAAGCTATATACTTTTGTATAGTAATTTTCTTACCTCTAAACTGTAGATTTGGTCATTTGAAAAGTATCAAATAATTGAGTTAATTCGTGTAATATCCAAATGTTGTATAAATGGTATATATACCCACATGTACTGTACATCGACAAATTTAGAAATTCACAATATTTAATAAATCTAAACTATAATAGGTAAAAACTATTTGGCAAAAATGTCACAGTATGGAGAATAACTTTTTGGCTGCAAACAATAGCTATGAGCCTGCGATATATATAAAACAATATCTGCCACATAAGTCACTAACAATTAAAAGATTGTAGAGTACTTTAAACCCAAAAACCTTTAGAACAGCCAATTAAATCAAGTCTTAGAACAGCCAATTAAATCAAGTCTTATTTATGTGCTAACACTTTTTCTTAGCTTTTATCTTCTATTTAGAGTTTGGACTTATTTAAGATAGGATTTATCTGTTAGGAGTTTGGATTTATGTAAGATGAGTGTTTTCTAAGAGGAAAGAGACAATATCATGTGGAATTTTATCATTGGATGAAAGATATTTTTATTTTTTTATTTTTCTTTTTTTTCATATTATTAAAATTCACTTGTTAAAACCATTGTATATTATCTAATAGAATAATAATTGTGTGTTTATCGAGATGTGATATTCGCTAGAGAAAATTTGAAAGTTTTAAAATTTGAGTGAGTTTATTATAACAATAAAAAAGTCGTCTTTTATAATTCATTTCGTGTTCTATATTTAGATTCAATACTATAACTATAGAAAACTATATATGTACATATACGTAAATATTATTCTCTTCTGTTTTCAGTTTTTAGTGTTTTAATCGTATTTTGGAGACCACATACTAGGTAATTCATAGTACAATGTACAGTTTTATGATGTAGATTATAAAATATTTTTCATTTTAGTTGCTATACGATCGATATGGAAATGACAGTAGCTTTTACAAAAAAAAAAACAGATTTGATAAACTAATGATATAAATTTATTTTTACCAACTAAGATTTTTTATTTAGAGTTATTGTGAAACTTTTAAATTAATTAAGTTAGTTTTCTTGTTAACATTTTTTGTTTTTGCATTTGATTTATTGGAAACCGCTTCTGAATATACCTCCAAACTCAACATTGGCTAAAGAGTTTGAGAGCTTAGGAAAGATTGAAGGAAACACCAACTCCACAGCCCCTTCACAAAATGTTAAAGGTAACTAACTTAATTTAATTTACTTAATTAATGAGTCCACCCCTTTTAATCGAATTTACTCACATTTGATTTTACTATTTATCACACCATTAATCTACGTCCATGATCATACATAAAAAAATCAAAATTACTTCTTATTAAATTTACCGATTCTGTAATTTCTTTTATATGATATATATAGATGGAGCAGGGGGAGGAAAAACTGAAACAGTGAAGAATAATGGATGGACGAAGAAGAGTTGGTTGGCTGTTGAGCTTTTAAGATTTGCTATTTCTTTCATCTTTGTTTAGGTATCTCTTCACTTACACCTTCCTTTTATCTAATGTTTCCTTTGCTTTATATTACATCAATATAATTTTAAAATGTAGACATGCACATGGATATATATCTATGCATGTAAATAAGTGAAACACTTAGAGATTTTTACATATGAAGATTTTAATCGTTGTTGCCAACTGCTCTTGTACGCTAGCGTTTATTGGATGACCGACATGCTACGTTTGTTGATTAAAAGATATTTATCAACAAATATATTTATTATATGAATGATGAAAAATCATATTTTCGTTTCTCGTACTTAGCTTAAAATTTTTATTTACTATGTCTTTTAACTTGAAAATAAGAGACATCAACTTAACTCTTTCATTACTATCGATCCCTCTTCAAGAATCCATAATTTTTTTTTGGGAGGATTTTCATAAGAATCCATAATTGTTTGGAAAGAAGGAAGTGTATATGCATTCCCTATCTTGATTGTAAAACTTATAAGAACAATAAATATACTTAACATTTTTGTAGCTCTGCAGCCATTATAAATTATATTGTTTTTAACTCAAACACTAATGCAGTAAGATTATTTAGAAGCTACTGTTTTGATAAGAATACGAAGAAGGTTGTAAGCATGTACATCAATATTAATATAACGTTTAGAATTATTTTTCAATATTTTAAAATATCCGAACTCTCAAGTTTTTTCACGTTTAATGGTGGTTACTAGATTCGCTTCAAGAACCAAATTTCTATTTATAAAAACATTATTTGAGCAAAAAGCCAAGAAATCATTTACCATTAACAAAATTAAACAATAACCATGTAAACAACAAATAGTGATTGTTTAAGTATGTCAAACTAGTATTTGTTAAATTCACCAAAGTATTATTTGTTATCGGATGTCCCCGGAAAGGATATTCACCCAAGTCGTATTAACAAAATAATTTTAGTATGAATTCTTTATTTGTAATTTTTAGTATGAATGAAGAGTCTTAAATTTGGATACAAATACAGTATTGGGTAACATATGGGTTGTTCTAATTGGACCATTTGATATCCACAATAGGCCCAATATATATGGGTTGAAGGCCCAATATATTCGAATGTGTAATTCGCGTGAACAATCAAGAAAATTAATTACGAAACAGTAGTGAATGTTGTACATGTGGCAAGCAAAACTACAGAATCTTACAACAGTAATTCCCATTTTGTCCTCAACGTCTCTGTTATATTACGCCCCCTTTGTCTCAGTGTCCTCAGTCACCAATGGCTTCGCTTAGACTCTACTGTTTCTTCCTATCTCTCTTATCTTTATCCTCCTCCCCATCTTTCTCCCTAAATCTACGCCGTCCAATCTCGTCTCAATCAAACGGCCTAGATCTTCTCTCCTTCTCGCACACCACTTTGTCTTTTCTAAATCTCGACCGTCCATCTCTCGCCGCCGATGACATCCGTGATGTTCTCCAACGCTACGGATTCCCGAAAGGTCTTCTCCCAAATAACGTCAAATCGTATACTCTCTCCGACGACGGTGATTTCACCGTTGACCTAGCTTCCAGTTGCAACGTCCATTTCCCCGATCAAATCGTTTACTACGAGAAGAGAGTCTCCGGGAAACTCAGTTACGGATCCGTCAAAGACGTCCGAGGAATCAAAGCTCAAGAGGCCTTCTTGTGGATAGCAATAACCGCCATGAAATCGGATCCAAGATCCGGTACGATTGTGTTCTCCGTCGGATTCGTATCCAAGACTTTACCGGCGTCAATGTTTGAGAATATTCCATCTTGCTCGAGAAGACTAAATCTTCGTCAAGCTTCTTGAAGCCGCCTGAAAGCTGCAAACTATCTTCATTTAATAATAATTGAGGGGAAAAATGTTTTGAGAATTATTAGTTTTGCTCTGCAAACTAATATCAGATTCTTCTAATCAGATGGATGATATCAGATTTGTTGAATCGTATCCAAATCTTTTTTTTTTTTTTTGAGTATGAAACAATAGTACAGGATACAAATACAGTCTTGGGTAACTTATGGGTCGTTCTAAATGGACCAACAATAATACCCACAATAAGCCCAATATAGTAGAGCGAGTGATACACCATAAAAATCCCAAGTTCTAACCAAAATTGATTTATTAGATATTGTGGACATCATTTGGTTCAGTTTATCTGGATCTCTTCAAACCGGATATTACGAATAACTTTGAGTCGAAATACTTAATGAGATTTACAAATCACATAAAACAAAATGTCAACAGAAAAAAACTATAACAATTGCCAAAACCATTAAAGACCTGAAGATATGACAATGTGCTGGTCTTACTCTCTCTTCTCTCATACAGACATGGGTTCTTCTCCTCTGTAGAATCATCCGGTCAATGATATTGTCACCACCATTCCCTGTCAAGGACAGTCAAAGTCAAGTTGGTTGGTTTCTTCTGAGCATTTGGCTCCATTGTTCAGTTTTAGATTTGTTTTGTCAAGCTTGAAGCACTTGGCAATGCACAATATGACTTTTCACAGCTCTCCCTGCGATACTCGACCATATATTGCTGAGAATGCTCTTGGACTGTCCTTTTACCGCAATGTTTTCCCATAGTCGAGGGTTGTTCTTGTCAGGATTCAAGACATCAACCAGACTCATACTCATGTTATTCCGGATTATACAAAGCTTACGGTTCAGCGGAACAAGAGCCGCAGCTTCAAGCGACTTAGAGTTTCCCAAATGAACTTTACTGTCCATGAGTTTGTTCCATGAATCCGCAGATTCATCAAACACCCTGAGTTTGCAGCCATCCCTACAATCCAATCCGTAAAGGCGACCGTTTAGAGAAGTACATGGATTTCGCCAACCAGCAACCATCCCGTCACTCACCGGGCTCCATGAATTTGATTCTGGGTCATAAGCTTCACTCATGACTAGTTGGTGAGGCCCAAGACCCTTGAGAAACCACCTTTTGTCATAAACCACACCGATAAGCGGCACCATTGCCGTGCTCATATCAGCAATAAAACTCCATCTGTTCTTGTTTGGATCATAAACCTCAGCTGAACGAAGTGTCCTTTGAATTCCTTCACACTCCCCACCGGCTACATATAAACAGTTGTTTATAACACAACAACCAAAGAAATGTCGCTTCCTAAGCATATCCGGTGCCCTATGCCACTTATTCGTCCTAGCATTGTAAAAAATGACTCTTCTCGTAGACCCTCTTAAAGGATCCTTACCTCCAAACAAATAAAGATGACAACCGCTTAAAACAGCACAACCAAACCCAACAGCTTCTGAATACTCCCTCGGAACAGGAGGAAGTGGCTGCCAAAGCTGAGAGATTGGATCAAACGTATTCCACGAGATCTTCCCATCGCGATCTCTTTTAAAAACATAAACCCATTCTTCTGCAATCCCAAGTAACTTCCTTTGAGAGTAAAAAAAGTTTCCAGAAGCAAGCCTATACCATCTCTTACACACAAGCCTGAGTTTTCTATGTTCAGCACGTGGAACACGGATAAGGCAAGCGACAGCTAGATCATCCGGAAGGCCAGGGAGAAGCGGAGGTTGGATTCTAGTTCTCTCCCTCTTAGAGTTCTTACGCCTATGTGCATTTGGATTAATATCAGGTTGAATACAAAGCTTTGATCCAGGAACAAATTTTCTTGCTTCTACAACTGTCTTAAGACCTGAATCTACTCTACAATAGCAAGATACTGAATCCACCTGCAATAATTATTCAATCTCAGAAATAAAAAATTCTACCGTTTTGCAAACATTCTAAAACAGCAATAATTAAACAAAAAGGAAACTGGTAAACTCAGAGAAAAGTAGAAAAAAACAACAGTTCCGTAATAGAAGCAAATACTACCCAAATTGGAGAAATAGCTAGGGTTTCTGAAAATGGAAACTAAAATTGAATGTACTTTAAACCACAAAAACGTATCGAAGTCTAAACACTTCCCAGAAAACTCGTGACGGATTAGTTTGAAAAAGGTTTTTTTTTTGGTTATCTTCGATTCTAGCGAAAGCCTACCATGGAATCGAGAAATGAGAAAGGTAAGAACTTTACCAATGGAGCTTGAAGACGAAAACCCCTTGAACCATTTGGGGATTGTCGTTGAGAAGATAGATCCATCTTCAAAATTAATTGAAGCTCATAACAGATCGAGAAATTTACAAACTTGGAGACCGATCAAGAAACCTAATCAGATAAAAAAAAAACCCAGAAACCTAATGGTTATCGAATCTCAGTGTTACTTGGAGGAAGAAGAAGAAGAAGAAAAACGTGAGCGACCTTCTACTTCGCTCTCTGAACACGGAAAATGGGACTAGTGGGTCTTTTCCCTCTCTCTCTCTTTTGGAAAACACAAGTAAAAAGCTTTGGTAATAATACTATTATTGATCTTTTAGTAATTACAGAATCTACAGTTTATTGAATGAATGATTACTATTGTATTATTATCGACCTTGAAATTAATAGAGCAAGTAAATAGTCCAAAGGTGTAAGATTTGACTATTTTCGTCAACCTTATGTAAGATGTAACAGGAAAAAACAAAAATCTAAATTTGTAAACACATTTTAATTCTATTAACTTAAACTAAGATATTTATATTTATATTTCTATTTTAATTAGATGATTATTTTAGTTAAATATTATATGTAATCGTTTATTTATTAGAACAACGAAAAGATTGTGAATGAAAATTTACCGGAAGAAAGAGTTTCATGCCAATGCATTACCTTTTTGTTGAGATTTAGTATTTTTTTTGTTTGTTAAAGTTTTAGTTTTGGTATTTGAAATGCATTTGTCGATCATTAAAGCACATAATTATTACGCTAATTGATGCCTTGCGAATGATATGTTTGGATGTATATAGTATCTACAAGAGTTTTTAAAATAAATAAAAAGTAATTCAAATACATTAAATCATACGTCAATTTTTCAACCACTTCATCAAAAGATTTAAAAGAAGGGGACGATTTTGTCGTATGGGACACGGAATATTTAGAATACAAAATTTTCAAATATTAGATGTAGAATAAATACAAACGATATGTGTATCCATATTAATAAATGAAGAGTATAAGGATACTTATCAAAATGTTACCTTTTCTCAAAGAAGGCAACACAGAAAAAAAGAGTCAACCATAAGGTAAAATACTGGTCGTCTGGTCCTTGTGGTAAAACAAAGAATGTCGTGGAATGTTATACCTGCGTTAATTTACAGTCCATTTTGGGGTGCGACTGATAGATTAATGTCGGATTTGATATTTCATGAGAATAATTTTTAATATTTTTACTTTTTATAAATATTCTAAATTTTATACATTATAATTTTTTTTGTATTATTACATATTTTATAAATTATACTTTATCAATTATATAAAATTATTTATTTATATATACAACTTATTTGATTTTACTAAAATCTAGTAAGCTTCGAATCCACCAATTTATGGACAAAATCCGCTATAGCCACAATTTTGTATTGGCCGGTTTGCAAAGTCGCTTTTTAACATATTAAAACATTTATGTATATCTGCATGTAACGGATCGAATTGAACTTAGTCCACAGATTTTAGCATGTTTAACATCTTCACTTTTACGGATTTATGCGTCATGATAATTATTTTTTGCGTATATCTAATATATTAGTTTGCTTTGTATATGATAAAATTGTGTATATCTAATAGATTAGTTACTTTGTTTTAGTTGTTGAAACTAAAATTTTATTTGATCGATAATAAATTTCATAGTCCAAAGATTAGTATGTCCATCGATAATTTTTTTTCGAATTAGTATTATATATATACTAGATTTTAATCCGCACATTACATGAAATTAAGGTTTTTTAATTTATTTTTTATTTAAAAATTATCCATTGTAATAGTGAAAATTATATATATATATATATATATAATTTTGAACTAAAATATGAATATGAATTGAATATATATATATATATATATAATTTTGAACTAAAAATATGAATATGAATTGAACTATTATGTGACATATAATATTTGTAAGTATAAACTTTTATTGTAATAATAATATATTTATTTTATCGATCAATATATGTTGCAAATTTATGCGTCATGATAAAATTGTGTATATCTAATAGATTAGTTTACTTTTTTTAGAAGTCGAAACTTAAATTTTATTTGATCGATAATAAATTTTATAGTCCACAGGTTAGTATGTCCATCGATAAGAAATTTTTGAGTTAACATTATATATATATATATATATGTGTGTACTAATTACTGTGTATATATATATCAAAGATGTTTTTGAGTAATTGAGAGTATTAATAGACACACATACAGACAAAAAATCCTTAAAAAGTCAAGGTACAAGACAACTAGTATAAATGTTAGTACTTAGTATTGGTTAACCTACCAAAATGGCATTGTTATTTACATTTAGTCATCCTTTCCAATCACACGTTACGTATAATAGAAACGATGCTCGTCGACAAAAAAAATAAAATAATATATATATATATATATATAGAAACAATACTCTGTCATTCTAGATAATTAACTATTATTTTGAGCGTAACCAAGATTTGAAATTTATAAAGATAGAAAGAAAACTGATGAGTGTCAAGCAAAATTATGCATGTCAATGGACCAATGATGGCAACTGGCAAGAGTTACGACTTAAGAGATGATTTTTCAACGCTACTTTTTATTTTTATACAAATGCATAAAAGTAAAATTGACCATATTTCATAAACATAATGGTAGTTAGTAGTTATGATATAAAAGTGTCTATCTTATATCGAGAAAACAAAACCTTACCCATGATAAATTTTCTACCCCTAATTTTACTTTTAATCATAGTCATGGCTCGCCCAATTAATTCTTTGACAATGACATCCTACTAAACCCTAAAGAAAACAAATTGATTTGGTATGCCATACACTTTCCTATGTCTTCAAATCTTTGATGATATGCATTCTTCAAAAATGTTACAAAAACATTAGGTAAAAAGTCAACGATGATACATAGAATTGTAAAAGAAACAAACTATGTTTTGGTGAATTATACCAACCTAAATGTAATGAAAGAAACAAATTCTAAAATCAAGTGGCGCCCTCCTTATCCGGGTATTTTCAAATGCAATCTAGTTGCCTCATGGGCTGAAAATGGAGTAGTGAATGGTGTATGATACTAGGATGGATTCTAAGGGATGAGTTGGGTGATGTGAAATGGTTTGGAGCAAATTGCTTATCATCCTCTCCTATCTTTTTTGGATACAGAAGCAGGAGCTCTCCTATGGGCTATGTCATCTGTGGATAATTTGGAATATGTAGATGTGGTATTTGAAAGTGATTCCAAGGTATTGATTCAAGCCATCCACAATCCATCAGACTGGCTAAGGCTCAAATGCTATACTAGTGAGATCAGGGACCTTAGTCAGAAGATTCTTGAGGCCATCTTTTATGTTCCAAGGAAGAAAAGCAAACTCTTGTGCTGAGTTTACAGCAAAGAAAGCTTCTTCCTTTCCTCTTTACTATTCATTTTTAGATTGCTTTGTCCATTTGTTGAAAGGGATTGACCCAATGTTGGAACTTTAGTATAAATACAAATGCAGTATGTTTGAAGGAAAAAAAGAAAAAGATAGAAACACAAACTAACCTTTGACATCTGAAATACGTAATGAATAAAAAGATAATAATATTAGTAAAACCAACACATGATTTTGAAGAGTAAAATGATGATCAATGGACTACCAATGGAAACATTTATATGATGTACAAGGATTGATACTTATTCTATATGATGTATGGTATATTATAGTATACACGTATCTATTCTTATTTACATATCTGTTATATACAACAAAGTCATATACAAACACAGATCATTGGCTCTCTTAATTAAGATTTAAGAACCATCCTTCAAGGGCTTAAACGCAGCCAAAACAACGGCTACTTTGCATACAAGAACCCCAAAGTCCCCACCGCAACATCTTTTGGTGTGACAGCAAATGCAGTGAGATCTCCTCCAATGTAACCTCTAACGGTTAAAACAAACAATACTATGGCTAATGCAAGGCTCAAAACAGGAATCTTAAGTCCTCCGTCGAGTATTTGATTGGAGTTTTCAGATGAAGAAGATCCCGGTGCTTGCAGTTCATTGACTGATCTCTGTAGTAGAAGCAAGTAGAGAATTCCCATTGTTCCACCAAATAAGAAAGCAATGGTGGAGTTTTCACGTAGTGAGAAGGAAAAGACCAAACTTCCGAGAAGGATGAGAACTGCATCATAGAGAAGCAGAGAGAATTTCAAGTTAGCATATTCTTCCATGCTTTCCTCGTTGGAAACGATTGTACGGTCAAGATCCAGAGCTGAAGACGAAATGATTTGATCAAACTCAGTGAGTTCAGTGATACTGTTAGGTCTAAGTTCCACCATTGATAACTCACTGCTCTCTCCAAGCAACATTTCATCGAATTCAAAATCATTTTGGTAACAGAAGGTTTCTGCATTGCTTTCTCCAAAAAGTCCTTTACCGCGAGGATTAACCACCCACAAGCTCACTCCTCCAACTCTCCATTGACCTAAACATGAAAAGCTAATTCTATAATCACAAAATTTTCTATGTACTAAAATAATTTCTAATGTCAAAAGACACTAACCAGACTCAAGACTGATCCAAAAAGCTCTAATTTTGCCGAGTTTGGGTCCTTCAAAAGTGAATTCATCAACAGAGCCTCTCTGGAACTTGAAGTTTTCACCATTCTCTACAACCTCTGGATCCAAAGATGATTCATGGCTTGACAAATTTGCAGGTATTGTCTGTAACAGCGAGTCTCCGTTTAGGTCTATCAAGCATAGAAGAACTCTAGCATTCATATTGCTTATCCCTGAACCGAACATGTTACTTGTCTGTAGCTTAACCTTATAAAGAGATTGAGATTCGCTCACAGTGAAAGATGATTTCTCATTACAAACTTTCACTTCTTCTGCAGATAGAAGACGCAAAGGTGTTGCATAACTTTGGAAATCTGAAAAAAAAATCCCAAGTAACATTTTTAACATTCGACTGATTTATTTCTCAAATTCAGAGGCTAGTAGTGAATTTGACATAAACTCCAGTGATCATTCAAACCCCTCACAATCCAATTTTCAACAGAGTCGATGAAGAATTATTACCTTGATAATCAGATGTCTTCGAGCAAATTACACCGAATCGAGAGGAAAGTTTTCTTCTTTTACGAAATTGGTAGAATTGGTTTCTCGTGAATCTCGCGAAAGATATGGGCTTGAGACAAATTGATTCCATCGCCATTGCTATTGCAACTCTCACGGTGCAAGAGTGATGATGACAAAGAAGAGAACGGGAGGCATATAAACTTCTGACAGAAACCGAGATTTCAATTGAACTGATATTATCAAACCGAACCGAATTACTACTCAACATCTTAACAGCACTTTTAAGATATTCGATAAAAATGCGTTACGGTAGATGAAATCTCAAATATGATTGATTGGCTGCTAATCCTATATACCGAACCAAAATTATAGAAACAAAACCCCCAAGTACAAAATCTTTTCAATACAAGAACGCTTCGGATAGAACGAGGGATCATAAGGTGGCGAAATCGATGGTCGTGAGTTTTTCTAAAGAAATGTTTGACGTAATCAGTATAGAGGATATCTCTGTAACCGGTTTAGCGATTAACCGATCACCGAAAATAGGACACAGAGATTCTGTTATTATTTACCGTTGGCTAAGACACGATGCTAAACACTCTTGTAAAGAACTAAAAAAACCATTACTAATGATTTGCATTGCGTCTCCGATATTTATGATGATCAGAGTTTGGTTAGATTTCAGATTTTGATAGGTTTAGCATCAAGATAATGTGTTCTTCTTCTTCTTTAACCCTGAGTTTTTCATACCTTCATTATATGGTTGATTCCTGAAACTGTCTTAAAGAGAGAATCGAATTTGAAGTAGAAAAACATAATCTTTACTGTACTGTACTCTGAACACAAACCACTTTTCCATTGGAAAAGGCTGAAGAAGACATCATCAAATCATGGGGGCATTGATTATCCATGATTTTCTAAAACAGGACTTGCTCAAAATCTTAAGTTTTCCTGAGAAAAATATCTTGTACATAATAAACTCACATTGAATCATCAGAATCTTCGGATTCACTTCTCTCCGGCTCAACTTCTGTTGGATTACTAGTGCCTGCCTCAGGAGCTTCAGGCTTTTCAACAGGTGCAGGTGAAGAAGATACTTTCTTACTTGCATTATGAGCATTCTCATTCGCAGCTGCTTCCTCTTGCTCATTTACCTTTACAACAACAAAAGTTCAAATAAATGAAGTTACTAACTCGATTTTTAATTCGAGGACAAATATAGTCTAATCATGTATTAAAAATCACGTAAACTTACATTTTCTACTGTTCCTCCACTCAAGATATTCAACAAATTTCTCTCAACCTGCTGTACAAGCTCCGGCTGCAAAATTTGGCAATCAATATGTTGTGTTCAATGAAGAAATCTAGGAGTTCCCAAAGAGCAAGTTTCATAACAGCTATGCGTGCATCAATCCTGTATATAACAACTCTTAAACTAGAAAACGAGAAAATTCTCGTTCTTTTTTTTCTGGCTCAGATTCACAAGTATTAGTTTAAATCGTGTCAAGATTAATAAAAACAATTGCAAATTACATTAAGGTCAGGCTCTCGACGAAATCTTCTCTTTCGAGCATCCTTCATTGGAGGAGTTAAACCATGTCTGTATTCAACTGTACTAGGGGCGGGATCACCCGGCTCCCTAACCATGATCATCTGTATGCAAAACCAAAGCATTCATATTGCTTTTTAGTCAAAATTTATAGCGTGTAATGCATGTTAGCAAAATAGGGATCAAGTAAATTGATTTTACCTGCCCAATATCCGCAGTTTTGACTAATGCACAATCATCATAAGTTTTAAAAGACTCAACAACAGCAGCAAGATCAAGCAGAGAAGCTGGGAACTCTTCGTTTCCAATCATAAATGTCCCGCTTCTCCCGTCCTCTGCAAATTCAATTCACACAAACCCCTAAATATCAAGTTTCCTTCAGAGAAAATGCAATTGGATATGTAGACAGACATTAGTTCTTAATTAGATTCAAGAACAGATGCAAGAAGAATGTCTTTAGGCTTCTCTGTCAAAACATTCAACTCACAATATTAAGTTGTTCCAGCAAAACACAAACTTTAGTCCTTAATCAGGTGCAAGAATGATGCAACAAGAACGTCGGCTTCTCTGAAAAAAATTCAATTCACAGTATTAAGTTGCTTCAGGAGACAATGGAAATCGATTTCTAAACAAACTTTGATCCTTAATCAGATTCAAGTATGATGCGACAAGAATGTCTTCCAGGCAAACAACATTCAAGAACTCATCACGAGACGCAAAGAGCAAACTTTCAGGTCTGAGTATAAAAAATCTCAATCCATAAAACAAACCAGGACTAATTTCACTGATTGCAAAAGGATAACTTTCCGATTAAAGAACATAAATTTAACAAAAAGGAAGAAACTTCAGGGGATTAAACACAATATAATGTGCCAAAAGAGACAAAACCATTAAATAGGTACCTGAAAAACACAAATCCAAAGGGACTTCGACGGAAGTAGAAGCCTCCTCGCTCAAAAGCCGATCAATTCTCTCTGAAACAGACGGTGGAACCCTAAGTATGAACTGTTCTTCCATTATCAACGGCTTCACTTCTTGAAATCTTCTTAATCAAACCAAATACGCAGATCGCTGCGAAGACATATTATTCGCCTTTTAAAATGTCGTAAATGGAAAACAGAAAAAGGTACGAAAGTCTACTGAATAATGCTTTGTAATGTTATGTAAGAAAATTACAAGTTAGAAGAGAGAGACAAGGTAAACCATCTAGAAGAATCCTTCACGTTATTTATTATTTTATTTCGCTCCCTATAGGTTTTCAAGATTTATGTTTCCACCTAAATAATTATAAAGGTACAAACAGAACCCACCAGTTAGAGGAAAAATGGAAAATCACCAATTTGCTATTTATTTCTATTCATTTTAATTCCTATAGAGATTCAGATTTCATATCATTTCTTTTTGGGTAGGAATAGATATTATACCATTATGAATACATGAACAACCAAATTTATGGAATGGACTCTCTATATAAGGAGTTTTGAGGAAAAAATAATATTAATAAAAATATTTGGGGATTAAAATGTAAAACAAAACAATATAAAGGAACCCTAATATAAATGAAAAGGGACTTTTGGGATTTCTACTTTCACCATTAATCCATCTTCTCCAGTTCTGACAGAATCTCTTCTCCGTTCGTTTCATCGCCTTCGTTCGTCATCACCTTCGTTTGCCGGTGAGTATTTTCCCTGATATTTTACTGCTTCTAGTCCTTCAAATTGTATACAGCTTCGTTCCCCATGTTTTTTTGCACTTTGCCTATCGGTACATTGACATAAAGTCAATATTTTAGTTGATTTTAGGATTGATTTTGTGGCTATGTACTAATAACGTTTCTTTACTCCAATTCGAAATCAATTTTGAAACCTTAGGCAGTTTTCTCTCTATCTGAATTGTTTGTGATCTTACTTAGCATCGGTCTCTTTGATATATACGTTTCCAAATGGAAAATATGATCTTTCTGGAGTAGCCCAATTATATATATGATTTTTGTTACATGTGGTAAGTATCTTAGGGATTGGATTTGGTGATTTCATACTAGATTGGATGCTTCTTTGAAGTTCTCTTAGAAACTGGTGTTTATAGTACTTGTATTTTTGTTTATTCAACTATTTCTGGTGCAATTTCTTATCCTGTTTTTGTTGATTGAACTGTAGAGAAGTTGAAGCTTCTATCAATGAGGGGAAGGAGCTACACACCGTCACCACCAAGGGGTTATGGGAGGAGGGGTCGAAGCCCAAGCCCTAGAGGCAGATATGGAGGTCGCAGCAGGGACCTCCCGACCAGTCTTTTGGTTCGCAATCTACGCCATGATTGCAGGTACTTACTTAACTTCTCTATAATTCCCTTCAGCCATTGTCTTCCCTCTTAGGATGATACTACGTATGTTTTTTGGGGGTTAATGAAAAGTGAAAACCATAGTTCTTTGTAGTTTGACTTTGACTCCAATCTGTCTTCATTTCCTCGCTTTTAGCAAATTGCTATTTTCTTCTAACATCTCATTCATTTCTTCAGGCAAGAAGATCTCAGGAGGGCATTTGAGCAGTTCGGTCATCTGAAGGACATTTACTTGCCAAGGGATTATTACAGCGGGTGAGCATGTGTAGTAGATAACATCTAATGTTTAAGCACTTGATTTTTACTTATTTTCTAATTAGAGGATATCTCTATTTTTTCATTTTCTTTTGCCACCTTTCTTAAATCTTTGTTTACTACATTTTATCCTGTCATTTTCTATTCTTTCATCTCTGTGTGTCTCCTCATGAATTACGAGTTGAGCCTTGCCAGAATCTTCTTAAAGGCATTTATTTCATAAATTAAATCTGGTATCCATTTTTTCTATGTTCCAAGATCACATCATTTGAGGTCTTAAACCACAAGTTATTGGTGTCGATAAAGAAAGAGCCTAGATTAGTTATTTTTAAATTAGAATCTGTTGAGACCTCATACTTTTTAGTTTCCTTAAGGAGAAGGATACAATGTTGATATGTTCCATGTGTGAACACACTATGAGTGTGTTAATTGAAGTTGTTGAGGTTTAACAGTGAATCTAAAGAATTGAAGACATCAAAGACGTAATTAGAGTTCTTATGAAGATGTTCTATATGATAGTGAAGAGTTGAAGTGAAGTTGGGTTTGTAGTCATTTTGAAGATGAATCAAGTCTTCAAGAAGTATTCTTTATACTGAAACTTGCAAGGCTAGCAGGCAAGTGCTTGCTTTTCTTCATGTTTTCTGATATCGTCTGTTGCAGGGGATCATATTGCCAAGTGTCCTTCAACAGGCTTGTTGTAAAGTGGTACATCGTCCTTGTCATTTTGTATGTTTGGTTTCTATTCTGAGATCTTGTTTTGGTCTATTTAACGCAGAGAGCCGCGAGGATTTGGTTTCGTTCAATTTCTGGACCCTGCTGATGCTGCTGAGGCAAAACATCACATGGATGGCTATCTTCTTCTGGGCCGTGAGTTGACTGTCGTGTTTGCAGAAGAGAACAGGAAGAAACCGACTGAAATGAGAGCAATGGAGCGTGGTGGAGGAAGGTGCATGGAGCTTTCTCTTTTTGAACTTTTCTGTTTATCATAAAATATGGACAAGTCTTTAGTGTAGAGAGATGCCAAAACCTCAATCTTTAACTTTTTTCGTTTTTGTAGGAGCAGCAGATTTCGGGATAGAAGACGTAGTCCCCCTCGTTACTACTCTCGCTCGCCTAGGTATTCTCGTTCTCCTCCCCCTCGACGTGGTAGATCTCGGTCACGGAGCGGTGACTATTATTCTCCTCCCCCTAGAAGATATCACTCAAGGTTTCTACATGTTTCTGTCTGAGCTCAGTTACAAATTTCTCCACCCGGTTGCCTGTGTTATGCTCACTAACTCTCTATTGTTGCAGGTCTATCTCTCCCAGGGAAGAACGATATGGTAGGGGGAGCTCATACTCGCGCTCACCAGCTTATAACGGCTCAAGGGGTCGCAGTGCAAGTCCATTCAGAGGTAAGAGCTGCAGCATAAGCCCTAGCCCTAGCCATAGCCCTAAAAGAAGCATAAGCCATAGCCCGAGAAGAAGGGAGAGCACGAGCCCAAGGAGAAATAGGAGCCGAAGCCTGAGAAGAAGCATAAGTCGCAGCCCTAGAAGAAGCAGGAGCCCAAGGAGAAGCAGGAGCTACACACCCGAACGAGCCAGAAGCAGGAGCCAGAGTCTGCGTGGGGAGCAGCATGGAGAAGATCGTTCACCAAGCCAGTGATTGAGTCTTCACTCTATGGCTAATCGTGTCTAGATTATGGTTGTGTTACTTCCTCTTATCCTAAGACAGTTAAGATGGTTTGAAAAGATTAGATTTTTATGGAGGTTGAATCTTGGTTATTTCTGTTTTGGTCGATGGAGTATGTGGAAACATGGTACTGTTACTAAAGGTTTCTTTTGTGTTGTTTTGATATGTTAGTGTAAGTTCTCTGAGAATCTTAAGTTGCTCCAGATGTTTCTAGAAGACTTCATATCGTTCTCTTCTTTCAATGCTGGTGCAGATAACTAGAAATCAAGAAATTTGGAGCTTTTGTTGGTACAAGATTGAGCTTTAGTTGAAAGAATCATTAAATTTTGGGTTTTATATTTACCTGTGAAACTTTCATTCAATCTGTGACTTTGTTTTCCAACTTGATACTCGGGTAAGATGGTTTAGGTTTTACAGGTGATTTTCATCTCTGTGTGTCTCCCACTTCTTTGGTTATGATCAAAACATTTCGTAATATTTAAATAGTCACCAAGAAATTATTTTAACTTTTGAAGGCGTATTCAATGGAGCCAAAGACTACGGTCCGAAACTAACTGAGGTGTTGAGTTTTTCTCATAAAGATCAGACCTTTCTGTTTTAAAACAAAACAACAAAGTGAATGTTTTCTCATTAACAGTGAAGCCTGTTGCCATTTGTAGATTCTTGAGACCATTTGTTGTCCACATACTCTACCTACCACCAAATACAAGACGATAACTTGTAGAGGGAGAGGGAGAGAGATGTGGAAGAGCATAGGAGAATTGAGTTGCGACGACTATGTGAATGCTGGATTGACTTTGGAAGAAGCTAGGGGGTTTGAAAAAGTGGTGAGAGATGTAATTTCAAAGGCTAAAGAGACTGATCCAAGAGATCAATGGAATGCTTTGGTAGATGAGAGTGTACTAAAGCCATGGCATCCTCATCCTCTGCATCAGCTTCTCTATTACTCTATCTATTCAAACTGGGACTCTTCTACTCATGGCCCTCCTCTCTATTGGTTTCCTTCTCCGTACGTCTCTCTCTCTCTCTCACATGAACTAGTTCGAAGTTCTCAAACTTCTGTAAAGCCGAGTGTCTTGTCTTTTTCTTCTTTGTGTGTGTGTTAGATCTCTTTCAAAGTTCACAAATTTGGGGAAGCTGATGGAAACTCACGGGTCAAGGCTTCTTGGTGCTTCATATAAAAACCCTCTAGAAATTTTTGAACTTTTCCGGAGATTCTCAGTTGAACACTCTGATGTAAGTAAGCATTGATGTTGAATGTTGAAGGAGTCTTTGTGGAAGCTTTGGTTTGGTCTAATTATATATATATATATATATATATTTCAGGTGTATTGGTCAATCATACTTGATGAGCTTTCACTTGTGTTTCACACTCCTCCGAGGGTATTCTTGACAAATCAACATGGCTTCCGGATGCAGTTCTTAATGTAGCTGAATGTTTTCTGATGCCTTCAAGCAATCCCAAAAAAGATGATGATAGTGTAGCTGTTATATGGCGTAATGAAGGCTTGATGATTCTCCAGTCAGTCAAATGACATTAAAAGAACTCCGCGAGCGAGTAATATATGTAACATGAAATGATCATTCTGTTTGTTATCTTATTATTAAGCTTCCATTGGTAGCTGATCCCTCTGTTCCTTTCCTTTGGTTACTTTAAATAGGTTGGTGGCATATGTAATAGGTGGAAGTTTTGCAAAGGGTGACACAATTGCAATCAATATGTCAATGACAGTCGATGCAGTGATTATGTATCTCGCTATCATATTAGCTGGTTGTATTGTTGTCTCCATCGCAGACAGCTTTGCAGCTAAAGAAATTGCAACAAGGTTGAATATTTCTAAGGCAAAAGGCATATTCACTCAGGTTATGATATGTCACAGCCTGCATATCCTTTCGCCTTCTATCTACCACTTACCTTATCAGATATTGTTGATTCATTTCTTATCACATTTTCAGGATTATATACTCAAGAGGAGGTCGTAGATTTTCTTTATACAGGTGACAAAACTTATCTTTCCGCAGAACAACAACATATATTAAATTGAAGCTTATCTTTTTCTCTGTAGTCGGGTGGTTGAAGCTGCTCCATCTAAGGTCATTGTGCTCCCGGCTTCAGTTAGGCGAACAAGACATACCATGGAAGGATTTTTTGTCCAAAGTGAAAAGCCATCTTAGGTACATTGTTTACATCTCTATATTTGCAATCACTTAAATAGTGTAAATGAGACATGGCTCCAATTTGGTTTGCAGTGGAGAGAACTACTACCGTCCAATGTATCAACCTGTAGACTCTGATTAACATTCTCTTCTCATCTGGAACTACAGGTAAAGAAAAAATATGAAAAATTATAGTAGATATGCTTAGATCCATCTATTGATCAGGTATTTTCTTAACTAGGTGAGCCAAAAGCTATACCATGGACACAGCTCTCGCCAATTCGTAGTGCTTGTGTGTATGGGCTCATCTTGATGTCCAAGTAGGCAGCACATATTGTTGGCCTACAAATTTTGGATGGGTAATGGGACCAACTCTTATCTTCTCCTGCTTTCTAACCGGTGCAACGCTCGCTCTTTATCACGGGTCTCCCCTTGGCCGCGGTTTTGGAAAGTTTGTTCAGGCAAGACAGACATATCCATTGTTGTCTCCTTTTCAACCTTGGTAACATTCGATAAATACGCACTTATCTGTGTTTGATATTACTTCAGGATGCTGGAGTTACAGTTCTTGGTACTGTTCCGAGTTTAGTGAAAACTTGGAGGAGGATAAACTGTATGGAGGGGCTTAACTGGACAAAGATAAAGTAAACGAATCTCGATTCTTTTTATTCAGGTTTATCTTTTGTGTTTCTTATGAGAAGATAAGCTGTTTTCTGGTTTTTAAGGTATTTTGCCAGTACAGGAGAAGCTTCCAATGTTGATGATGTTCTCTGGCTTTCTTCTAAAGCTTATTACAAACCTGTGATTGAATGCTGTGGAGGCACAGAACTCGCTTCTTGCTACATCATAGGAAGCCCACTTCAACCACAGGCTTTTGGAGCGTTTAGTACACCATCCATGACAACTAGAATCATTATCTTCGATGAAAATGGCGTCCCCTATGTAGCAAACTGAAACCTTAGACATTTTGAGTTTTTTTTTCTAAGGCTTTACAGAGATTGATTGAGACTAGTTTTTGCAGCCGGATGATCAACCAGTGTATTGGAGAAGTCGGTTTGTTCCCGCAGCACCTCGGGGCCATGGATTGGCTTCTGAATGCAGACCACGATGATGTTTACTTCAAGGGAATGCCAATGTATAAAGGAACGGTGAGTAGTTAGTAGACTTCTATATGTACAGTTAAACCAAATTGCCAATGTGCATCACTTAAACTGTTCCTATGTACTCTTATGTTCTGTTCTGCAGCGACTTAGAAGGCATGGTGACATCGTGAAGCGATCCATAGGAGGATATTTCAATGTTCAAGGCAGAGTTGATGATACCATGAATCTTGGAGGCATTAAGGTACTACATTGTAAGTACATACACAGATTCGATCGTGCTGGAACTTTTCTCAAGTATTTATCACTTGTTTTTCTGTTATAATGCAGACGAGTTCTATCGAGATCGAACATGTGTGTGATAAAGCCGATGAGTGCACCTCTGAGACGGCTGCAGTCAGCTTAACGCCGCCTAACCGTGGTCCAGAGTTGCTGGTCATATTCACTGTCTTGAAAGGGGGGTTCAAGAAACAGAGTGAAGAAGAGCTAAAGCTGAAATTTACAAGAACCATTCAAAAAGATCTTAATCCTCTCTTCAAGGTAACAAAATATCTTTGATGCTTTTTTATCAATTCAAAGGAACAAAGAGTATTTTGTCTGCTAAAAAATGGAATTTGCAGAAAACAAATGCAGGTGAGTTTTGTGAAGATTGTGCCTGAGTTTCCAAGAACAGCTTCGAACAAGTTACTGAGAAGAGTCTTGAGAGATGAGATGAAGCAAGAACTAGTATCCTTACGGAGTCGAATATAAAAAGCCTTTTATCTTAAGTTTAATTTGAACGAAAGTAAGTAATATTTTAAATGGAAATAAAATTTACTGATTTTTATTATACTTATCTGCTGATTGATCTACAATCTACATGATTGACAAGTTGGTAAAATTTTCGCATATTTTTACTGAAATTTCCGTTTTCTCCAACTGTTTTAGTTTTGGTTAGCTCGATTTAGTAAAATTACATTACTAGAAATATAGGGGTCGAACCCTTAAACCATTTCTTTTAATTTTTACCGTTATGCTACGCAAAATTTTATCAATAATAATATCCTTAAAATTTGCTGTCCAGATCACTAGTTGTTTTTGAAAAAAAAAACACCAATTTCATGGGTTTAAATCAGGATAGGGTCTGATGTTACTGTTCTTAAATTATTTCCTCGGCTTAGAGATACTAAATGGATAGAAAATGTAAAATCGAACCACCGTAAAGAAAATAAAAGTAGTTGGGCCTTGGTAACTAAAACAAAATTGGGCCAAAACAGAAGAAGAAAAAAAAACCCTAAAGGGCGCCTTTGGATCTGATATTATGAAACGAGAAAGATTTCGTGTTGAGAATTTATTTATTTATTGTAGAATTTTGATCAGGGAGACATCAACGCAAGATCGAACAACAAATTGACTTCGTCTTCCGATTCCGAGCGCTTCAGGAGATGATCTTGGGGTATAGCCTATAATTGCAGATAAAAGAATTAAACTTGTTTATTAATTTCTCTAGTGATGTGGACTAATGTCTTCAGAATTGTAAGTCTTTTTATCATTTTTTTTCCGTATGTAGCAAAATAAGTTTCAAGAATTGGGCTTTGGATTCGTATAATTTCTTGAATTTTCCACAGGGGGGTCTTCATAATGTTTCTTGGTTTCAATTTCTTCCAAGTGAAACTGAGCTGAACCCTGGCTCTGATAGAAGGTTTAATTAACTAACACTTTGAACTTTTTTCTTTTCAATTTGTATTTTAGTTTTAGTCAATGAAAGTGTTTCTAATTATTATTCCTGTGGTCACTCTGATAATTTCATTTCAAGAGCTGAGCAGAATGATGTTGCAACGTATCTTGTGCTTTCCTCTCATCTACGGTTACAGAAAGAAGGGTTTCTTACTACATGGACCAATTCTTTTGTTGGACCTTGGGATCCCTCTCAAGGTTTATACAATCCTGGTATAGCTAAACCACACTTTGCTACTCAAATCTTGTAACTTTTAAGTTTCTATCTTACCATCATTCCACACTGCTGCTCAGATGAAAAGATCAAGCTTTGGCTTTTTCTTCCTGGGCGTCATCCTTCAATTACTGATAAAGCTCAGGCTGCAGTTTCAAAGCTTAGAGGTATATTTTCTTAATGATTTTATTCATCGTTTTGCACCTTGATATATTTGAACATAAATGTCTCTAATCTGACTACGACTCTTTAGTGCATATGCCTGTGGTCTATATTTTTCTTGGTATACATGTCCTTATTTTATTTTTTATTTTTCAATTGAAAGTTGTTGCATCGGGAATTTGGGTAGCACCTGGGGACTCTGAAGAGATATCAGTTGCCTTTTCACTGTCTTTGCGTAATTGCATTGAAAGGTTAGTTTTTTATGATCTCAAGTCATAGGCCCTGTTTGGGAAGATGTCACTGGCGATTATATTTGATGTCGCTAATTCGATGGTGAATTAGAAAAAGCTGTCGCTGGCGATTATATTTGATGTCGCTAATTCCAAAACACAATCGATGGATTTTTCATCGACTGAAACTTTGTCTTCGCCGGAAAAGGAAAAGCAGTCGCTGCAATTAACTAATTCATTTTTTTTGCCCCTAAAAAGTAGTCGTCAGCTACACGTTCCCGAACAGGGCTATAATGGTTAGATGAAGGACATAATGGATTGAAATATCATATGAACTTGTCTGTTATTGCGACAGAGCATTAACTGGACTTTCGTACATGCGATTTGGAGATGTGTTTTCAAAATTCAGCCCTCAAAGCAAAGAATATTTGAGGTATCTGCAACTTCTTACCATCTAAGCGAGACCATACATTATAATCGCTGAGTTTGTTTCTCTACCTGTTACCCTTAAGCAAATAGTTTTGTTTTCTCTGGCTTCTCGATCATATCACATCCCATAGCTTTGACTAAATATGGGTCTGCAAGACCTTTGTTTCCTGAGTATAATTCTTAAAATTGAATGAAGTCTATGATTAGGTGTGTGACTCATCACCTGGCTAATGCTCCTTGGATATTTATGCAGGAGGGGACAGCCTACTGTTGAATTCATCTTTGCTGCTACCAAAGAGGCAGTTTTTGTCCATGTCATTATATCTGCCAAGTCCGTAAAGCTTTTTGTTATGTGTTTGAAGTTATGGTTTAGTGTTTCTTATAGTTATTGTGATACTAACAATGATTTTTATGTGCGAAGGAATGTCCGTACACTTTCAAGTGGCGATGCTGAAAGACTGTTAAGGAGTTCTTTGAAAAATTCCAGTTATAGGCTTCCAGGTTAGCCCTTTTCCATCATCACTTGAATGCTAAATTCTCCTACTTGTCTACGATAAATCAAAAGAAGTTGATGGAACTCTGTTCCAGATGTTTGTTGACCTCTTCATGCTTTGTACTGATATACGAGTGTATAAATTGAGAGCATTAGGCTTTTTGCACTCAATTTTTAGCGCATTCACTCCAAAAAAGAAGCTATTGTAGTCTAGTGCTACTTAACTTCCTCGAGCAGAGATATAACATCTCATTTTCTTGCATAACACAAGAGCTTAATTTGTATTGTTTTTCTTTCTGGGGTTGGGCAAGAGTGGAGATAATAGATTATGCTACGTGTAATTCTTCGAAGCCAAGCTTTTGAATTGAGACCTGAAATGATTTGTGCCATCTACACATGCTTCAAGAAAGATAGGAGCTTTTTATTTGATAGAGACACTTCTCATAGGCTTATGTTATTTCCACCAGTGATTGTTTCTCCTCATGGAATGCGTGGCAGCCTCAATGGGTTCTGTCCCAATGACCTTGTCAAGCAAGTCTATTTCAGGTGTAATTCAATCCTTTGGTTTCCAATGTTCAAGTTGACATTTATGTGAAGTGCAAGTCTGATGAAACCAGTTTCCTCAACTAATATTAGATTTTTTTTCTCACACAGTTCTGGAAACTTAAAGACTTCGAGTGGATATATTGGTCTCCCTTCTCATGTTGGTCGTGGGTCCCGTCTGATAAATGGCAATCATTGCTACGTGGAAGTTACACTTGGTTGCTGCCAAAATATAAATGACAACACAAGTCAAAATAATTCGACCTTTGGAGTTAACTTGCCCCATAGACAGTGTCCTGAACCTTCAGTTGGGAGTAAAGATCACAGGAAAGGACAACCAGATCTTTTATCAGTGTGTGAAAAAAAGTTCATATATCCAGCTGAGGCAGTGCTTGTGCCAATCTTACAGTCGGCATTTGCTAAATTTTCTTTGAAAAGGTAAACCGTCAAGGTGAGGAGGTTGTTTAGAATTTGTTGAGTACTTAACGGTAAAATCCAAATTAGGTATATGGACACCTTTTGTCGTTTCTGTTGAATTTCATGAATGTAGTCAGACAAATTGAATTTGTAGGATCGTAGCAAGAGGGGTTTTAGGAATTATTTCAGACCCATGTTACAGAGCATCAACTTGAAAAAGATATAATACTTGTGATCTTTCCTCAGCTTGGAGCTGATGCAAGGTGAAATCATACTTGCAGATTTTGGCTTCAAAACTGGATAGGACCGTCACTGGCAGGCTCATCGTTATTAATGCACTGGTGAGTCTTTTTCTTCTATCTCGTCTACATTTTGAACATCAAAAGAAACTCACAAAACAGAGGTCTGGAAATGCCCCAACTTTTCTGAGAAACTGAATGTTGTGTAATCCTCATGATTTGAAGCTCTGAGATGTGTGGCATTTCTGTTTTTTATTTGAATATTATGCTTAGCGATTTTCTTTTTCATTAGAACAGTCTATTCATGATCCCTAAACATTTATACTTTATTTTATGCAGGGCTGGTGATTTTGACTTCTTTGGAGCGTCTGGAAATAAGAGTGACGGGTTTTATGACAAAAATGGTTACAATAGCAGTGGTAGTAGCCGTAATAGCAGCATTAGTTCAACAAGTAGCGCTTCTAGCGGGAGTGGCTGGAGGATGACTTCAAGAACTGGTGACCTTGATGCGGATGCAGATTCTTTGACGTGTAGGCAATCTGGTGTAACTTGCAATGATGATCGCCCAAAAATGGTATGGCTTTTATCTATGGCAAAGATGGAGATTGTATGGTGCTGATAAGGAAATTGAATTGTTTCGTTGTAGGAGTAACTCTTGTTACAGTGAATCAACATCATATACTGTCTTTTTACTAATATCATGAGCATAATCCAAAAGTTACATAACATTTTTTGCAGGGTCCCAAGCGACCACGAACAGGGATGGCAGAGTCATTCGGTCAAGTAGGTACTGTCACCAATGCACCTATTCAAGAAGCATATAAGTCAGGATTTGGTTCTAAAACTAATTAGCTGGTGTTTCAGGCATTGAAAATTATCAAATTGGTTGGGATTGGGATGATGACGATAATGATGATGAAAGAGGAGGTGGTATGGATATCCAGGCACTTCTTTCAGAGTTTGGAGACTTTGGTGACTTCTTCGAGAATGATGCTCTACCTTTCGGGGAGGTAATTCCCATCTTCTGTTACCTGCATTCCCTATGCTGGTGAATGATATCTAGACTGTATTTCAGAGATGTTTGGGAGGAAGGGTTATCAGCCTCTTTTCCCCTTCCGGTCATGCCTCTTATTGCGTTTCGCTCCTATCGCTTTTGGTATTCAATCCTTATCTAATAAAGCACCTTAATTATTATGTATGTGTAGCCACCGGGAACTGCAGAGTCACATGCGGTCATGTTTCCTCCAGAATCTACTGATGTAGGTTCTAGTCCTGTGGATATGATGGATATATCAGACCAGATTGTTTTGCCTGTTGGGTTTTCCTCTTTTGAGAGCTTTAATCCTGTACCCCCTATCATAGATGACTGCCTTATCAAAAGTCAAGAAGTCCTCAGCAGCAGTGTCACTTCAGTTCCTTCAAATCAAATGTCACTCTCTTATAATGGTGAGTTTGATTATTTGATGAAAGCAGAAGCTATGATGACCTTTGCTCCTGAGTATGGAGCTGTAGAAGCACCTATGAGCGAGATTTCCTCGACGATTTTCAAAAGCCCATATCTTCCCAAATCTCATAAAGTGGAGAGTTCAAATTCAACTACGAGTAATTATGTTTATGGAGCCACACCACCTGCCACTGATTATGATGGAGCAACCAATAAGTTACTTGGATCAAAAGCTTGTGTTGGTAACAATGATGGGAGAAGTTTGTTTCGTTCGAGGGACTATTACACTCAAGTAGAAGGTAGAAAGGACCAATATGATAAGCTACCCACTGTAATCAGTGACGACAATAGTACAAAGGAGAGTGTCTCTCAATCAAAATACTCAAAACATAGTGCTGCTAGTGCTGTTAAGACCGTACAGGGGAAAAAGACTGAGTGTATATCTGCTGTTGTTAGTACTTTATTATCTTCAAAGACCATATGGGCAACAGACATGGGAAGCAGTATGTTCCAAGCTTTTATGTGTAGGATGCGGCACATTGTCACTTCTTCAAAGCGCAGTTCACCTATTAGTCTGACAAGGCTTAGTGGAAACTTTTTCCTGAACCAGCTGCCAAATGAGCCTAGTACTCTGACAGACAACATGTCTGCAAGGAACGAGATCTATAAGAAAGATATACCTACCAGAATAGCTGAAGATTTTGGAGGAATGTTAGATGGCCACATGAATGCACCAGTTGGCGTATGGCGGACTGTTTCAGTCCCAAAAACAGCAAAACATGCTAATTCGCCAAAGATCGAAGCAGGCTCATCCTTGCCCCATAGTTCATTTAGCGAAGACAGCTTGCTTTCTTATGGTCAAAGGCAGCCACTGCAGGAACTCCTCGATGGAATACCGCTACTTGTACAACAAGCTACTTCTTTCGTTGATTTAGCTCTGGATTCAGATTGTGGAGATGGACCTTATGGCTGGCTTGCACTGGAAGAATTATGGAGACGGGAACTGTCGTGTGGACCCTCTGCTGGCCATGCAGGTTGTGGGGGAACTTTGGCTTCCTGCCATTCTCTAGACATAGCTGGTGTCAAGCTAGTTGATCCACTCTCTGCTGAGGTAAGCTTTCAAAATGGTGTAAGATGCATGGAAATGAGGGTATCCAATGTCTTTGACGTTCTTAGTTGTTAGTTTGGGCTCGTACAAAGCTTTGGGCTCGTACAAAGCTTTATAGTAAACTAAAGCTTTATCGTAATAAACTAAATCTTTGTATGTGAGTTGTCCATTATGTGGGATCACATAATGGACTACGGAAATTTTTAGTCAGAGATTTATCGTATAAGCTCTTTCATTTTTCTCTTGCTGCTGCCTCGTCTTCTCTGTGACTGCTGGTTATATGTATTGTACATGATGATACGTTCTGTCAGTGCAAACCTGATTCTGGAGCTTTCTATCTATTCCAGGTTTTTCCTTCGTCTGTCATTACTCTACTGCAATCTGACATCAAAACAGCTTTGAAATCTGCGTTTGGTCAGTCAGATGGCCCACTATTTGTCACTGATTGGTGCAAGGGCCGAAATCAATCAGAGGATGGAGGATCTATTTCTGAGGGATCTACTGCTGAGTCAGCCATGAGTGAATGTAAACACTAATTCTAATTATTTATTAGTCTCACACTGGCTTATTTTCTCGTTGAACACTACTGTGGCTGTTCATTGATATCTGATAGAGTGAATACGTATCAGTATCTCTGATGATTCTATTATTAATAAATATATTGGCAAACAAGCAGTGTCAAATGCAATGGATGGTGGGAAAGGAGAGGAGACGGCTCAATGCCAAGACATATACAGTTCAGAATTACTCCGACCGACACTTTTTGTTCTTCCATCACCTTCTATACTTGTCGGGTATGTATGTGATGTCTGCTTGCTCTATTAGCAGTAAAAATGCTAAAGCTCTATAAATAGAATTTAGTCTTGATCAATATACCCCTGTGATCAGTTATTTCTTGAAGTATTCATGATTTCCGTTTATTAGGATATCTTAGAATTTTATTACATACTGTATTACTTGTGGTTTAGAGCTCTTGTTACGTATGCATCTTTTCCCTTTGACAGGTACCAAGATGACTGGCTTAAAATATCAACAAACTCCTTGCCACATTGGGAAAAGGCCCCTTTTGAGCCATATGCTCCGCCAAAAAATGTGAGTTTTTAAGGAATTCGTCTGAGAGATATGCTTTTATCTTCCTACAAATTAGTCCAATTGATAATTTATCTTCCTACAAATTAGTCCAATTGATAATTTATCTTCCTACAAATTAGTCCAATTGATAATCTTCTCCATTAAGATAGCTGTGGTTGTTCTTGGTTACCTTTTGCAGATTAACTATACTGTTGTATGCCCGGATATTGATCCTTTGACCTCTGCTGCTGCTGATTTCTTCCAGCAACTTGGAACTGGTGAGTCAACGAGTTTATCAATTGTGAAAGAGGTTACACTCAAACATGATAGGAGCTGGTTTCTATTAAAAACGTTTATAGAGGAACACAAGTTCTGAAATTTTCTCATCATTTTCTTCTGATGTACCTTTTGTTGCATAGTTTATGAGACCTGCAGGCTGGGAGCCCATCTGCCACAGAGCCTGGGAAATCAAATGGAAACAGACGCTGGAAGATTATCCTCATCTGGATTTGTTCTGCTTGATTGCCCTCAATCGATGAAGATTGAAAGCAATAACACATCGCTTCTGGGATCTCTCAGCGATTATTTTCTGTCCTTGTCGAATGGGTGGAATGTGAGTAGCTACCTGAAGTCTTTATCGAAAACGATTAAATGTTTAAAGCTTGGGTCTTACCTTTACACAAACCAGAAAGAAGGATCAGGTAGTCCTTGTATGGTAAGTATGAGTTAGAAAACACATGTTAACCGAGATTATTATTTCTTTGCCCACTTCTACCAAGTATAGCTGTCGCTACTTGCTGACTTCTGTTTTCTTATAGGTGGTGTACATAGTGTGTCCCTTTCCTGACCCTTCGGCAGTTTTAAGGACGATCGTCGAATCGTCTATAGCACTTGGATCATTGATACAGTCAGATAGAGACAGGAGATCGATACTTAATAGTCAAGTTTCAAGGGCATTTGGTAGTTCTGCTGCTGTAGACGAATCATCAATATCTCACATTCCAGTGCTTTCAGGATTTAGTGTCCCTAAAGTAGTTCTACAAGTGGTGTCGGTTGATTCTATTTTCCGGATAACAAGTCCAAGCTTTAATGAGCTTGTCATTCTCAAGGATACTGCTTTTTCCGTATACAATAAAGCTAGGAGAATTTCACGAGGAATGCCTAATGATGCATTTCTCTCACCATCTTTATCAAGCAGATCCTCTTCAGCCTTGACACCGATGAACTCTATTTCAGGAATCTGGAAAGACTGCGGTTCCCGAATGACAGGTTTTACACATCAAAGAGATGGTGAAATTGATGTTAGCTTGAGAACGAGTGGTTGTGATAGTTCCTGGCAAATACCAAGATCTGGAGTATTAAGCTGTGACCCAAACAGAAATGGAGATTTTTACCTAAATGATGAAATTTTTTATTTATTTGAACCACTTTTCATTCTTTCCGAGCCTGGTTCTGTGGAGCGTGGAGTTTCACCTACTTTCGGCGACTTGGGATCTGAGTCGTCAAAGCCAATACCTGAGGATGGTGGCAGAGGTTCTGGACCTGGCGTGAATTCAATGGAAGGTATAACATCGGGATCAAGCTCTCAGGGGGATGCATCCCAGCTTGAAGGAAAGGCTATTCCAAGTTTACATTGCTGCTACGGTTGGACAGAGGACTGGAGATGGCTTGTAAGCATCTGGACGGATGCCAGGGGTGAATTGCTTGACACACATATATTTCCCTTTGGTGGAATCAGCAGTAGACAGGATACAAAAGGGCTGCAGTGTCTTTTTGTTCAAGTTCTACAGCAGGGATGTCAAATACTACAGGCGTGTTCCTCCCCTGACAATGGATCTTTCAAGCCCAGGGATTTTATCATTACACGCATTGGGAATTTCTTCGAGCTTGAATACCAAGGTAAATAAGCTTCTCTAATACCTCTCTTTTCTTATTCTATATGCGCCTGGGAATAGAACTATCTAGTATTGTGTGTTACGTAACCTTTGTATTGTTGTCTGCCTGCGACTGATATAACAGAGTGGCAAAAGGCAATTTACTCAGCTGGAGGTCCCGAGATTAAAAAGTGGCCTACTCAACTTCGACGTTCTGCGCCTTCTGGCATAGCCACCAATAGCAACGGGTCTTCCTTGCAACAGCAGGATCTGAGTTTGATTCAAGAAAGAACCTCATCAGCTAGCACACTCTACAGCTCTCATTCAAAACCATCCACCTTTGTGAAAGGCGCTATGGCGCAATTTACTGGAAGAAAACAGATAATGGGTGGGCAAACCATTTCTGATACTCCAAGGGGATTGTTTCAATGGGTTCATAGCATCAGTTTTGCTACTATTTCAGTTGATCATTCTCTGCATTTTGTTCTTCCAGCTGAGTTGGTATCTCCTGGTCAGTTTTCTGATTGGTTTTCTATTGTTCTCCTCATTTCACTCATATACATGTCCTTTGTGATCAATCTTAAATTTCCATAAGAAAGGGAGCAAGACACTGACTTGCATAGTTATTTGCACAATTATGCAGGAGGTGGCCAGAGCAGTACTGGTATGAGTTCAGTTAATTACATTGAGGGTTTCACTCCTGTCAAGTCTCTTGGGTCGACGGCTTTCTCTTACATGATGATACCATCACCCAACATGCGCTTTCTTCACCCAAGTCCTCTTCAGCTTCCTACATGTTTAACTGCTGAATCACCTCCGCTTGCTCACCTCCTTCACAGCAAAGGCTGTGCAATCCCCTTGTCTACCGGATTTGTGGTTTCAAAAGCTGTGCCTTCCATGAGAATAGACTCAAGAATAAACATGAAAGAAGAATGGCCATCAGTTCTGTCTGTAAGTCTCATAGACTATTATGGTGGTTATGATAACGCTCATGACAACATTCTTCAAGGAATCATGAAGCAGGGTGGAGGGACCAAAGAAACTAGAGATTTTGAGGTTGAAAGTCATCTTATCCTTGAGTCAATTGCGGCCGAACTCCATGCTCTATCATGGATGACTGTTAGTCCAGCATATCTGGACAGGCGGACGGCATTGCCGTTTCACTGTGATATGGTTCTGAGATTGAGACGTTTGCTTCATTTTGCGGACAAAGAACTCTCCAAGCTACCGGATAAGTCAGGAGTCTAAAACAATGCAGGAGCATGCAGTTCACTAAAGTTCTCTATCAGAAGATGAGACCATCCTTTCTGCGAATTTCATCCTGCACCTTCTGAGTAGTCTGCCTTATTAAGGCACTTAGGTTTTCTCGGGGTAGTTCACCAGTGCTATATGTTATAAAGTAGGAAGAAATGGTGTAGATCTAGTAGATGTAGTTCAGGTTTTGAATTGGTGCTTATGAAATCTGTGAAAATTAGCATTTGCGGCTTGCTCTACTGGTTCTGATTCACTTAGGTGCATAGGTTAGTTTCTTCATTACCCCTTGTATTTGTAATTCAACTTTATTTACCATTCCCATTGTAAATTTATCAAGATATTCATATGGATTTCTAAGGGAAGACTTGTTTTCTTGTAAAACTCTGCTTACTTTTGAGACTAAACATCATGGTTTTGTCTTGACTTGTCACGTAATGAATCCTGACTGTTGTATGAGTTGTGCAGCTGAGGATTCTGACGATAGACTCGGTTCTCAGGAGTCTCTCTTCGTCTTCCTCGGTAACATTCTGACACTGGACAATACTCTTTCTACATTATTGGAGTTGCTCTCGTTTCTCATCTGGTAAGCTATTTTTCTTTACATATTGCTTTAAACATTGTATCTTTATCCATTGACCTTGTAATTATAAGGACATATGGGAAGAGATGGAGAGCAAGTAAATGGAAGATGAAAGTGGTAGGCATTTACAACGGCGTTTGTTCTCTCTTTCCAGGCAAAGCATGAGAACATAAATGCTATGGTATGGTCTCATTCTTGCTGCTGGCCACATTCTTCTATGCATCACATGGCTTTAACAATATTCTTGGCTGATTCGTCCGACATATCCAAACTTACCGTTTAGTTTATCCTATTTTATACATATAGAGAGAGAGAGAGTGAGAGAGTAAGGTTTTGATTAGATGAGCAATTGAAATGGAAGCTTATCGGGTGGATGGGTTGGTATTAAAAGTTGCCTTTCAATGTTTGAATAGTAATGTACAGGAAGATGACTTCACAATTTGCATGTTTTGTTATTGGAACTTGCCCACAATCAGCTGCTTTGTACTTAGGGTAAACCTGATAATAGGTCTTGGCACTCATATTTGTGATTTAGATTAGGTTTTAACTCTAAGATCAAAAGCTTGATTTATTATTTATGATAGAAGAAGAGATAATTAATCTGGTTTATATCTGTTGAGTTACTTATATGAACTATTGCAATTTCATGAGATATCATTTATTGTGGGGCATCTTCTTACCTTTCTTTTCTGTGGTGAGTCACATGGGAACTTATGTTACATAACACCATCATGATATTCATGATGGTGATGTCGACATCATAGTTGCCCCCACACAGCTCATCACATCATTGATTCCACCGACCCTTAGACATTTCCACAAATGCCCTCTATCTTATTGATCTCTGTCTGTGAACCCAAATCAGTGAAATCACTAGTCTGATATTTTTTGTAATGCATGCTTTTCATGAATCTTGTGGATTAATCAAGATTAACATCAGCCATAATGTCAATATTAAGATAAACGAATTCGTTAACAGTCTGGTGAATGATAATACACAAAGATACATACAAGCACAGATGGTTACATTAAAAATACAACACTCTAAACAACAGAACCAAATCCAGGCAAACTCATTAACAAATACAATAAAATAATTGAGAAAAAAGAAGGATAAATGTGGGTTTTGGCTTAAAAGATGAAACCAGATGCCAAAGCAACAACAGATGCAAACAATGCTGGTACAAACATAGCAGCATCAGAAGTTGGGCTTGGAGCCGGAGCTTCCACGGTGGCGGCTGCCGCAGCTGAGAAAGACACCGCAATAACTAGAACAACCATCATCATCTTCATCTTCATTGCCTCCATTACTTCTTTTTGATGTCTGAATTAAAAAAGTAATAGAAGGATTTTTGTTATTCTTCTTTGGAATTGTGTGTTGTAATGATAACAGTTGTGGGGATGTATTGTCTATTTATACAATAATTGTAGATGATTTTACAGCTGGCAAATTGGCTGTCTCTTTGCTTTTTTCTCAACCACTGTCCTTTTTATCTTTCCAACCTCACAATAATATTTAAAAATATAAATTACTAAATTTTTGTTTTGATTATAATAAATGTGTGTGTGTGTGCTTCTATGAGTAGTTCAGAGGAAAAGAAGTTACAACAAAAAGTTCATTAGTGTTTTTATAATATTCTTCTTATATTTAGAAATGAGCTGTTAGTACCTAGTACTAATAACCAAACTCTAGAAAAAATCACAAGTTCGATTAAACAAAATTTCTGCTGAATTATTTTCATCAAATATAACTCTTCTTATCTTAAGAGTTAAGCCTGTTCTATATGAAACTATCTTTATTTGTTTAACGTTATCCATTGCATTGGAGGGTCAATTAGCCGTTTTAGTGTTTCCTTGAAATTAGTGGCCAACGTTCGCACCAAACTACTAAAATAACCAAACTATTACAGCAGGAAATAATTAGTATTTTCTAACACCTGCTTAATCATTCCAATATTTAATATCATGTTTTCTAAAATCTTACGCAAAAATCAAGCAGACCAAAGAAGAAGATAACTATACAAACTAGCTGGAAAAGCTTAAAAATACCAACCATACCGTTATGCACAATCATATGCATTAGGCTGGACTATTTTGTGGACCCATAACAAATGAAGTCTTTGTTGTTGTTCATGTTTTCGAATTTCAAAATTAAAATGAGATATGATTTTCTATAAGTATTTCAATTTCACGAACTACATATAATTCTCCTTCCGTTTTCGTTTTTCATGAATTAGAACTAACTATTGTTTAAGTTTAAGTTTTGATTTTTGAATCAGCAAATAAGTTATACAAGGCTGCAACGAGATAGTGAGATTCATAATTTCTTATGCTAGTTTTAATATTTAAGCTTCAAAGTCAGGTTAAGAGCAGTATTTTTCCCTTTCTCTTTATTATTTTATTTAGAAAAAGTACTGTTTTATTTTACTTAACTAGGATTACATAAGCAGAATACTATAAGACACGGTTTTTACAGATATGTGAAGGATATACATTTTGTCAGATTCAGATTGAACATAACACTATTTGAAACTTATTGGGTTTGATAGCGGGCCAGAAGCCCAAATTATATTTAGACAGTATATGCTTAGCTTGACCAGAAAATTTAGAGCCATTGTTTGAGAAAATAGAACATTAAATTATCAAAAAAGGAAATGAAATGAATTATTCAAACATAGAGTATGAAATATGTTTCCCTCAAATTATTTTTTCAACGTATTCAAGTTTCTTACATAGATTAGGAAAAAATATATTAATATGATGAAGAAACAAAAATAGATATCATAATTATATAAATAATGTTTTAACATTAAAATCAAAAAAAAAGTTATATAAATAATGAAATACTAAAATAGAAAAAAAAGATTTATGGAAACCCAAAATGGAGCCTATTTATTAGCCCAAGTTTGAATATAGCTTTTGAAAGGGTTTACTTCTAATCCTACGCGCATCTTTAGTGCGTGAAGTCTAACGCCCGAAAAAGCCAAAGGGCGGATTTTGGTCAAATCAGATGTCATTGGCGCATGGAACAAAAGCGTATACTGTCTTAACGCAAAATCTTGTTTAGAATTTTTCTCGCCAGACATGGAGGTATTATCCAGTGAAAATGGAATAACGTATTCTCCACAAAAAATAATACACGTGTCGTAATTTAATTTGTTATTGTTCAGAACGAATTCTCTATTTTCAAAGACTCTAGAAGCCCATCTCCCCGTCCATTTCGTATCGGACGGTTGTTATAATCACATTAAAAGCCCTAAAAAATTATGTTGTCAATAAAATGAGCAAAAACATTTTAATTGTTATAATAAAAAATATAGAAAAAATGGCTAAAAAGGTGAGCGTCGCAGTAAAGACCAGAGGGTAAGCAGTTTTTATGTCTTGTGTGTGTATGTGTGTGTATGAGTGTGTGAGAGAGTTTAAAGGGGATAAGTGTTCGATCTTCTGGTCTCATCGAGAAATTTAAAAACCCAGAAAAATCTTCTCAGAGAAGAAAAGGAACAACTTTATTTCTTTATTTTACTCTCTCTTTTACCAAAAAATTTATGTCTTTGGTTTCTTCAAGTTTCATTCTTGTAAGTGTTCTCTTATCATTCTGTTTTTTTTTTTTTTTAACCTAACGTCTCTATATTTGACTACAATGGTGGATTGTGTGCTAGAAAATTTAAATTCTGTGAAAAATCGTTCTGCAATAAACATCATCTGATTTATATACTTTACTCTATTTTCTGATTTTCTTATATTATTTTGGATATTGTTGTTTTGTAGGGTGATTCGGGTATTCTGGAAGCTAAGTCGCTGAGCTTAAGTTGTAGATCTTGAGGTTAGTGAGTCTTGTTTCTTCAAATTAGTTCAGATTGGTCTTTTTTTGTTTATCTTTGGTTTATTGTAAGTAGCTGTTAGAAATCAGAAATTTGTATGATTGTAAGCAGAAATGTAAAATGGATTTTTTTTCTGCCCTTTTGTGTGCATGTAATCTATAAAACGGCAGGAAATTTCTAAGTGATAGTTCTAGATTTGTTTGGTCTATTTCTGGAAGAATATCAGTGTCTGAGTTTATTTCTTTGTTGGTTGTGTAAGGTTAAGAGAGAAAGTGTTGTGTAATGGAGGAGGTAAAGGGACAAAGAGGGAGTGGAACCACAGAGGCAGATTTTGTGTTGCAGTGGGGAGAGAGAAAAAGAGTTAGATGTATGAAAATGAAGAAAGATCAAAGCCTTACAAATGGTAAATCATCTGATTGTTTGACTAAGCGTAAACTCATTTCGCGCGCTGTCTCTTCTGAGAGAGGCTCTCCTTCTCGTCATCTTAACCGTCCAAACAAGTAGGTTTGAGTTGGGGGGAAAAAAAGTTACAAATGGTATGTTTTTGAGTGATTTGTCTATTTTATTATGTTAAACATTGTTATGTTTCTGTGGTGATAGGATCACAGATTCTCTAGTCAATGTGCGGAGATCGTTTGTAGCATCGCCTGAGAAGGAAGATAGGTATTACACAACGAGGGGATCGATGGGTATAGATGAGGGTGGGAAAATTATAAAGGAGCATGTGAAAGAAACTAAGAAACATGTGTGGCCAAAGTTGTTTATAACTTTGTCAAATAAAGAGAAGGAAGAAGATTTCTTGGCGATGAAAGGTTGCAAGCTTCCTCAAAGACCTAAGAAACGAGCCAAATTAGTTCAGAAGACATTGCTTGCAAGTCCCTTATCATTTGTTTCTTCATAAACCCTTTCATTATGATGCTAATCTCAGGGCTATGTTTTATGCAGCTGGTGAGTCCAGGTGCGTGGTTATCAGATCTGTGCAAAGAGAGATATGAAGTAAGAGAGAAGAAGACTTCAAAGAAGGTATCAGATTTTTCTCATTCTCGTTTCTCTGTCGATGTTGTGGTCATGTACTAGCAAAGACGTGTGATGCATTCATACTTTGATGTAGAGACCAAGAGGATTGAAGGCAATGGGGAGCATGGAAAGCGATTCGGAGTGAAGAACTGTTGAACAAAAGAACTTAAAGACATATTCAAGATTTTGGAGAGTGGTAGAGAGGATCTATTTTGCCTTTTTTCATTACATTTTAAGAAGCCTTTCTTCGTTACAGGTTAACAACTATGAGGCACTTGTATTTTTTGCTGATATATTTCTTTTCAAGCTAATCTATCTTCTTAATCGATCTATTTTCTCACCTTTTGCTTATTTTAACTTGTTGATTCTGCATAGACAAGTTGTGTATACAATAGGCTTCATGATGAAGAGTTCTAGTATCTCCATTTTGAAATGTAGTGTGTAATAAAAACTCCAAACACAACAGATCAAGGGAGACAGAGAATTCATATATTAGAGTGGAAACGAAATCTGCATACAGATTAGTGTCTGAATATTACAACACACCAACCAAAACTGCAGCTACCACTACCAAGTACCAAACCTTTACCTAACAAGTCACAAGTCTCCTATTTCTCTCCTTGTTTTCTCAGATATGAAGTAGGTAATCTACATTTTTAATAAATCTGTACTTGTGACAATACCTACAAATGTACAGTTGATCTCCAAAGATCCAGATAGAATGCCGCTGAGCCATGCCTGAAAAGTGCTTTATCAGCTAGCTTTGTGGTGCCGATAAGGACAACAACTAAAACATTTCATCCCAAGACTTCAAATATTCACCAGATAATGTGATGGCCAGCTATTAGATCAGACGCTGTTAAGAAGAAAGTTAAGTTTGAATGAGGAATAGTGAGTACTAGAATGGGAAAGGATCCATCCTTGCAGAAAGGTTAAGAAATTTACCTTTTCTAATGCTGCGCTGATTGAGGGCAAACAAGTCTTAACATTGAGACATAAGCCGTCCGGTTCCTTAAACCACACAAGCACTTGGAGGATTACATGGCATACCGGTTGGTGAAAAGGAAGAAGAGAAGCATCTGGCTATACAGGCACTACAACGCTTCAAGAACAATGGAGGCTTTTGTGAAGACTGAAAGAACAAAAGGTGCTTCTTCCCCTGGGTGTATAGTGGTCGGGATAATAGTATAACCCTTAGGATCAGGATCAAGAACCATTTCGCATGATATCTCCCGGGAATTCACATAGTCTGTTCCACCAACAGATTCATGAAGAAATATGTTGTAAGCAGCACGACGTCCACGAGTTTTAAGAATCCTGATTCCGATATAGAACAATTGCGAGTCATGGCTTGATTGGTAGTTACGGAATCCAGGTGTTGTTCTTGAGAAACCTACGCCCTGTAAGTAACATTGTGAGAATGAGCCGAGGATAGTAATTATATAAGAATTATAGGAAAACAAAACAATCCTTCAAGGGATAGAATGTACCTGAGTTAAGGTGATGAACACATGAATTGGCAAAGATGCATCAGAACCAGTAGCCCTCAGCCTGAATTGTGGATTTTGATGCCATGAGCTATAATCTTGGCAGCCACCAGCACTAAAACCTCGCCATTGGCCATGTAAGGAATAGCGCATCTCACGGGGATAAACCCGACAAACATATATTGATCTGAAATGAATCTGGAAGTCTTGCCAAGACATCCAGAATATACCTTCTTTTGACTGTTTAACAGAATGCACAGGATCAGTACGTAATATACTTTACTGGAACGAACCATAGCATATTTACATATATTTATGCGCAACTATGCGTTTATGAGCACTATGTTTTTCCCATGTGTGTCCCCATGTTATCAGTAGAGCAAAATCTTTCACTAGTTTCTGAAACATCCGGGCACCTAATTGTTTCAGAGAATTCAAGGAACACAAGCAATAAGCCGTAAAGAAATGAAGCAAAGAGAAACTACCTGTGGAACATGCTTCAGCTTGTGCTTCATTCTATCAGTCCACTCTGGGGATGAGTCTGACCATGGACCATTCCACTCAACTTCACTGGCCCATGGATTCCGGATCTGAACAAGTCTGTGCCCATCAGCCTCTCTCACCTGAAGAGAGATAGTAAGTAAATTTCCTAAAACGTGTTCGCCTACTCAGCATAGCACAAATGCAACCAAAGCAAAAGCGCATACCTGTAAGACGGAGTAAGCATGCCCTTGCACAATGCCACTGGAAGATACATGCACATCAGATCCTGATGGACTTCCAGCACCTAGTAAAAACCCCTCTTGTTTGAAGCGTAACAATTGAGACCATAATCTACCACTTGCAAGATCTATTTGTGCTTGAGCACTCCGCAAGTCAATCTCCTCACCAGCTCCTCCAGTTAGGTCGACAAGAGCATCCTGAACCAGTCCCCCCTCCAGTGCCTCATAAGAACCATGGAGCTTGGCGTATGCTTTCTCCACTATGGAGACCCAGAGTTCATTGAGCTTTTTGCTAGTAGCAAAGGCTGGTTTACCAGGTGATTCACATGGAATCCAGTCATCAATAACAACGGGAACCCACTCACCCTGCAAGGTGAAGCAATTAAACTTGAAACCTCTGACAGTACAGAAATCATAGAGGAATCTACACAAAATCATCAAGAGAGTCAAAGCAGCACAATGAAAGAATGTTTGAGAAAACAACCTGAATACAAAAGCGAACAGTATAGATTCCTTCCTCGTTGTATTCAGGAGTAATGATCACTTCAGATATTTGTGAAACCTCTGTCAAAACTGCAACGGCGCTTAAAAACCAACAATCGCCCAAACGCCCCTATAGAACAAGTTAACCCAATCACAAAAATAAATCTCTGGAGCCATTCTGAATGATATGCATACAAGACGGTCAAGAATAATATTTTGTGCTGGTGACAAAAAAAAAAGAATAATATTTTGTGCATCAGAAGAAGTAAATGATCAAACCTGGCAAACATCTGAAGGATTCACAGCCCCAGAGAACAGGCAGGGACGAGAATCACTACCGTTCTCTTTCACAATGGAATCAGGTCTCATCCATTCAGAAACAACCTAAATTATGAGAAGCTCAAAATGTTAAGAGTGTCCATCAAGTTGTTAATTTTACTTAATCTAGTTGAATGGGGATTTTGTCTAAAAAATGAACACTAAAAGGAATGAAGATGTTCAACCACTAACAGAAGAAAAGGAAAAAAAATTCACAATCCCTACCTGCAATTTTGAAGGGGGGTTTTGTGTATCCACAAATAAAGAGCGAGCATTTGGAGGAAACTCCTGGTCAGTAAATTGTTTATCGCCTCGTGCAGAGAGAGCTTCTTTGACAGCCAACTCAACTGAACGCATTCTTTGATTTATTTCTTCTTGTATCTCCATCCTGGGTTTCCTGTATCTCCTAGCAAAGGAATCAACACTAAATAAGAAATCTCGACCTGATCTTCTTTTCCTTCCACTAGAATATTGCCCATCCCAATCTATGTCATCCCTATCATAGAGATCAACATCGGCAGGATCACTATCCCAACCATCGACCTGGTGAAATTATAAAAAAGAACCAAAGCGAATCAGTATGAGCTTTAACATTAGCTTCCACAAATATTGGACTACAAAAATATGCCACCAATCAACAGGAGGAAACATACTCTGGGGGGTGAATCCGTCCATTGCCAATTGTCATCAGACAAATCAATCATATCTAAGTCAGCCATGCCAATGCCCGCATGCAAAGAAGCGGCCTCATCTTCAGTTAAACATTTTCCCCAAAGGAAAACATCCATTATATGCATCTTTGATTCGACTCCATCACTATCAGATCTCCCGAATGCATCGACATCTATAGGTGGCCTAACACCCAACCAAACTTCAGCTCCTTGTTCCCAAATGGCACTACCAACACTTAGAGGTAACCCAGTCTGGTACCCATCAAACCCACCATCTATGTAACAAGTAGCCTCCCCCGCATCAGCATCAATTGTGATCGTCACTGTATGCCACCTGTGATGGAAACAACATATAATATACTGAAATCCATGGTAAAATCGGAAACTTTTGCCAAACCAGATCATGAGAGATATGTATCACCAAAGTCACAGAAAATTTTTTGACGGTATGGAAACTGAGGGGGAAAAAGGGCCGACCTTCCATCTGTTATGCTGGTTGCACCAATATACCACTCTCTAGCAACGGTTGTCTGCCTCTCACCTTTAGTTATCAACCTAAGCCCAACTTGGCCAGCCTCAATTCCTTGCTCAGAACCAGCAACCAGAATCTCCCAACATACTTTCTTTTGAAATTCAGTGCCAAAAAGACATACAGGTCCAGAATCGGGTTGGATCATTGCTGTAATGGAAAAGCTAATCCTCTGACTTTGACAAACACTTGGGTCCATTTGGCCACAATGTTTACCACTTATCATTGGTTCATCGTCAAGCACACAAACTGCCCCAGAAATTCCAGTCTGGTAATAAGTTTGTTAGTTAATACTCCAACAATGAGTATCATAAGAAAGGACACATAGAATTTATACAAATTTTAACCTGTTGTGCACGTCGGTCTAGTTGAGCAGTGCGTATCCTACGTGCAATACCCGAGACTCTTTCTCTTGCAAAGGAATCCTCAAGGACAGAATCACCCCCAACAGCACGTATTGCAGCTGCCATGGCTGCTGCCTCTCTGCTACCAGCATTAGGAATAGATGGAATAAGAGAAGCTTCAATTTCCTTCCATTTGCGCTCTTCCTTCTCCAAAAGAGCTTTCCTTCTTTCTTTACCTCTCCCTTCTTCTTCTCGCCTCTGCATAAGGATTTCCTCTTCCATCTCTTTCTCTCTCAGATAACTAACGTTTACAAACACAGAAAAATGATAGGCAACAAGTGTAAGTGTGAGTGTTCAGCTTCACCAAATCACATTGCTTGATTAAAAGAAACCTGTACCTCTCTTGGATAATTTCAAATTGTCTTCTATCCTCCGGCTTCCATTTACTGATTTTTCTGGCACTTAAGTCTGAGAACCCAATGCTATCTAAGAAGAGCCGCAAGCGTACCTCATCCTACAACATCGTTATAATCCTGTCTTAGACAAACACAGAGAAGAATATATGAAAATTTAGAATCAGGAGTCACCTGAACTCTCTCCGCTTTAGCTGTCAAACCTAACAGTAGCAGTAAATAACCACCAAACTTGTCCCACATATACACCCATTCTGTATCAATTGCCTCTTCCAGTGCCAAAACTCTTGCATGGGCACACATGTCTCTTCTGTAATCTACATTTGTAGGAGGTTCATGACGGAATCTTTTCCTGCATTGCATTCTGTAGAAGAACGATCCAGCAACTCTTTCCTCATTCCTGAGACGATCCCTTAATTTCATGACATCATCTCTAGGAAGCACAAAGTTCCCTGCTTTATCACGCATTGCAGAGGGGTCCCCAACCAGAAGAGCTGCAGAGCTGGCAGACCTTTGGGGCGCTGAATACGTGCCGGATAAAGCATTTCTAGTCTGTAATTAACAAGTTACAAAAGGCTTAATAAATCATGCATCCCATGGAGCTCTATTGTACGTGAATGTGTTGAAGGCCAACAATAAACTATCAAAATAAATTTTCAAGAGTAACACTAAGAAAGACATAAGAATGTAACTTACTTTGGTGGCAGACCGAGAGATAGCTTGCACTACAGTATCCTTGCTAAGAAAACGTACAGCAACCTCCATCATCTGGAGACCATCAGAAGGAATTAGCAAAGTGAGTACACAACAGATATATATTAGAGGAAAATGAATCACTAACCAATAATCTTTTTTTTAAGGAACAGATAGATCAAACAACAAGAAAACTAACCTCAAGAGTCAAACACGGACGAGAAACAGCAAACCCAAAGGCTACTACAAGGGTGATAGCTGATACAGCAGCACCAGCAAATGGAGGATATATTATCAGACTAGCAACAACACCCCAGCCCTCTGTGGCCAAAGCAATTCCATACAGCACAAGAAATGCAGCACTGGAGAAATCCCAATGCAATCAAAACAAAACAATAAGAAAGTCGATCAGCTTAATCTTTTATGGTCATTATTTCAGAGCAGCAGATAACATACCAGAAGAAAAGTAAATAAAAAGATTAAAGAGTAACTATTAAGAGTACTCAAGCGACTGAACATACCTGACATTCTTTCCACAATCTGCATGAGCATCATAGACATATACTGGTAACACCCTTGGAGAATATACCACAATCGGTGGGGATAGAAGAACCTAAGAGAATAAAAAAAACTAGTTAATACACCGTTTAAATACAGAAACAGAAATATCCACAGTTTCGTTGAACTCACAGCTAATGCTCTTCCAGCTAACAGAGACAGGAATGTAAAATAACCAACAGATGCTCCAGCAAATGGTTTATCTGCAAAATAAATATGTATGAAATTGATGTATCACTAGAGTAAGCCTCACTCTGACCTCTACGAAGAGTAAAATAAGATATGAATCTTCACCTTGAAACCATCCGACAAGGAATGCAGCCAAACCCAAAAGAAGGGCAAGAAAGCAGACAAAGGATGTCTGTTTCCTGGTCAAATAGAAATTGTTTGACGCCCAAAGATGGATTACACCAATTGCTACCACCATAAGGAGAAGAACTAAAAGAAAAGATGCGCCTATCTGTTATAGATGAAACAAAAAAGATGTATCAGATGGATCAAGTTCAGCCAAAAACTTTGAGAATTGTATAAGCAACTTTTCACTTACCGTCCATGGTTTGACTACAATAACCACAGCTGCTATCGCACCAAAAAGAAGAATAAGACCTATTGAAACAAAAACATATACACCTCGAGATAGTATCCAACAATCGTCCTTCCTGCAAAGAACAACCATGATACATTAAAAAAGACTCTCATTGAAACTGTGAGTAAGATCTAATAGGCAATATAAAGAAATAGTCAGGTACCATTTAACCATCCCACAGCAGAGTGAAAGTAGCGCCGGAATGCATGCAAGTGGAAGCAAGGCCGCAAGAAAATCACCCTTTGTTGGCAATTGATCTTCTCTACATTTCACCACTTCCAAATATGATGTTCCACAAAATGCGACGAGAACAACTAAAAAGTAGATGAGAGGCGTATAAGGATTACACAGAGAAGAACAAAATGCCAGCCAAATAAGCAAACTAGCAGAACAAAAGATTACCCGAGAATATCACGAGACAGACAGCAGAAGAGTGGGAAAACCTATATGTTGCAAACCATGAGACTATTGGCAGAATGGCAGTAACTACTAAAGCAATTCCAGATGCCATTGCCCAACCAAGGTATACAGAAGATGTATATGCTGACGTGAAGTTGTTTTCTCTGGCACTAAACAACTTGTACTTCAAATCATCCAAAGGTTTGGCAGATATAATTGCACCAAGAGCAATTACAGATCCCGCAAACAATACAACACAAATCCAAAGAATAAACCCCTAAAATGAAAAGAAAGTTTATTTAGAAATATTTATTTCACAAAGAGAGATACTGGCAACTAGGTCAGAGAAAATAGTCAGACCTTCATCCTGGGAGATCGTGAATCTCTTGCCTGATCACCACATGATAACTGTGGAACCCAAAATTGGTACCCATTATGCATCCATATGGGAACAGCAATAGAAAGGCATGCTGCCATGAGGGGCACAGTCAAGGATATTCCCAAAAGAACTGATGATTTACTGCAAAATTGAAGCAGACACGATGTTTGTAATGAGAACATCAAAATGTGACCACGTGATAAAAGATGGTAGCAGTCCAATGAAGGACATAATCCTGTGACCATTATGAGAAAAGATAGTGGCAGTATTCCAACAAAGGAAAAAATCCCTGATACCTCAAGAACGAGAGTGATAATCCAACTGATGTGCTCAGCAGCCAGGCAACAAATCCATACTGAAAACATAGAAGCAGAATATTATTTAGAACAGTTAAAACAGCACATGGTATCTGCATTGTCCACAATAAGTAGTAATACCGAACTAAAGAGACAAGCCATACCTTGCGAGATTTTGATGTCAAGGCCATTTCCTCAACTTGAAGAGACCGAAGAAAAGCCATTATTGAACAGACAACAGGTGACAACAGCAGCACAGAGAAACCAAATTCGAACTACAGTTAGATAACAAGTGAGTTAGCAAAGATACATATAACCTTCACTAAAGTTAGAAGGATCAACTTGAGTAAATTGGCAGCCGTCTCACCCAAAACCAGACCCCAAAAAAGTGCCACAGTGACTAGAATCAGAGAGTGGAACTCACCTGTTGATGACTAGAATTTATAATTGTGATGGTCTTTGGACGAAAAATGGCCACAATGATTGTTTCAAGAATAAAGACAAGACTAAAGAGGCCCCATGCCCTCTCTGGTGTGCCCGCTACATGGTGTAGAACAAGTCTGGATAGCTTAAGCCACTTCTCTAGCCCTCGGAGCCTCAATTCTTCGGATAAAGAAATCTGATTTGGCAAAGTATTGTCAACACTGTTTGAGTCAATGACTGTAATATCAGTGTTGTCGCGGTGATCTCTATCTGCATCCAAACTACTCCTCTGAAGTAGTGCCAATATGGTTGGATCCAATTTTTTTTCCTTCAACATCACAGCAAAGTTAGGGTCCAGCCCCTTGTCTTGCAGCAAATTAGTCAGTTCAAGATCACCTTCTTTCGCTTTCTTTTTAAGCATCGAGGCTATCCTAGGATTGTTTAACTGCTCCTGAAAAGCAAGAGCCAAATTCAAATCCAAAAGCTGCTGGTTCGCAGAATTCGATGTGCTAGACTCGTAACCTTGGCTATCAAGACCACTGCTAGAACAAACAACCAGAGTATTATTCTGATCAGAGACTTTGTCCAGAGAATAAGACGTTCCTGCTTCAGGCTCTTGGACCACAGAACGACATGAACTACTACGTAAACCTAAGCTTGGTCTTCCGCTTTCTACACTTTTGTCACTATTGATACCCTCCTGAGAGCTGCCTGTTCGAGTTAGATTGTCAGCTGTGCATGATTCCGTGGTATGATTAGCTTCATTAGTACAATCACCATGGCCAGCATCGATACTACTACTTCTTTTAATACTTGAGCCACAACCATCTGAAGAACTTGATGAACCATTCTGCTCCTTTCTCCGGAAACCTTCTCTCAATCGAATCACTGTGCTCTGTAAGGCATCTCTTCTTGCAGCTGATGGATCTGTTATCGACAGATGCCGGGAAACAGCAGCACCTGATAGAACTGATGCTACAAAAATGTAACTAATACAATGCCCTAGGTACCTGCAGCAACAGAAAAGTTAATAAATTCCATGCCACGATGGGGACAAATTTTAGATCTACAAATATAGAACAAGCTTTTAGCTTAGAAACAAACCAGTAGTGTATGCCAAAGCATATTAGGAAAAGACGGGATGTGCCAGCAACAAAAAGTGCTAGAACACGATTCTGAAGAAGCTTAAAACCATACAAGCATGCCCCAATATTCCAGTCTACATGAAAATGTTAAGTATGAAGATGAGTTGAGATAATCTAATAACTTGTTCCTGCTCCAAATATATGAAAATAAAATTTATCTTTGTACCAAGAACAATAACTGCAGCTGATGTAATTCCTCCAAGCCAACGTGATTCCCTAGCTGTGAGGCCATATAAGACTGAGTACGCAAGGAGAACTACGAGTGAGCCCAGGTACAGGAGGCCGAGATGTGAAGCCCTACAAATATATAAGAAAAACAAAATTATAAATTATTTTCAAGAGACAAAACAAGTAGACAACCAATTGCAACTGATTAATAACATTTCAGCACTCAGTAATGAATACTATATCATAACACCATCCACGAGCCCTCTGTTGGAGAAGAAAAAAAAATAGAGAGTAACAGCAAATCACTAGGGTTACTGGCCTTGAATCCTGTCAAGATTTAGGTTGGTTCCCAATATTCAATAGTTTGTTGATTGCACAATCTAAGATCAGTCATTAAACAAAGGGCCAGCTATGCCAAAAAAATCATTGAATTTCTAGGTAAAGAGCAACAAGAACTTACCTGCTGGTTTGCCGGGGATATAATTCATTGGGATCAGGAGGTTCTGGCAAACAAGCCACAGGACCCACCTCTATACAATCTGAATAAGCAAATTTATATGCCCTCCTTACATATTCGTCCACATCTAACCCATTACCTGCCATGACAGAAAAATTCAAACAATTTCAACTTAGATTGAGGTTGGATGTCGAAACGTATGCATGTCTATCGACATGAACGATTTGCTTTGAGCTATTACGAAGAATTGAGGAGACTGATAAAGTTGATTATACCACAAGTGCATGTTGATTAAGGACTAGGAAGCCATGTAAGGAATGACAAAACTTTACCATTAAAGACCATGCGGCAGATAAAGAGCATGTTAATTGCCAGCGCGATTGCCGATACACCGAAAAAAAACCCAGAGGGAGAATATTGCTGAGATGCATGCGCGCCAGCCGTAACATAGACAGCACAAAGTTCATACGCACAGAGTAAGGCAACACCAAGAAGAAGAAGTAAAGCGACAGCTCCTGTTTGGTCAAAGGAGAATGTAAGAAACAAGTTCAATAGTTCATTCAAAACAAGTACTGATGAAGCAAGTTCGTTCCCCTTTGTTCCCATTGGCCATATCTACATCAGATACTTCATATACTACCATTACATACCACCACTATTATCAATCATACAATACCAAAAGAATCTTGTGAAATTTTAAGAGCTGATTGTAAACGTACTTGAGCTTTGCCACTGGGTCCTCCACCAAAGCATGATTGAATAGAATGCCAGTAAAAGGGCTGTTCCAGCCATTATAATCGCAAGCCCAACGATATCTCGATCCAATACCACAATCAGCCAGGAACCCCATCCAATCAAGATTGCAATAGGGGATACTACCACAATCCAAGCAAAAAGAGATAGAAAACCACATAGTGCATCAAGCTGAGGACCTTGCAATACCTTAGGCCATTTTCTAGCAAAAATCCAGCTGCAAGAATACAAAGCATTCCAAAATCATTGACTTGCTACAGATTTAAGTCAATATTATACAGGAAAAGTTACTCTATCAAGCGCCATATATAGCAAAACAACAACTACAGACTAGAGTTGCCTAAACATATGGACTTATTTACCTATAGAGCCGCCATGGCCGCCAATTAACTGCCCAAAGTATCCAAAACGAACCCGAACCGAAAACCGTGAAAAGGGTACCCGAAATCACACAAGCAAGTAAGACTCCTCGCTCATCCCCTTCCATGGCTTCTTCTCCCACCTACAACGGCATGCAACTCGGAAATCAAAATTCCATCACAGGGAAGTTAAAGCCTCAAGCTTGCACAGAAATCATCAAATGCGCAGCTTAAAATCAACGAAAAACACTAAAATCAACCCGAAATTTCGCAACTCAGCTTATAATTGGAAACCTTACCTACTTAACCGAAAATGAGCTTACTGCGCAGTGGCATCGAAACAGAAGGGATCGCTTAAATTAGAAATTTCTCAGCTTTCAAGCAAAATGAGACATCTTGGGTAGAGATTTGGGGGTAATTTCTTCTTCACTAGGGTTTTGATTTCGGAGAATGAAGCTGTAAAGGAAACAAAGGAGAAAGCAAGAAACTAGGCTAGGGCTCACTCTTACAAGCTTTGTGAAAGAGAAATTAACTTCCTTTTAGGGTTTTTCCTTGTTTTTGTTTTTGTAAAATATTGAATTTTTTTGAATAAATCTCAGAGAAACTTTCTCAGGCGTTGGGAATGGATAGAGAAGGTAAGATTAAAACCCTACCCTTCGAATGTGTCTGTTATGTGTGTGTGAACCGTAACTAAAAAAAAGCTACTTTCTTTTTTTCGAACGACGTATTGGAGAGAGATAAAAGTGCCTCTGGAAAAAAAATTAATATCAAAATAAATGAATAAAGCTAAAACAGTGTCCGAACAAATGCTATATGCGCGTGTATAGCAGGCACCAATGAGATAGCAATTGAGGGAAACGCTCTTTGACAGTGAGAATGGAATGAATTAGATCCGAATTTAGCAAAATTAAGATTTGTAAAAAACGACTTACATGTTTTCTTAATTGTTTTTTATCTGAATTTATATGTTCTGTAATTACCTATCCATTACACAGAATATTTTATGAATTTTAATTTAGACAGAAAATGTTGAATGCACTATACCAACAGGATTATTTTTATATAAAATGGATATTATGATTTGTGTGATTAAAAAAATAATACAATGAAGATTTAAATTAGGGATGGATAAATTACCTGACATTTGTTATCCAGATATTCGGAATGTCCGGATCCAGATCCGAATATAAAAATTACAGATCTAGATAATACAAAATTTTGAAGTTGGATATCCAGATCTGTGATAATGTGTTAAATTATGTGTATTTTATTTTTAAACAATATAATTATAATAAGGTTTATTGGTGATTTTATAAATCTAAAATATACGCATAAATATTTTTATTTGGCAAAAAAAATTAACTTTTCAATGTTTAACTTCACAACAATTTCATCTAGAATCTCTAAAATTTTAGGTAAAAAATATAAAATTGAAATTTTTTTAATCATTAATTTTGGTTTATTTTATTATTTTATCTTTTTATTTTTTAAATATAATAGTTATAATTTAAAAATTAAATCAAAGAATGGATTCGGATATCCAATTTTTTCATGATTATCCAAAATTTAAATATTCAAAATTTTTGGATGTAAATCCGGATATCCGATTCGTGAATATCCCTAATTTGAACTCAACCGAGGAAAAAGAAAAAAAAAGAAAAAAATAATAAAATAATACCTAACCCATAAATAAATAATATAATTAGTAAGAAATTTTAAGCAAGTCAATTCAGGTTATACGCTCAAAGCTCATAATCAGGAAAAAGAAGTGGAATACCAATGTCTCTGTCACGTAATTTAAATCATTCAACTATATAATATCATACATATTAGAATTTTAAATGCTTTTCTTTTTTCTGAATTCTTTAATCCTAATTTTAAGCCGATTAAGTCAAAGATAGTCTACTGAACCTAGAAGACCATATAGATTTTTAAAAGGTAGATCTAGGATAATAAAAGGAGAAATTTTCATATTTAAATTTTACTTTAAACATAGCATATGTAAATATTATCAAATTTTCAAACTTTTTTGTAATTTATGCTCGGAAGATGCATTAGAAGGTTATAAAAAATTCCAAAATATATTTCCATAAAATTTTACAGGCAGAATCTGAATACTTAAAAGTTCATAATGCTCAATTATGAATTTTGTTTTTCCTTCTAACTTTATTGTGAAAAAAGTGGGAAAAAAAAGTAAATATCATTCACTCATATGCAAAAGATTGTCATCCAAAGAGACAGTTCATGAATCACTCATCACCAATATAATATTTAACAGTAATCCATGATCACTTTTAATCCTTCTTATCTCCCTCCAAATGTGAAATCAAATTTACCAAAAGGTTATGAGATAACAAAATAAAATCTCTAATTGTCAAAAAGGGATATTAGAGAGTAGGTTCATTCTCTAATTAATTTGTTAATAACTAATAAGAGGGAGAAAGAGAGATTCATTCACTTGATTAAACAAATCACAATACAAAGGAGACAAAGTAAGATTACACCAAGGGCCAAAGTTTCTGAATTTTTCAAAGAAACTTAAGCCACATATTTCCTCTTCCCCATCTACTTACACGGAGAAGATGAAAACCAAACAAACCCCAAAAACTTACCAACACATAACTTTTACCATTCCTAAGACTACCCAACAAGACGGATTGACTGAGAGTGTGTGTAGAAAGAAACACGGTGAATTCACAAGACAAGAGAACCCGCAAGACAAGCCAGTACTAGTTTATGGACACTTCTGGTTTTTACCAGGACCTCCATAGTAGAAGAAATGGCCCCAATCATCATTGCTTCCGGTTTGAACATCATAACAGTTAGACTGTTCAGTGAATGTTCCAAGTCCTTTAGGTGCCTTGAGGTTGTTTGACCCATCAACCACCTGAATGTTCCTGAAGTAACTTGCTTTGCTAAAGCCTTCTTCTGGAAATCGACCACTGCCCATTTGCGTTGACGTATGTTGGCCATCTGATTGCGAGTTCACGACTTCTCCTCCCCATTCAATCATCGATGCACTTTCTGTTAAGTAGGAGAAGAGAAAAGATGGCCAATAGCCTAAAACATAGCCATTCCCAAATTGCATCCACCAATGTCCCTCTTTTGGATCCTGTGACAAAGTTAACAGACCATTTCAGCTTTTTTCTTGTCTTTTAGATTGCTTTAAACTTATCTCTTTATGGCTTACTTAACATACCTTCCAGATCAGAATACTGATATCATACTGCGAATTACGATATCCAGAGACTGGGGAAATACTTGCTCCCATTGCAATATCGCTGTTGATTTGAATAAATCCCGAGCAAAGAAGATTGTAGCAACCAGTAGCTTGATATGCATCACTCTGCAGATAATTAGCCAACATTAGAAACAATCAAGAAATGTAAGCAGAAACAGAAGCTCATAACGATAAGAACTTGATTAGGTGGGAGTGTGAGGATCTTACAGTCCAGTAAGTGAAAAGTCTTGTGTTATTGTCCCCATACAGATCCGGGCTAACCTGTAGTAAAAGCAACAAGAATCAATATACTAAACATGAAAAGAATTACACACACATCATATTCACATTTCTTAGATGAGATTACAACGGCGTACCTGCCAACCAGCTTCGATGCTGTTAAGATCTTGTCCAAAAGAGCCACCAAGAAGCCATATCTGTGACAAACTAAACTCATTCTGCTGCTGTATCTTTGGCTCCCACACATTTATAGTCGCCTTAGCTCCATAGTACTCATCTCCTTCCACATAAGCTATAGCATGCTAAAATTCAAGAAACCAAAAACAAAGAACACATCTCAGATCAAGAAACCAACAAAAAAGAAAAAGTTTACACAGCCACACTTAAACTCACCTGGTGACCACTTTGGTTAATAAGGTCAGGTTCAGCAGATTTAGGTAAAGGGATACTTCTATGCTTCTTCTTGCCATATCTTTTAACTGAACTTGCTTTCAAAACATCATCTTCCTTTGTCCTTCTCATGGGAATAGTTCCTTCAGGGCATTTACCATATCGATGCCACAACTGAGGAATATGCATTTCTTTGTCATTTGATTTAGTAGACACTTTATTGTCATCAAAGAGACCTTCAGGGTGGTAATTAGGCTTCATCTAAACAAACAGCAGTAAATTAAAACATCAGCACTTAGAACATAAAACACAAAACCAAAAAACAAATCTAATCAGTTTAGTTTTTTTAGTTCTCTGGACCTGAATCTTGTGATCTTTGAGGAAAGGATGATCAAAAGCTGGTTGCTTTGTGATAGGAATACAATCAATCATATCACCATCTGGACTCTGTTTAACCACAAACAAACATAACATTCCATTTTTAGTAACATTTTAAACTGTAATGTAAAGAGAAAACTAAAAGATCCTTAATTACGACCCTAACTTTTTATGAAATCTCGTGACAATGTCTAGTAATTGTTCAATTATAAATTTAGAACACTTTAAATTAAAAAAAAATCAGAAATAAGGAAATCATCAGATTATGATACTGTTTCGAAAATTTTCCAAATAGAAAACCCCAAAAATACTAAAAAAGAAAGATTAGATTTATACCAAATACCTGAATGCTCTTAACAGCACGTTTGTTCAACCTCTTCAAATGCTTCTTCACTTCAAACTTCTGCTTCGATACGCCGGACCTAGCAGTGCATGATAGCGAGAACAACCCCAACAGACATAAACACACTAAGAAAACTCTAGCCAACTTCTCCGCCCTAAAATGCACCATTCCTCCCATTCTCACCCAAAAACACTAAAAAGCTTCACTTTCTTCCACCTGAGCTTCAAAATACCTACAAAAGAAGAAAGAGCCCTAACGAGATAAAGTGCTCACAAGTCACAACAGGGTTGAATGATAATGTTGTTCGTTTGGGACAAAGTTTGAAGAGTGGGTCTAGTTTAATTCTCGCATAAATCCAACCACACAGATCAAAATCCAAACTTTTGCTACTTCTTCTTCTCTCTCTCTTCAGCTCTAGAGTTACACAGAGCTTCCACTTTCTCTCTCTTCACTTTCCCATCTCCATCTCTATTGTTAATTACTTTTTACCCTTTTCTCTCTCTAGAATTATTATTTCTGATAAAAGATTCTTTTTTTTTTTACCAATTCGCTTTTCTTCATAAAATATTTCCTTTATGTTGAATATTGCGCCTTTTCCTAATCTTTATATTTTAACGTATTTTTGGTTTTAAATGTTATACATTTTAAAATATTTGTGGTACAAGAATATATGAATATAGACATAACATATTAGATACTGAAAATGACGGGAACCAAATATCAGTATAATGTACGTTTGCATAGGACCCCGAAATATTGATGAAAAAACTCAACAAAAGAAAAAAAATTTAAATTTTGTAAATGGTTGAAAATAAATGAATCTGGTGGAAAGTCCAAGAAAATAATTTTAAATTTAAAGAGGACAATGTGAAATGGTCAGAAGGATCAGAGCCAGCCAGCTTGGCGTTTCATTCACGGTTAAGATTATATATTGATATAATTCAAAATTCAATGTCATCACTTATCACTAAGACAAAGATTCTTATGCTCTAATCCTGGTCGCATGTGGCTCTGCATTATTTCTATTTTTTATATATAAATTAATTTGTTTTACAAGACCAATATTATTAAATTTATAAATCTTCTTAATTTTCGTCAACGGTGAAAGGTAATTAACAGTAAAACAATGTGAAAAGTAAGAAAAAAGTAGACAAATAGATAAAACCACCTCATAGATTTTTAATATAATGAGAACAAAAATTGTACTGCCAAAGGAGAATTTATTTGTTTTATAATTCGTTAAAATGTTTTAACGTAGACGACTGGTCAAAGTAACGCCCATACATTATTTATTTTTAACTTGCATGGTCATGATTTGGCTAAACCGTAAATGCAACCTATATTATTAATATTACAAAATTTATGAATCATGAATGTTTCAGCTTTGTGTACGGAGGAAATCTAATAAATATAGATGGAAATTTACAAGACTGATGAAGAAAGAAATGTATACAAATACAAGACAGAAGAATCAAGAGTGTTTTTTTTGTCAACCGAATCAAGAGTGTTCTGAAGAAGAAATTATATATTTTCATTAGTCTATGAGAACTTACTGTTAAAAATCCCTATTAACGCCGTTAAGTGCCGTCAGCTCCTACAGAGTCATGTTGTTTCGGATGTCACTGCCACTAACCAAAAAATGCTTACTAGTAGAGCTCACACGTGTTGTAACCTAAGGCCACACGTGCGAGAAGTTGCATCACTCACCGTACGCGTACACGCCCGTGAGGCCATGACATACGCACGGATCACGGAGAGGGGTAAAGTCGGAAAAAAGTAAAAAGTAGCCAACGGTCAAAATAATCCGATGCCAAGAAAGATAATTGCAATCGAAAAGTTTAATTTTTCATATACTAAATACATTTAAACTTTAATGTGTATCTTTCTTATGCAATTTTGATCAATATTTATTTATGTCTTTGTCTCGTTTTACTAAGAATCGGATCTTGATTTTTACTGATAACCCATCAATGTCTAAAAGAACGTTTTAGTAAGAGTGATTGATTTGTTGTCGGTGATTGGTTTCTTAGCGATTCACCATATGCGATGGTGGAGACTTGAGACAATGCATTGAATTATAAAATATGAAGGAAAAAAACAAAACAAAAACAAGAGATGTGTACAGTGGCTAATATGGACAAAGTTCCATTAGTTAGCCACCCAAAACTTGTCTTTTTCATTTTATTTTTTAAATGTCTTATGAATTTAAAACTCCAATGAAGGAAGAGGTATTTACATGCGAACAAAGTCGCTTTAGCTAAACGCGGCAATGGCTGAAAGTGCAACCAAATAAAACGAAATAAAAGAAAACAGATGACAAAAGGTTTGAAATTCAAATATAACTCTCTGGAGCTCGTTCGTTTGGCCACCGACATTGAGAAGACGAATGAGGTCATGATAATCCAAAAAAGGGATCAAAAAGGTAATATTAATTGTTTGAATCGCAAGCAGAACCGATAGAATAGCTAGCACCTCAGCAACAAAAGTCGATAAATTGTGAAAATTATAGGTGATATCAACTGTTTGAATCGCAAACAGAACCAATAGAATAACTAGCATCTCAGCAACAAAGATCGATAAGTTGTGAAAACGATAGCTAGTACTTCAAATCTGAATTTTGAAGAAACCAGCCCATGGTGCACGTTCCCATATAAGCTTGCAAAACTGTTTCAAATAGGTTATCTTCATCACAATATTCTCTATATCAATACTACTAAACATATGGATGATAAAAAGCTTTATAAAAGAGAAATTATGACTATAACAATCTAAAAAATGTATAGTAACTAATAATGTGTGAATAAAAGAAAATCTATGTCCAAATCGCCTTAAAAGACTAGACGACTTCATCAAAGTAATTAATAACTAAATTAAATTGGAACAAAATCGAATTTGAATTTGTGATCCTTACGTTTTTAGTAAACAAGAGGTTTAACCATTAAGTTAACTCATTGTTAATAGAGAACGTGAAATCAATTCTTGTACTTTTACCGTTGAAAGCATCTACATTAGTTTGGTACCATTATACCAGAGTCAGAAAACGCGAAATTAATTCTTATAAACCGAAGTATATGCGTACTGAATTCTCCAAATTTTATAGTTTAACGAACGAAATTCTCTTTTTGAATTGCCGTAGACTTATACCGTTATTTTTCTCTTTTACATTTTTTTGGTGGAATATGATGAAAAGAGTAACATGATGAAATGTAAAAGATCTGATTAATCAATGCAAAAGAAAAGACGTGGAACCACAAGCTTTTCTACCATATCTATTTTTTATAGCACTCCATTATTGTGTTCAACTTTATAAACTTTAGATTCTCTTCCTTTTTTCCGTAAATAATTTACGAAAATTTGGAAAATATAAAATGGTGACTAATCTTTTTGTCGTTACGAAGTGTCAAGGGTTGTGCTTTTTATACCAAGCTCAATATATTGTTGGTGTATTGTATACATGCATTTCTACAAGTATAGACAGAGTAGAGATGTATGTGTGACATGATTGGACATGATCATGTGAATGGAAGTAAGCATTTGTCTTCATGGGAAGACTGTTGTCTGATGAGACATGTGACTCCTTTTGTTGTTTCTTCTTCTTTTTCCTGGTGAATCACAGACACTAATGCAAGAAAAAGAATATGAAACTTTTCAATCCAAGTTTGACATGTTACTATCTTTGACGCAAAATGTCAAGCATGTCTTCATCCTTTATATTGTTTCACTTTCACACTAAAAGTCATGGCACTGTGATTATACATATTATATTTATAACAACACAATAGCAAATGGAAATAAATTTATTAATAAGAAATCAGATTATTACTCCTCAGTACAGATTTATTTTAAACTTGACCGAAAAGTAGAATCCCAAAAGAACAATCCTGACTTAGTTTGAAAACTCATGTAAAAGTTGTATATATATATATATATTGGGCCAAAATCTTAAACAATTAATTGACTCGGATCGGCCCATTAGAAGATTAAAATTGGCTCGGTACTCTTATTGTATCAGCAACCAGAAACTGAGATACAGATGGCCTATTTGGGGAGGTCGTTTATTAGATTTTCTGCGGTATTCACAGAATCTGAAACTGTGAACCAATGGAGAACAACGTTGTCTCTATAAAGTAGCAAACTTTCGAAACTTCTTGTCAATGTTTTAAACAGAAAGCAACTGTGTCTCTCTCTGGATTGAAAATTTGAAATCAATTGACACATATGGTCAAAACTCAAAAGCTAAACTCATGTAGTTTCTGTCTTAAGGTATGATTATTTTGAGATTGTTAACAAATGGTAGACTGTTTCTTATTGCGACTAATCGATCACTTGAGATGCAACAAGGGACGTAAGGAGTTGAGAAAAAGCTGACAAATTGGTCAAAGAAACGTTTCTGCTGAGCTATCCAAAACACAACAAGCTCCTGTCTCTCACGATTTCCGATCTGAGAAAACTTGGTTAATGGATTCATGATCATAACCTCAGTGTCTAAAACAATCAGTTTATGTTGGGTCTTATTAGGAAATGAGAATTAACACCAACAATTTTGAAACTTTCTCCCACAAAATCAATCTATCATGAGCCTTCTTTGAGATCACAAATAACATTGCAAGAACACAACACAACAGGATTGAAACACAAAAGAGATGAAATCAAAGAAAAATCTATTGATTTGTATATCTGATTCTTTATTTTGTGTAATATTTTACAGTGTCTGAAAAACAACAAAAAGATTACAACTTTCAACAAACAAGGCATCATAATCAAATCAATTCAGCTCAGAAACCTCCCAAAACAGAGAAGCTCTACAAGGGAAAAGATGTCAATCGGAATGAGAATAATGATCAAACGATGAAGTAGATCGATCATCATCAGAATAATAATCACGATGAATATAAAGATTATTATGATCAAAAGCAAGTCGATCATCATCATCAGCGTCAGATGAAGAAGAAGAAGCAGATGAGGTTTCGTAGTTAAAGGAGTAGAAAGAATCAGAAGAAGGGAGACACATAAAAGTCCATAAACAGAGAACAAAACGACTCAATTGATGCATCGGGAAGCAAATAGCTATGTCTAGAAGCTGCTCTGTATTGATCCTCTGCGACGACGGAACTCTCCAAATCAGCTGCCACGCGTCGGTGGAGACTTCGGCTACCGCCATAACCGTCGCACTGTTGAACACCATTACCAAAAATCTCTCTCTTTCTCTCTCAAGGCTGCGTTGAATTGGTGATGGCTTTTTTGGTTGGTCGTCGATTTGACTTTCGTCACGGAACCGTTTCGTGCGTTGGTAAAGACTTTAATAAAGTTATGATTTTTTATAAAGAAGTAATTCGAAAGTTGGAACCTTTGAGCCAAAAAAACAAAACCCAGTTTTGATTTTACAATTTTAAAGCCCAAAGTTAAAACCTTTTGACAAGAACTAGATTGTGATTTCATAAATTAAGAGTTTTGTGTCCAATTTATAAGCCCAAAACCATTACTTGTCACAGAAGAGAGATGGAGCTACTGTTAGCAAACGGTTATTTGAAGATAAGGCCATAATGATATTGTGAGTGTTTGTTGTTTTCTTCTTCTCCATGGCTAAGCTTTGAAACGTTTTCAGAGCTGTAACAATGGCTTTGCTTTATTCCATGAATGTTTCACATAGCAGTTTTCATTTGAGTAGATCTTCAAAGATTCTGCTGCGCTCATCTTTTACTTCTTTGCCACTTCAATTTAGCAAAAACGTCAAGCGATTAGAATCCTCTGTTCCACCATCAGCTGCCGCAGCTTCTTCGGCGTTTCCAATTGACGTTGAGTATCTTGGCGAGAGTTCTCCGGTCATGGAGCCACTTTCGAAGATATCGGTATATATGTCTCTAGTTTCAGTCTTCTCTTCCTCTTCTTCTTCAATCTTACAAATTTGATAATGGTGCATGGTGAGTCATGTATTGCCAAATTAAAACTGGAAAACTGGAGTTCAGCCAGCGTAATGTTGACACGTGGCATGATAACATCGTACAAAGTCCGAGTGTGGCACGGAGGCAAAGTGGAGCTTCTGCACACATGGGTCGAACAAGAGGAAGAAGAAGAAGAAGTAGTGATACGAGGTGGTGTTTCATCTGCATTTAGCTCATCTGATTCTGATGCGATTAGTGAAGGGAGACTCTATGGGATCACTGGAGATTCAAAGGATTGTGTTCAAATGGTAGGTAGGTCTTTATGTAGTGGAGGATAATAAGCGATCCTGGAGATGTCACCAATAGGGAAGGGGTGGAGGATAAGTGGGTGCTTATGTAGTGGATGGTATTTTTTGCGAGGAAGAGATGCACATGCTTTGTCGAGTACAAAATCACACTGCATACAAGCATATAATGTCTGAGAGGTCATTATTGGAAGGGTGCATGCCTCACAAAACTTGTCTTTCTCCCAAATAAGTGTCTTTTCATGGAGCCTCAGATAATTCTCATGACTGAAATGTTGAATTGTCTCCTCATCAATCCTCTCGAATGGCTCGATATATTCATCGGTTTTTACAGGCACTCCTTCAAGATCTTTTCCATCCCACACGTCTTCCCTCGTTGCACATTAAGAATGGACAGCATAATGACATCCTTTGTTACAAGAATATTGCGCCCATAGTTGACGTCGACGGTTTTGCGACAAACTCCACAAGAGATATGACCAGGAAGAAGGGAGGAAGCGAGAGAGAGACGGTGAGGGTGTCGGGTGATCTTAACGACACGAGGTAGATAGATGCATGATCTGTGGACCATACGGCTGCAAGGGAGACATGCATAAACAAGATCTTTGGGGTCGCTTAGAGACAAGACACAAGCATCACATGGCAAAGGGAGTCGTATAGGGAAGAGGGTGAGGGTGTGCTCATGACTTTTTAAGTGTGAGATAGTAGTGGGAGGTGGTGGTCTCATCGCACAAGTCAGGTCAAGTAGTGGGTTTTGTCTACCCAGAGTGTTTTTTTTTTGGTTAAAGAAAAGATCTACCCAAGAGTCCAAACCACTCATGTCTTTTTCTTTTCTATCTTACTCTAGCTGTACTTATGTTAAAGACAACTAGTTCCAGGCTTCCCAGCCATAAACTGAACACGGTTATATAAATTGTACATAATGGAACGAACTTTAGAAATGATTAATTAAAAACAATAAATTCGATTAATAGATTTTTTATTTTTTATATTATTCTATGGACTTTTTATAAATTTTTAATATTTAAAAAGTCCATAGACTGTTTAATATTAAAAAGTCTATAGTTTTCTTTCTATGAACGAAATATAGTGTAATATTTAATATGATAAATATAGATTAATTTAAACAGAGAGTCTAAAAAGATATGTAAAAGTTAGTAATAAATATCATTGACCTGATCAGTATAATCACGATGAATATAGAGGTTATTATGATCAAAAGTAAGTCGATTATACAAAAAAATTGAAAGAAAATTAACAAAATTGTTAATAAAAATTTATCTCAAAAAGAATAATTTTTATTTTTGTGAGTCTAATCAACCCGATCTGGCTTTGGGTGGCGGCGCGGCAGGCACATGGGTTTGTGATTTTGCATGATGGTCATCTATATTTTATTGCATAGTGTCATCTTTCCAAAACTAATGAAAATTAGTGCAAGTATAATCCTATATATACTATTAGAATTTTTTTTCTAATTTTCAATGTAGAACGTTTATTCATTTTGATACTTAATTAAAATTACAAATTTTATTAACTTTCTAAACTATTCACTTTAAACTTTTTATTTCTCTTTCAAATTAACTTCGATTTTAACATATAAATATACTATCTCATATTACTCATTTCAAAAATTCCAAAAACCCCTATAACCTGGATAAGACATAAGTTCTAATATGTGAAGTGCTTCTTCGTAGGAACGTCCACGGAATTGATCAATTACTCTTCAAATCAATCCATTGACGACTTTTATCAGAAAAATCGCCTCAAATTTTGGTTTAAAACACTTTTTGTCAAAATTGAATTTAAACACAGAGAACAAACAACTCAATTGATGCATCGGGAAGCAAATGGCTATGTCTAGAAGCTGCTCAGTATTGATCCTCTGCGACGATGGAACCCTCCAAATCAGCTGCCACGCGTCGGTGGAGACTTCGGCTACTGCCATAACCGTTGCACTGTTGAATACCATTACCAAAAATCTCTCTCTTTTTCCCTCTTTCTCAAGACTGCGTTGAATTGGTGATGGCTTTTTTTGTTGGTTACAAAAGTCGGTGGTCGTCGATTTGACTTTCGTCACGGAACCGTTTCGTGCGTTGGTAAAGACTTTAATAAAGTTATGATCTTTTTCTTAAAGAAATAATTCGAAAGTTGGAACCTTTGAGCCTGAAAAGGCAAAACCCAGTTTTGATTTTACAATTCTAAAGCCCAAAGTTAAAACCTTTTGATAAGAAACTAGATTGTGATTTCATAAATTGAAGGGTTTGTGTACGATTTATAAGCCCAAAACCATTACTTGTAGTCGTATGAAGCTACTGAAATAGAAAACGGTCATTTGAAGATAAGACCATATTGTGAGTGTTGTCTTCTTCTTCTCCATGGCTAAGCTCTGAAAACGTTTCAGTGCTGTAACAATGGCTTTGCTTCATTCCATGAATCTTTCACGTAGCAATTTTCCTTTGAGTCGATCCTCAAAGATCTTTCTGAGCTCATCTTTTGCTTCTTTGCCACTTCAATTTAATAAAAACGTCAAGAGATTAGAATCCTCTGTTCCACTATCAGCTGCAGCAGCTTCACCGGCGTTTCCACTTGACGTTGAGTATCTCCGGCGAGAGTTCTCCGGTCATGGAGCCACTTTCGAAGATATCGGTATATATTTCTTTAGTTTCAGTATTTTCTTCTTTTTCTTCTTCAATCTTACAAATTTGATAATGAGGCAGGTGAGACATGTATTGCCAAATTAAAACTGGATAATGGGAGTTCAGCCAACGTAATGTTGACACGTGGCATGATAACATCGTACAAAGTCCGAGTGTGGCACGGAGGCAAAGTGGAGCTTCTCCACACATGGGTCGAACAAGAGGAAGAAGACGAAGTAGTGATACAAGGTGGTGTTTCATCTGCATTTAGGTCATCTGATTCTGATGCGATTAGTGAATGGAGACTCCATGGGATCACTGGAGATTCAAAGGATTGTGTTCAAATGGAGCTTAGAAGAAGTGACAAGAAGATCAAAGAAATTGAAATGAAACAGATTATAAGTCTTAGAGAAGAAACACTGAGCATTGAGCTCTTTATGACAAACAAAGGCATTTCACCAATCAGACTTGGAGGTTGTTCACTTGTAAGTTATTTGACAGTGAGCACACCAGAAGCTACATATGCAGTTGGACTGGAAGGTTCAGATTTTGTTGAAACGACTCTGTTTCTTCCTCGTTTCGGAGTGGTTCAAGGCGAGGAGGAGGAAGAAGAAGAAAAATCAGGGTTTGGTGGGGAAGAAGATAGCAATTACAAACAGTTGAATGAAGAGATGAGTAGGATTTACACATGTGCTCCAAAGAGCTTCACTATCATTGATAGGGTACTTACAACAACACTTGAATTCAAATTTCTTTTATTGATAAAATGTTTGATTTGATGAAATCGGTTAGTAAATTCCGCAGGGAAGAAGGAACTCGGTAGTAGTGGGAAGAGAAGGGTTTGAAGAAGTGTACATTTACAGTCCTGGTTCAAGACTTGAGAGTTACACAAAGTCTGCTTATGTTTGTATTGGACCATCTTCATTGTTGAACCCAATATCTTTGGAACCTGGTTGTGTATGGAGAGGTGTCCTACATCTTCACAATCCTAATTCCTAATTTTTCTGTTAATAATAAATTGATTGACTGAAAGGCATCGACACAATTCTTTTAAGTTTTACCCTTTTGGTTTCTATTTTGATTTCATCAATTAACACAAGTCTATATGAAATTATGAATTATGCAATCTTATTTCTGGAAAATTATTTTTGATACGAAAAACATGAAGAAAACAGTTGAAACAAATAAAAAGAGAACCCAAACGACTAGCAATAAAACCAAAAAGAAAAAAAAAATCATACATTCAGTAGTACAATAATTTTCGAATCTACCCATCATCTTGAATGCCTAAGTCTCTGCACAACGAAGCTTAGAATTAGAGCAAAACAGCCGAGAGTTACTATCTTCTTCTTCATCAAGTCTTTTTTGTGTGTGTCTTCCTATTAAATATTAAACCAGCTGTAGTTAGGACAAAACTAGTTCAGATCAGACTTCCAGCCATAAACTAAACACGATTATATGAGTCCTACATAATTATAATTGAAGGAACTTTAGAAATTATTATTTCAATATTAATTTAAACATCATCGGTTATATTTACTATGAGTTGACAGAGAATAATAAAATGTAATTATTTAATAAAATTTGTCTGATACTTCATCCCCCAAAAGTCTTTATATCAAAAAAGTCTAGCTGTACTTAAGCTCTATTAGGCTCATAGGGAAATGTTAAGCCAACTACTTTTACAATCTACTATTTTATTGAAAGCCAACTATGCTTAAGACCAATTCTTCAAGTTAATAAAGACAGCTACTTTTAAATTGTCTATTCATCCGGTGAGACAAACTCGAACGGGTTCTAGCTGTAGTTTAATCAATTAATCAGAGACCCGACCTTTCTTATTTAACCAAATATCAAATATAACATAACCATTCCAAAAGCACCTAAATGCACACTCTCTCCTTGGGTATAGGAATCCATCAATTGGCTATTTGATGGTGTTTGGTGATTCTCAATTCTTTATAATACCACTTAATCCGTGACATACATAAATACAAGACAATATGTATACAATCTTTGTAAAAAGAATTTTTTTTATATTCAATATTCTTCTTTCAACAGATTCAAGAAGAATAGTGTTTTTTTGTCCATCAAAGGATCTAAGTGTTTGTTTTCCATCAAAGGATCTAAGCGTTCTTCCTTGCTGAGTAGGCACAGTAAGCCGCCACTCCAGCAAATGCAGCAGCAGTCACTATAATTTAACAACACAAAAAATCCAGTTTAGGTTAAAACTCGATCGACATGGTTTAATTTGGAGATAAATAATGAGTAGATTCCGGAAAACAAACCTGAAGCAATAACAGCCGAGTTGTTACCATCCTTGAGTGTCGTAACTACGCAGTTCGTGTCAAATCTCTTTCGATGTCGCTCTATATCTGAAGCCTACATTGCATAACGAATGATTCATTAGAAAATGAAACAGTTTATAACAAAACTATGAATGTTAAAGTAAATGAATAATCACTTACCGAAAGTTTTCCAACAATCATATGAGCTTTGTAGAAAATATCTTTAACATCATCATCATCACCCCAAGCATCTTCAAACTTGGAGATCATATCTTCAGTTACAAGCTCAACGCCTCGTTCTTTAGCTTTCATTGCAGGCTGCCAAGATCTCAAGAACCCTATAAACCCTTTAAGTGAAAGCTTATGAGGAATGTCAAGCATTATTGGCTTCCCTTCGACTCCCATTCCTATACCTTCAAACGGAAACGGCAAAGTTGTGTAACCGTCGAAAGCAAGATTCATGATCGGAGTTCTAAACGGAAGCGTGGAGTCCACAAGACGTTTCATGATTGAATCAACTTCAGGGGAGATGATTAGATCATTGTAGACCCAAACTGCGATTAACCCTCCTTCTCTGCGAAGAACACGTTTTGCTATGTTGTAGAATGGTGTGAGATCAAAGTAGTGAACGGCTTGTGCTGCCACGATTAGATCAACGGAGTTATCTCCTCCGATTAGAGTAACCATTTGGTCTTCCGACATTGTTGTCGGAGTGTGATGGTAACTGATTCTTTCGTGTTTCACCGCTCGTTTTAGTTGTGCTTCGTTTATGTCGGTGGCCACAACTTTCTCAAAATACTCTGCAAGCTGCAATTAAAACACCGTTGATTAACAATTTTAGGTGAATGGTAATGAGTAAATAACATAAATTTTTGAACCAAAGAATTATTTTGTTGAATAATTATGAACGAGCTAGTTTTAATAGACTAATAAATTTTTTGGCAAATTCTTGAAATAGACCATTTGATAATTTTATTGTTAAACAGAGATCTTTATGGTGTAAAATTAGAACATAAAGAGTCACTATTTGACAATACAATTTTTGAAAATTTTTATTGTCAATAATTTTTCAAACTTTTATTGTCAATAATTTTTGTAAATTTTCAAAAATTCTATTTTCAATAATTTTCCCTAAATTTTATTTTCTCTGTTCATAACAGAGTAGCGAAATTATTTGTTTAAAACATAAGAATTTAGTAAATGTTAGAAATGATTAAAAGAAATAAAACAAATACTAGAGAAATCATGTTCTCAAAATGTAAAAAACCTGAATAAATGGTATATCATTTCACCACCAATATTAGATGTTAATTTCATCGATTAAGATCAAATTACGCTCCGATTGAATCATAAAATCATAAGAAAGAAACAATCCATAATCTTCTCTCCTCTAACCTAGAGCTGATAATCCATAATTTTGTTCTTTTAAATACAAAACGAGATCGATTGAACAAAAGAAAAAGGAAACTTTGGGAAGAAGATGAAGAAGCTTACACCAATAGCAGCTTGACCATTTCCAGTACCGACATCCCAAGCCAATTTGTGTTGACCGGTTCGAGCAGCAAGTTTCGTGAACCAATCGATCGGATACCTCGGCCTTGCGTTCAGGTAAGCATTCGCTAGTTTATCCGACAAAGCAGCCATTGTTTGTTCTTTGTTTTCTTGTTCTTCTTGGTTTGTCTCTGTATTGATTTTTGAGAATTGACACTCATCTCTTATATACTGATTGTGTTTTGGCCGTAGATGAGAAGAATGAGACCAAGTCAATATTACAAAGTCAGATCTGGCGACGAGTCTTTCTTCTGACTCCCAACTTGGTCTTCTTCAATTTTCTAAAACCATTTGAATATATTTCCTTTGTTTTTCCCACTCTCGTTGTATATAGTTGACCTTTCTTGCATATCATAACAATTCACAACTAATGATCTGTACTGACTTAATTATCTTCAACCCACCACTCAACATTTCTCTCAGTTTTCTTTATAAAATAACTTGAAAAAATCACCATTATTCTCTAGGAAAAAAACAAATAGTGCTAACTCCTAATAAATACTTACACAGTTACATTCACCTTCGTAATCGTATCTATTTTACAACCACATAAATTTTTAAACGTCTAATAGCTTATTTATGTTTAGCAACTCATCGGTATGAAAATATGGTGGTTATTTTGGGAATTTATTTGGATAAGATAATTAGTTTGTGACTATGTATGTTTGTCCAAAAGCACAGAAAAAGTATATATTATTATTAAAAAAAAATTAGTGATTTTTAATGGAATTTCCTTTAACGTAAAACTTCAATAGTATTTTGTACCCACCGTAATCGCTCATGATCTGTTTTGTGACTTTAGTAGCCCTGGTTCATTTTAATAAAGTATTAGATTTAGACCCTCACATATACGCGGAATTATATTTATAAATTTTGTTTTATTAATTGTGTTATGGTATATCTTTATAATCAATAAAAAAATTTAACAGTGGAGTGAACATAATTTCCGTTTGATGAACCGTTTTGGCTCTAATCCTATATGGAAATGCATTTTCGATAGATGACAAAGTGATTCATTAATCAATCATTAATATTCACGAGATTACGTATGAAACATACGAATAAAATTAAAAAATAATATTGTCCGGAATGATTGAGTTTATATTCTCTATTAAAAACGGAACAGAACAAAAACAGAAAAAGAAACTGTAATCGAACAGTAAACAATTTGTATCTCCCCTTTATCCATTATTTGTTGTTTTTATTTGTTGATACATCGCTTCTCATTCTTGAGATTCACAATCTTAATCATATTTTTTGTGACCAAATCTGCTTTCATTAGTTTTAGCCCTCAGTGTTCGGTTGAGATTTCTGAGGTTTTCGAATTTTAGTATTCGAATATTTATAATTAGTATTCGAATTTTAGTATTCGGATATCCATTTGATTTTTGGTTCGATTGAGTTTTGAGTTTTTTTTTCAGCTTAAATTAAATAATGTAATCTAATCTTTTCATTTTTTGTCTCCAAATGTAGTTAGATCACTGAGATTATATTAACAAATAAAGACAATTTATAATGAATAAAGGGGAAAAAATACTGTGCCAACAAAAAAAAGAGAGGTAAAGTTGTTTCGAAGGAGTTTAAGAGACAATCCATACACTACAACAATATTTGTGTGTTGATTTGGGATTCTATCCTGAGGTAGGCGATGTATTATTCTTCGATTTTATTTCATCAAATTTCGGATTATTAACATCTGAATTCACAATTATCAGATTCATTTCGAAGCTTTTGAACAAAATCGATGGATCAAAAGCTGATTTGACTACTATTTGCTAGCATATCTGTTGGTGACGATCAAAATTTTTGAGAGGTGCGTTTTGCAAGCAATAGATGTTTTCAACAACAGTCTCTTGGATTCGTAGCCAAGTTTGGTTTAAATTATTTTGTTACTATGGAAAGAAGAAAAGATCCTTAAATCACTATCACCATCGGCGGCTATAAGGTTATTTTACTTGCCATATTTCCAGATTTGTTATATGCGTTCCTTCAATGTTCTTATGAAAAATAGATTATTTTGTGTACCTTCATCTCTAAGTTTATCTAGGAAGAACTAAAATCAGCTCTACATCCTTAAGCTTCTCATTCTTGAGATTCACAGTCTTAATCATCCTATCCTTAACCTTATCATCCTTAATCTTCGCAAGCTTGATTGAATATAGTCAAAATGATGTACTTGTTTGCTTTATACAAGACTATTTACTCCAAAGATCAGGAAATTTTAGACTCTCCAGAAAGGAAAGAAATACAAAGATAAGAAACTTATCAGATACTTTGACAAAAAAATAACTTTTTGACAAAAAAATAACTTCGATGATATTTATTTGCAACGTAAGCATATGGGCTCGGTGATAATATTTTGTGCCTTAATATTTGGGTCTTTGAATTTTATCGTAGGCCCAGTTATGTAATGTACTTAAGTTTATGGATAAGATAACAATGTTTGATAAGAGCTTCGCTTGTCACCGACTACACTTGAAACCAATCAACTGACCTTGTTACCATATGAACTACTATATTTTTTGATATAATTTATAATTATAATTATATATATTTATATTTTTAATATATAAAATATTATATTTTTTTAGTCAAACTATCTCCGCTATCACCGAATCCACGTTAAAAAAATTTAAACCTGAGTTAATATGTATTTTAATATTTTTTTTTTTTTCAACAAATCTTAATTAAGAAATCGGTTCGGTTAATCTCCCAGTCGGGAGTCACTCGAGCATCGAAGTGTTTATATAGAAAAAGTAAAAACTTCGTATTCTTACATATTTCGCAAGATAATCTGCACAAATATTCTTATAGCGCCGAATTAGTCTAATTCTAAACGGTTCAAAATAAAATCTAAAAAATGTATATTTTTTTAATATCGTTTATAATTAAAAATATATAAATTTTTTTATTAATAGTAAAATCGTAATTTTTGATATTTTATAAAAAAATTTAAGAGACTATCTCTTTTTTTTTTTTTTTTTTTTCTTTTTTCCTTCTCTAATGTATGTGAGATTTTGATCCCCTTGAATCTTCAGCGATAAAAAAAACTCACATCGAAGCCTTGATTCTTTAGTCCCCAATTGAATCTTTATCATTCTCGATCTGTCAGGTCTCCACCTCTCCGGATCTTTTCGAGAATTTTTTCGCCTGAATTGATCAGTAGGGTTACCGGAAACCATAATTTCTTCGACAAACCCAATTCGAATCGATGGGTAAGAACGATTTTCTAACTCCAAAGGCAATTGCAAATCGATCCAAAGCCAAAGGTCTTCAAAAGCTTCGATGGTATTGTCAGATGTGTCAGAAACAATGCCGAGATGAGAATGGATTCAAATGTCATTGTATGAGCGAATCTCACCAAAGGCAGATGCAAGTTTTTGGGCAAAATCCAACTCGTGTTGTCGATGGTTACTCTGAAGAATTCGAGCAGACGTTTCTCGATCTGATGCGGCGGAGCCACCGTTTCTCTCGCATCGCCGCCACTGTTGTCTACAATGAGTATATCAATGATAGACATCATGTTCATATGAACTCGACTCAGTGGGCGACATTGACGGAGTTCATCAAGTACTTAGGCAAAAATGGTAAGTGTAAGGTTGAAGAGACTCCTAAAGGTTGGTTTATTACTTATATAGATAGAGATTCAGAGACTTTGTTTAAAGAGAGATTGAAGAATAAGAGAGTAAAGAGTGATTTAGCTGAGGAGGAGAAACAAGAGAGGGAGATTCAGAAACAGATTGAGAGAGCTGCTGAGAAATTGAATGAAGGTGAAAGCAGTGGTAAAGAAGTTGTAGAAGATGATAATGAGAAAAAGAAAGATGAAGAGTTAGGGTTGAAGAGTGGAGTTAAGGTTGGATTTGCTCTTGGTGGAGGGGTTAAACAGGTTACTACGGGTAAGGAGAGAGTGGAAAGCTCGAAAGTTGTGTTTGAAGATGAAGAGAATGAGAAGGTTGAGAGGGGGGAGAAGAGGAAAAAAAGTGGGGATTTGGGGAGGAGTGAAAAGGAGAGAAGATCAGCTTTGGATGAGTTGATGAAGGAGGAAGAGAAGAAGAAGGAGAGGATGAATCGTAAAGATTACTGGTTGTTCGAGGGGATAATTGTGAAGGTGATGAGTAAGGTTTTGGCAGAGAAAGGGTATTATAAGCAAAAGGGTATGGTGAGGAAAGTGATTGATAAGTATGTTGGAGAGATCGAAATGCTTGATTCAAAGCATGTGTTGAGAGTTGATCAGGAGGAGCTAGAGACTGTGCTTCCACAGATAGGAGGGATAGTGAAGATAGTGAATGGGGCATATCGTGGTTCGAATGCAAGGTTATTGGGTGTGGATACAGAGAAGTTCTGTGCTAAAGTGCAGATCGAGAAAGGTGTCTATGATGGAAGAGTCATAAAGTCCATTGAATACGAGGACATTTGCAAACTTGCTTAGAGGTCCTTTAGACCATATCAGATTTTAAGATGCTTTGTATTTTTGTTTGAACCTTTTTTCTGAGTCTCAGACATTAACTGTTATTATGAAACAGTGTGTTCAAAAGAATTTGGCTTTTGGTTTCTCTGCCTTTCATTCTCTACGTAATGGTTGCATTTGACTAAATAAGATATCTATAATATTGTTCTCTGTTCTTGTTGTTCATACAAAATGCATCATCCTTAACAAGCTATTCTATACTCTTGTATTTTGCATCCTCTTCAATAATACAAGAAGCCAACGCAAAAGACTTTTAGTCAAATCATATAAAAGGTTTGAGTTTCTTTTACGTACGATTTTACCATCCAAAATTATTTATCCAAAGAAGTTCATAAATTTGGGTATCTAACTAATCATAGAAAATTCAATAAATGTAGGAGATTGCAGACAACAGAAATACTGAAACTTGAAGGTTTTAAATTCTTCATTTAATAGTAGTAAACTAAAAAAAGGAAATTTACCACAAATGTTAATTGGGCAGGAGGAAATTATCCACAAGTCTTAAAAAGCCTTCCTTTAGGAGACACTGAAAAAAGCAACCTTTTTTCACGGTTTGGTTTTGCCGTAATCAACACGATTCGTGTTGGTCCACTGTATACATAAAGTTTGGTTGGTTCTTTGACTTCTTATAAAAATCTTGAATTCCAAAATAACTAAAAGGGGAATATTAACAACACTACAAGTCTACGAGTCCACGACCTGAGCTTTCTTCTTCCTTTATATTTCCTTATTCTCAGGGAAATCGAGGGTTTTTAAATTCTCTCTCTTTTCCTTGTCCCTCTCGAATCAGAAAAGTATCTGCCTTTTTGAATTCATTCACCTTCGATCTTTGCGTTATCATCGGTGATTGTTCTCTAAAGGAATCTCTACTTTTTTAATTAGCATTACTATCGCTTAGTCTTTGTCCGTTTTCTTTGATTCTCTTAAAAGAGGATTTTTACATATTTTAGTTTATTCCTTGAAACCCTTTTCCTGGGGTTTGTTTTCTTATTCAAATCCAGAAATCAAATTAGGTCTGTCGCTTAAAGTTTGTAGCTTTATTCAATCTGGGAACACCAAATGGGCTAAATCGGACAAAAGAGGTTTAAGAAATTCTTCATTGATGATCAACTGTTTAAATGGCTCAATACATGTTTTGATGAGTGTTTTGCTTCGTAAGATCCACTGCCCTTTACTCTGTTTCTCTCACAAATACGCGGCAAGTACGCTCAACTTGGATAATAACACTCACGCGTCTTTGAAAACTCTTGTTTCAGCGACAAGTGATGATGACGATGATGATCATGTGGTTGGTCATGAGGTTAGAGAAGAACAAAAAGATGGTATGGTGGATGCAAAGGAAGAAGCAGGTGATGACATTCTCATTCTGAAAAGTAGTCTTAGAAAGGATGAGAATAGGGAGAAGAAGAAGGTACAATGGGTGGATGTGATAGGGAAAGAACTTGCTGAGATTCGAGAATTCGAACATAGGTTGGTCTCTCTTGGTCATAGATTTGGTCACAAGGTTTATTTTCATAAAGAATGAGTTTTTACAACTAGTATAAGCATCCATTTCTATTTGTTTTATGGAGGTTTTGATAGATTCTAGAATGATGTGATTCTTTCATTTTCTTGCAGTGAAGAAGATGAATATGACTCTGATCGGGGGAAAACCTGTGTTTGTCTTATCCTGTGATCATTCCACGTTAGTTTTACTGGGAGATCTAAGACTAAGGTAAAGGACAAAGTTGGTGGCTTCAGCATTAATACATGGAGGTACATATACAGTTTGCTCGCTTGAAGTCATTTGATGATTCCTGATTCAACACGGAAAGCATTGTTTTTTCTTCTTCTTTAGAAATGTTTAAAGTATAGATCTGTAACTTCATTTGTTTCTTCAACCATTTAATGAAAGTTCTTTCTCATTCAGATTCTCGAGCAAGTTATAAAGTTCTTTCTCATTCAGATTCTCGAGCAAGTTATAAATTTAACAATCACTATGTACATTGATTATCTAGTTTTGGGATTTAGTTCATATCAATGTAATCATCACTATGTTGGATCAATGTCCAAGTGACAACTTACATCAGTCTGGGAGAAAAACTTCACTGGCTTGGCTTGCTGTCTTTCACTGGCTTGGTTTAGCGTCAAATCTCAACTGTATGTAATAAACGAATCCAAGTAAGGGGAGATGCGAATTATGGAGAAGAAAAATGACACGTGGCGAAACACCAAGACTGAAGCATAGCCACTAAATCATGCAAACTTGTGTAATCCGAAACTTTGCAGCTTTTGAGAGAACCAACCAACGTCTCATAATCGGCTCCTCCAACTGACAAAATCCAACTAATCATCCCCTGTTTCTCTGGCTCTGGCTTAGTGGCTTGTGTCTGAGCTCGAACCGATAGAACAAGAATCTCACCATGTCTTTAGCTCCGAGTAGTTATCCATCTCTGTATTCATCCCCTTCACTGCCAAGAACACAGCAAACCAATCAAAACCCTAGTTTGATCAATCAATCCAGTTTCATTTCCGCCAAAAGTCTCTTCCTTTCGAGCAATTCGACATCTTTATCCAATGCCCATGTGGTGAAACGCCGGAATTTAGCTTTGAAGGCGTCGGAGACAGAGTCGACGGCCAAAACTGAAGCAGGAGGAGGAGGAGAAGGAGAAGAAGAAGAAGAGAAGTATGAAACATATGAGTTGAAGTGGAGCAGCCTTATGGTTTGAAATTCAGGAAAGGAAGAGATGGTGGGACTTACATTGATGCTATCTTACCCGGTGGATCAGCTGACAAAACCGGAAAATTCCCCGTTGGCGATAGGGTTATTGCCACAAGGTTTGTTCTTTCTCCGTATTCCAATGTGATTAGCTTTGAAAGACTGATTTTTTTGTCTGGAATCTTGCAAATTGAGAGCGCAGTGCAGTGTTTGGGACAGAGATTTGGCCTGCAGCAGAGTACGGTAGGACAATGTACACAATCCGTCAGAGAATTGGTCCGTTGCTTATGCAAATGGAGAAGAGAAATGGTTTGTTGAAAATTCCAAATTCCAGCTCTGTTTTGTGTTATCTATTCATTTCTCTCTGCAAAAAGTCCATTTTTAGGTTTGATTATATGTTTAATTAAACTTTTGTGTTGTGTGTTCTTCTCTTGCAGGTAAGGTGGATGATTCTGGTGATTTGACAGAGAAGGAGATAATAACAGCTGAGAGGAATGCTGGATTCATTAGCAGTAGACTGAGGGAAATTCAGGTGAGCTCTCTTGAAAACTTCTTTAAAAAGTATTGAGTTTTTGGCTTGTGAGTGAGCTTTTGGGTTTATTTTTAAAACTGTAGATGCAAAACTATTTGAGGAAGAAAGAACAGAAAGCTCAACGGGAGAAGGATCTTCGTGAAGGGTTGCAATTTTCCAAGTAAATTCTCAGTGAGTCACCAAAGGGTTTGTGGAAACCAGAAAGTGTGCATTGACATGTTTGTAATTTTGATGTAGGAATGGTAAATATGGGGAAGCATTGGAGAGGTTTGAGTCTGTGTTAGGTTCTAAACCAACACCAGATGAAGCATCAGTTGCAAGTTACAACGTTGCTTGTTGCTACTCAAAGCTTAATCAGGTAAAAACTTTTTAAATCTTTCGGATATTTGTATTTTGACGTGCAGAGTTCATAGAGTTGTTTTGATAGGTTCAAGCTGGTCTCTCAGCTCTGGAAGAAGCATTGAAGTCGGGATATGAAGATTTTAAGGTAATTTCAAGGAGCTGTGTAATGTTTCAGTTGAGAGACAGAGATGGTGTTGTTTGTTGAAGCTGTGTAATTGTTTTTTTGCAGAGAAGCAGAACAGATCCAGACCTGGAAAATATCAGGAAGTCGGAGGATTTTAATCCACTCCTGAAGCAATTTGACGAATCTTTCACAACGAGGGTGCCATTAACGCCATCAAGTCCTTGTTTAGTTGTTTGGCTTTAACAAGAAATAGTTCACCTGAAGTTTATGTCTTTTGATGTGATTTGTTCATAAAATCTCTTTTCTTCTTGATTATATACATACCTATGATGTGAGGAATTGTATATGACCGTAAAGGTGTTTGTTCTTTTTTACTTATGTATTCTTTTACCATTTCAGCCAATTTATATTTTTTCATATGAAATGACAATAAATCATGAAAAATATTGGATTATGTGTCTCCATTTGAAAAATATTGGATTTATTCATATGATTGATACAAAATTTCAAAGTTTCACATGGCAGATTCTCTTGTTCAAAATCATTACACTCGCAAGCTAAAGTAATCCGGTTCAATATAGGCCTATCTCCTCTCAGTATCCATATCCTGAAACAAGAGAAGTAAACAGATTCAGCGACGAGTCATGAATATGGGGAATCTTTACAGGAGATTCAAGTATTTGAATGTCTGAACAAACCTGAGTTGTCCATGGGGTTGCCGACAGGAGCCGGTTCAGGTTCCTTGATCTCAACAACTACACAGTCGGACATCAAAAACGTCTTTGCAACCGAGGCTGCGTGTTCCAAGCAACATCTCACAACCTAAAATCAAAATAAAGCCAATCAGGTTCATGGATCTTTGATGACCAATTTAGCTAGCAAAGACGGTTTATGTATGCAAAAAAACTGACCTTTGTTGGATCGATGATTCCTGCAGCCATTAAATCCTCGTACTTGCCGGTTGCAGCATTGTATCCGTATTTCACATTATCATTGGAAAGTACCTGCCAATGAATAAAGACATCTCTTCAGGCATCTGACTTAAAATCTAGAGGTGAAAAAGTGTGGAGGGTTGCTATCTGTTGTTAATACCTTCTCGCTAACTACGCTTCCATTAACACCAGCATTCTTGGCAATTAGTTTTAGGGGATAACTCAGTGCTCTTTTAACAATATCCGCTCCAACCTGAAGTAAGACAATCATCAGAAAAGTTAGAAAAACCTAAGGTTTAGGAATTAGAAACTGAAGGCTTGATTGATTTACCTTTTCTTCATCATTGTCAAGAGTGGCTTTAATGACATCAACCTTGGAAGCAAGACGAAGCAGAGTGCAACCACCACCAACAACAATACCTTCCTCGACAGCGGCCTGAAGAATCGAAATCCTGATTAGTTAAAGTTCACGAGTACGCAAATAGCTCCCTTATAAAGCCTCGGAAAAAAATCACCTTCGTAGCATTAAGAGCATCTTCAACTCTCAACTTCTTCTCTTTGAGTTCTGTCTCAGTTTGAGCTCCAACCTTAAAAACCAATTCATAAGGAGCTTAACTTAATATCTCTGGGACACATCTAAATCAGAAAAGGGTACCACTGGGTTTGTAATTTACCTGAATCACAGCAACTCCACCAGAGAGCTTAGCGATTCTCTCATTCAATTTCTCCTTCTCATAATCTTGCTCTGCTTGCTGCACAGACCAATTACCATTTTACTGTAACTACACTATCGACAAAAGTAGTATATATCCAAACATATCTTCTCTACTCTTTTACTACTACTTCATACCTCAATAAGATTCTTAATCTGTGTAACACGCTTTTGCACTGCATCCTGTGTGCTTCCATCACCCACTATGGTCGAAGTCTCCTTCGTGAGGACGACCTTTGAGGCATTACCAAGAACCTCTTTTCCAGCTTTGTCAAGTGAGAGACCAACTTCCTCTCGAATCACAGTTGCTGCAAGCGCAAGATAGAAATATAAGACAAGATTAAAACTACAAACATTTGCCTAAACACAGGGCTCATCAATGCACACAGAACTTACCTCCAGTTAGAATGGCAATATCGTCAAGGTATTGGCTCTTGCGCTCTCCAAATCCTGGAGCTCTGAGAGCAGCAATCTTCAATGTGCCTCTAAGCTTGTTAACAACAAGAGTCGCTAAAGCTTCTTGTTCAATGTCTTCTGCAATTATTAATATAGGGTATCCGCCTCTAATTGCATCCTCCAAAACACCCACAAGATCCCTTGCATTGGTAATTTTCTTGTCAACAAGAAGCAACTGCAAACATACAATACATTAAAGATCTTTGTTATACTCATATATAATTATCTGTAATGGCTAAATTTTCTGCCTAGAATATGATCTGCTGCAACAATATGATGGAGTGAGCTCAGAATCAAGAAACATCTACCTTGCAATTGTCAAACTCAACTGACATTTTCTCGCTATCTGTCACAAAGTAAGGGGAGATATAACCACGATCAAATTGCATTCCTTCCACTACGTAGAGGTTGTTCTCAGCACTTTTACCCTCCTCAAGGGTCACCACACCCTTCCTGCCCACTTTGCTCATTGCTTCAGCAATCATATTTCCAATCTCATCGTTGTTACCGGCACTAACAGCTGCAACATCTGCAAGTTCACTGTCTTCAACCTACATCGACATGACATACTCTCAGAACCTTTTGATATAGACTATTCACATATTAAAAGAAAGGGAGTTATATGAATTTGTTACCTCCTTAGACATTTTCTTGAGCTCAGTAACCAAAGCCTTTGCAGTCTTCTCGATACCTCTGGTAATCAATACAGGGTTTGCACCAGCAGCGACCACCTGAATGATATAATCTTAAGATTAGTAAAACGCATTTTTGAGTTTCATAAAAGAGAAAGCTGAAAGAAGTATGTTATACAGACCTTGACACCCTCAGCAATAAAACCTTGTGCAAGAACAACAGATGTTGTTGTACCGTCACCAGCCAAGTCATTGGTCTTGGCAGCCGCTTGCCTCACAAGCTTAGCGCCAATGTTCTCAACCGGATCTTCCAACTCAACCTGCAAGAGAGTTGAAAATTATAATACTCATTTGAACGAAAATAAACATCACTATCAAGAGGGGTTAGAATTTCATACCTCTCTTGCAACAGTCACACCATCATTAACAATTCTTGGTGATCCATACTTGCTCTCAAGAACAACATTTCGTCCTTTGGGTCCAAGTGTAACACCAACTAGGTCAGCGAGCTTGTTGACACCAGCCTAAGACAGAAAGTTAGAAACCAGAGAAAATGAAAACCTTTAGCAACTGGGGTAAAGTTTGGGAATGGATTTTTCCACTTTAAGAAAGAAAAAAACAGATATTCACTTGAAGTTTCCTTATGGTAGTCCCGTCTTTGTTGAAATGCAATTCTTTGGCTGCACATACAATTGCAGAACTGGATCTTGTGGGTCTAGGGCACACACTTTGCCTCCTTCCAAATGAGCTCGAAGACAGTTTCTTATCAGCTTTGTGACCATTTGGAGCAATCATTGAACCAATGGAAGACGTGGCAGTGAAAGTTGATGCCATTTTTATCACTTCAAAAGACAGACAAAATTAACATTTCTAAGGTAATAAAAAAGTCAATATAACAAAAAAAAAGCAACAAGGTAAGCTAAACCAAATAAAAATTCGCAAAAAAAGAAGAAAGGCGACACATTTCAAAGTAGAGTTGAGTAAGAACACAATTAACAATCTTAAAAACACTCATCCATAAATTTTATAACATAATACACAAAAACCATTGGAAGAAATGAATGAATAGTTTCTAGAAACAGTTTTTAAAAGCTTACAACAAATTCTCATCCAACATAGCAATTTAACAACGCAAACACATGAAAATGAAGAGGCTAAGCTGATTAAAAGAGTAAGGATTAAGAAACTAACACAGAGGAGGAAGGAATTAGGAAGCTTTTTTCACCGGATAAGAACAGGGGAGCTGTAGCAGGAAGTAGGTTTATCTGCTTTTAACGTTCCCGCTTTGAGTTAATCTTGGCCGTTAAATTCAACACTCCGGATCTTGTATCTTTTTCCTTGTTTTATTGGGCCTTAGTTCTTGGCCCAACAACAATAGAATCAGTGACAGCAATAAATAATCATTTGTTTTTAAAATATTTTATATTATTGTGTGGGATATTTCGACAGTGATAATCATAATAATGTGGCTGGAAATAAAGAAGGTATTAATATTACTATTAAATTTAAAAAGAAAAAACAATGAAAAAAGAAGGAAATTGTAAGTATTTGAAATGAATCGACGGGAAGGAACAAAAACCCTTCCTCTTCTCTTCTCTTCTCTTCTCTTCTCTATTGCCATTTCTCTTCGTCTCGATTTGTACCTAATTCTTAATTCAATTGATGTTGTGTATTCGTATATACCTCGTTTGTCTCCAGGTTAACGCAAGTGGACAATTTGTTGGGCTTGCGAAAATGATAGGACCAGTTGATTTCAACAAAAATGTTGAGTGCTGGCAACAGGACAAGTGGACTTGGCTCTTTTCCCCTTAAGTAGCATATTGTGAAGGATGTGCCCAACAGTTTGCTGAAGCATATTACTCTTGAGAACAAACCAGTAGAGACACACAAGAGGTAGTAAGTGTTTACTTTTCTTGATTTATCTGTTTCTCATCCACTTTCGAATGTTCAAACTCTCTCCTTGGGATCATGTAGGTTAGTTAAGTTGGAGCAGGGTTTGAAGGTTGTTAACATTTTCAAGGAGCCTAAAAGCAAGATGTGCTTTCTGGATGATTTCTTCTTCTACGAGGTTCGACAAAAGACTATTTTGGAGAAGAAAAGCTAAGCAGCAACAATCCCAAAAGCAGGCAAGACAAGAAACGAGTTAATTCCATATATTTTAGCACTAGTATTTAACATTTCTCTTCTCTAATATCAAAAAGCACCATGTCTTAACAGGTCTGGGAAGGAAAAACCAATGATGAGAAAACAGAAACTGTTGTTACTTGTGATTCAGCAAAGGAATCATGTTCAGCTTCTCAACCTACCCTTGATCTCAAGGTTGCTGAGACAACAGATTCTTCAAATAGCAACAAGCCGGTCGGTGTGATTCCAAATGGTTGTTAAGTTTTACTATGCAAGCTCACGGCAGTATCTCAAGAGTCTTCAACCTCCTAAGAGAAATGAGATCCTTTATATAAACGCAAGGTGAGAGAGAAGACATGGTAATGTGTTACAAACCTTTTCTGAGAAGCAGACTCAAAACATGGAAGATCTGACTGTGTTCTGTTTCTTGTCGCCCTTAGAAGTTAGTCTCCATTGTGTTTGTTTTTTCCGATTTGTTTTTTCTTTTCTTGTCCACCGTTTAATTTGGTTAGTTTCGTTCTTGGTTTTTGTTTTCTACTGATCATATCATGTAAAAATGCGCATAAAGATCCCTATATATGGTGGGAAGATGAAGTAGAGTAGAGATAAAGATGAAATCAGGGCTGGGTTCGTTTTCGTTTTAGCATAGATTTTGGTTTTCATTGTCTTTTAAGATTTTGGTTCGAATCTGAGATTTATTTTGTTCTTATAACAAAATTATCGTAAAAGTCGAATGATGATGTTTCAAAGAAAGGATCTTTGTTCTTTGTTTATAAATGTTGACTTGCATTAAATGTAGTTGTTGCAACTTGCAATAGAAAGATATCGATTCGTGTCGAATCCGACGTGGCAGGAGTATCATGATTAACTAGAAAAGATGTTTCTTTCAGCCAAACGTACCAAACCTTTGCCACCTAAAAATCAATCTTACCAAAATAATAGAGCTTTGCTCTTGTCGCAATCTTTGGGTAGCAACTGGTAAAATATATTTCAGATTAATTGTTGATGGGTTGGAAGAAAGCGTCCAGCTTTAGTGTAAATGGCGGTTATTTTAGGCAGATTCTGCCGGAAATTGAGTTTTCCGAACTCAAGTCACGGTGCTAGGAGAGTGTCGGCGACGGCTTGTGAATCGGAAACCGGGAATTGTTGAATCTCTACTCTGCTATTAATCAAGCGCTTCACATCGCTTTGGACACCGATCCTTGGTGAGTTTGCAATAGCAAAAGCTTGTATACTTGTTTGTCTGAATCATTTGATCCCTAGGTTACTCTGTAACGACTTCTTTTTATTTTGGAGAGTTCACCCTGACGCTATTGTGGAAGTTTAATTAGGGAAATTAATTTAATTAAGTACACATTTTAGTGTCTTGAAATATGTATGATGTTGTTTTAGAGTCTGACGTAAGTTTTTGGTGGAAGCTCTTATGTTTTTGGGGAAGATGTTGGCTTTGGTGGAGTTTTTCGCTGCACAACAGGTTTAGCTGAACGATACGGGAAAAACCGCGTCTTCAATACTCCTCTTTGCGAGCAGGTATCTCAATGCTTCACCTCTTGTGTTTTCATACCTTAAGTTAGTGTTATTGCGTGTTTCTTGATGAGCCATCCATATAATAAACTTTGACTGATACAGGGCATTGTTGGATTTGGCATTGGTTTATCAGCTATGGCGAGTTATTTTTTGTGTTATTCTTCTGTTTAGATTGATGTTCGATTTTGACAGGGAAATCGAGTAATTGTAGAAATTCAGTTTGCGGATTATATATATCCTGCTTTTGATCAGGTAAGTCTTCCCAACCTTAATTGAAGAATTTGATTGCCACCTTCGTGTTTGTGATGGATTTTGTGATTCATAGATTGTTAATGAAGCCGGAAAGTTCAGATACCGAAGTGGTAACCAATTCAACTGTGGAGGTAAATCTTTCATCTTTACATTTTTTCTTGACTTGACATCTGAATCTCTTTTACTCAATTTATATGGATCTTGATAGGACTTACGATAAAAGCACCATATGGAGCAGTTGGTCATGGTGGACATTACCATTCACAATCTCCTGAAGCTTTCTTCTGCCATGTCCCTGGTATAAAGGTTGTTATTCCTCGGAGTCCACGGGAAGCAAAGGGACTGTTGTTCTCATGTATTCGTGATCCAAACCCCGTTGTCTTCTTCGAACCAAAGGTACTTTTCTTTTTCTCTTGCCGCAACCAAATCAGCTTCTTAGTGCCTCTTCTAAAGTCATGAAACTTTGATCTTTCTTCAGTGGCTGTATCGTCAAGCAGTAGAAGAAGTCCCTGAGCATGACTATATAATACCTTTATCAGAAGCTGAGGTACAATAAGTTTACTTTTACCGTCTCGTTTAGAAGATGACGATCTCACTATTAGGAGTTATGGTTAGGTTATAAGAGAAGGCAATGATATAACACTTGTCAGATGGGGAGCTCAGCTTACCATTATGGAACAAGCTTGCCTGGACGCAGAAAAGGTTGTTAGCTTTATCTTTCAACTCGATGATGATTGGTTCGAAGTTACTAAAGCGGGTCTTGAGTTTATGCAGGAAGGAATATCATGTGAACTGCTAGACCTCAAGACTTTGCTACCTTGGGACAAAGAAACCGTTGAGGCTTCGGTTAAAAAGACTGGCAGACTTCTTGTAAGTTTTAAGCAATCTTGATTAACAATTTCGGGTTTTGTTTTGTCTGGTCGGTCTTATAGATTGCTTTGCTTGTGCTTGTGCTTGGGGTTGCAGATAAGCCATGAAGCCCCTATAACAGGAGGTTTTGGAGCAGAGATCTCTGCAACAATCATCGAACGTTGCTTCTCGAAGGTAAGGAAAAATAAAGTCATCTACAAGATTAGTCTTGGTTGGTTTTGTTAACTGTCCTTTCGTCCTGCAGTTAGAAGCTCCAGTAAGCAGAGTTTGTGGTCTGGGTACCCCATTTCCTCTTGTGTTTGAGCCATTCTACATGCCCACCAAGAACAAGGCTAGTTCCTCTTCTCTTGGCACTCCTCTGTTCCGACCCAAAACTCAGTTTCTTACCACTCGTGTGATGCAGATATTGGACGCAATAAAATCAACTGTGAATTAGTAGCCGCTCGATCTGTTTCTTTAGAGAACTAAGAACTGTAGTTTACTCTTTACACTAGGACTTGACCCCAAGTTATCAGTAAAAAAAATATAATTGCATGTTTCTGTTTCCATCGTCTTATGTCATTTTCTACAAATTTATACACTTTCTACTTTGACATAACAATCCATTAATTTAGTTAACTTCCGCCGGCTGACTCCATCTACATCATTTTCATTCAAATTCTGCAGTTAACGTTTCAATGGTAAGTAAGAGATAATGCGATACAAATGTATAAACAACATAATCAAACTCTTTTTCAAGACAAAGGATAAAACTATGAACTAATGATCCAAACTTAAAAGAGTATATTAAAGAAAAAAGAGCCTTGGTGTCTTATTACAAAGTTAGCAGAGAACTAGGTTACTCTTTAACGGTTTGGGATTACTCATTGAAACAAACAGAACAGGAAACAAAGATACTTGGAAGACATTTAGAGCAGAAACGAAAGATATTTCTTGGCACCTCCATTCTGTATTTACAATTTCTGTTTTTGAATCTGAATCATCAAACAAGCTCTTGTCCAAGGATAATAACCTCACCAAGCGCTTACCACCACCCAGATCTCTACTTCATGGCAATCCAAACTTCAATATGGTATTTTGCTTTTGTTTTGTAAGCTCTGCTTGAATCAAAAGATCACATAATCGAACCATTGATTAATTAAGAGGTATTAAGTAAATGCAAATGGGGATAAAGAAAGTTGGGATACTTACATACCATTATTGTTGGATCTTCCTGAATTCTGTAAGAACTGGGTAGATATTCTCAAATGCAGTGTAAGTCTCTTCTCTCATCTGATAGTGTAACCTCAGAGGATTTCATCAGATGACAAAAGCATTTGCATGGCAAAATTTGTAATCATTTTGAGAGAGAGTGAATTTTAATACCTTGGCTCCAGTTATAACAATCTTTCCTGACACAAAAATAAGTAGTACAATCTTTGGTTGTTTCATCCTATATATCAGTCCTGGAAATAGCTCAGGCTCGTACTGGCATCAGTTATAAGAGAGGTACGAATCATCAGTCTGATGATTATATCCATCTTACAACTATATATGATTACAATGCTTGAGATCACTTACACTTGAGAAAGCACTATGAGAGTATGCAAGACCTTCAAGCCTAATGGGGAATTTGACATCACAGGATCCTACAATGTTCTGAATCTTGAAATCCTGCAAAGTGTAGTTAACAAATTTATTATTAGACTGTATGCATAGTTTCTTCTTCCAATAAAGAAAACAAACAAATTGCTGATTGAAATAAAAAGGAATAATACAAAGGACAAGGGATAGACAAATGAGTACCTTGAACTTTGCAGGAAAGCCAAGCTTTTGAACAATCCGAGCATACTGAACAACAAAAAGGCATTGTTTAACATAAACGAGAACAAATAACGACTAGAATTTTATATCACGTTTCTAACTAGAGTGTTGTGAGAAGAAGAACATCAAACCGTACTGAGAGGAACTAGTTACCTTTCTTGCAGCCAGCTTTGAAAGATGTTCACTCTTAGCTCCGGTACACACCTAAAATTGGACACAAAGATGCCACGTTAAAACAAGAACATATGAGAAAAAAAGCCCATACAAGCTATAAGCATATATAACATACCATTTTCCCAGAAGCAAAAATTAACGCTGTAGTCTTTGGCTCTCTTATCCTCATGATTACAGCAGCAAAACGCTGGAACATGAAACAGTTAAGATTAAACCAAATCCGAGAATACAAACCCATAGTATAAACTGATATAGCCAATCAGATTTCACAAACTTAGATAAACTTTGGAATAAGTGTAAATATTTTTGCAAATCATTTACAAATACGGAAATGGAGACTTTTAATTCAATTGCAGTCGATATAATCGATAACTGTAACAAAACATCACAAAGAAAGTAAACCTTGGGGTTATATTCAGCATTCCGAGCCTGCAAAGCTATGGCTTTAAGGTCAAGCTTGCAGTCTAAGTTCACTGTTGAGACAATATTTCTGAAACCCCAAAAAAAAGAGATAAATCTTGTCATTTACAAAGCTCAAACTCAGATTCTAAAACGTAGAAACACAGACAAGAGACACAAAAGAACTCACTGAAGAGTTGGAACAATCCCTGAAGGATGTTTAGTTAAGTCAACTGGCTGGCTCCCTTCCATTCCTTGATCAGCCATCCTCTAAGTTACACAAATCATAAACACACATCAATGAAATCTCGTTTTAAGCAAGGAATAATACAAAATTCATGTGGATCTAAACCAACAAGCATCCACGAGAAAGATTGTTTTTTATAAGTTTTAAAAGTCGAATTACCAAATCAGGTTGTCTTAAAAAGGGTTTTGGTATTGAATTCTATAAAAGTTGTCTCATAATCAAACAACGAAAAGCTATAAACACACAAATTCAGAACATGAGATCCAAATTCGAAAAAGAGGGTTCGAAGAAATAAAAATCAAAATTGACTAATTAAAGCTCTTAGAAAGCCAGGGTCAGAAACAAAATCAGACCTTTCGCTAGTTGTGAATCCGGAATTTCAAAATCTAGGGTTTCGTAACCCCAAACGATTGTAAGAAATTCCCCAAAAAGGCGAAAGGAAGGGGAAAGATTTAAACAAGGCTTCGGCTTTTTATACAAAAAAAAATGAAAGATTTTCGAGAGGGAAAGAGATTTGTAAATTTGGGGATTTATAAAGGGAGATTTCAATATCGCTCTCTCTGGGGGTGAGATTTGATCTCACAACTCTTACAAATCGCGTTTTGGATCTGAGGAGGTTATGGACTCCTTCTTACCTATATAATTTACTAAACTACCCTTTACTCTCTTTGTCGGACAAGGGTAATTCGGGGAAATCAGCTCATTATATCTAATGTTACGGTCTTTGCTGGATTCTAGGGGAACGTCCACTCTTTGTATTTTGTATGCCACGTAAGATATTGCAGAAATGTGTGGTCGTGCGTATTTTATTTTAAGTTAATCTTAAGTTTAGTAATGCCCTTGTTCATAATCTTTTTTTTGTTCTCTTCTATAGATTTGAATCGAGTTATGCCACAACCACGACATTAGTACGAACAAGTAGGCTATAAAACTCTGTCGCTTATACATGTCTAACTCAAAACTATATTATTTTTACGAAAAGAAAAAACTCAAAAACTAGAGATGGAAAAAGGGTGTTACTCGAATGGCTACTATATATTGGAATATAATATAAACCATAAATGTTATCAACTATTGGTTTCACGAATGTTATCAACTATAGGTTTTGTGAAGGTCCTAAAACTTCCAAGAGGTCAATGTCGAGGTCCTTTCTTATGAGTGCGTGGCAATTCACTATGTGACACACCAATTTTAAAAAATTTCAAATTGTTGTGCTCCATTTCCTTCCCCTTAATTGTTAAAAAGAAAGACAGAAATACTGATGAGATAAAGAATTGAATATGAATTTTGATTACGAATGAAATTTAATGACGGTTGAATCATGTTTTCAAACAAAATATTTATAAAAAGGGATTCGAAGACTTCTAAACAAATCATGGATTAAATAAGGAACAACTATTTTCTTTAAGTAAAGTTTAGAAAAGACAGATATTTTAGTTTACTGGAAAAAGACATTTTAAACGACTCGGTCGAATAGACAAATGTTAAAAAATTTAAACCACAAGAAACAAACTAATGGCGATGAGTATTATTATATCACTTTTTCTTTTGTTTTAAAATACACTCTCTTTTTTTTGTAATTTCACCATTAACTTGCCAATTATTTTGTTTCGAAAAACAAAACTAAAATTTAAGAAGTGACTTGGTTGACAGCAGCAAAAATACAGAAGCGACTTACAAAATCCCGCAAAAGATTGTAAAAAACAACAACAAAAAAAACACAAATTGAAAGGTTTTTGTTTTCCAGAGAAAACTTATGTACAGACAATACAAGCTTTCGTAGAAACAAGTTTTCACGATCACTTCAAAGCCTATGTTGTTCAGATAATATGTTTTAGCTCGAACCCGTTGATTCATTGCTATTTTGGGACGACGAGAACAAGGTGCTAAATAGCCACGGGATCGAGAATCCGCTTGTATTACCACCGTCATTCTCCTCTTCTTCTTCTTCTTCTCGACGGTTTTCATCACTGCTCACAGTTCCATGGCTGGTTGTAGCAGAAGCACTACTGACTCCATTGTTATCATTTGCTGCTGTTCTTGCTGAGTCCGTTTTTGGTTCATCTGCAGGTAACTGATATCTACAAACTGGGCATGAACTGTGAAGCTCAAGCCATGGGAACAAACAATCACCATGAAAATTGTGTTTACACGGCATCTGTTTTGCCTCGGTTCCAATCTCAAAATCATCTAAACACACTGAACACTGCAGAGTCTCTTCAATTTTCACAGTAGCCAAAGCCTCAATAGCTTCTTTTCGAGCTGGAGGTGTTCCATATCTATTAGGATCATTCTCAGCTAAACGCTGAAGCAACATTTCAAATCCAGGACCAATGAAATAGTCACCTAAAGAACCAGCAGGTACAGATTCCATATCAGCAGAGTTTTGAACCGTGATAGTTTGAGTAAAGGGATTAATCAAGATGACTCGTTCCAGATTACTATCATTATTATCTCCATTACCATTACTCTCAGATTCTAGTGATAACCCTGTTCGTATTCCCTGAAGCAACTGCAAAGCCGCAGCGGAATGTCTTCTCCTTCTCCTAAGAATCTCTTGAAGCTGCCAATCCAAATCGGTTTCTCTACCGTGTCCGTTTCCAGTTTCATTCTCAGTCCGTGACTCATTTTGGTTATCTTCAACAGAGTCAACACTACGGCGCACAGGATCATTCATAAGTTCCATCAAGATAGGAGCCCAAAGAGAATTGTTTGCTCTAACATCATTGGTATCAGAAGAATCTTGATCGTCTTCCATTTCTTCAACAAACCCACTTTGACAAAAGGGGCATTTGATCTCAGCTTCCATAACTGGATTCACAGTTTGAGAACACAAGTGACACCAATACCTCGTTGCAATTGCTTCTTCCATAGCCGATTCCTTCAACTTGTAACCCTAGAAATTGTCAAAGACAAAAATAAGAACTTGTTGACAATTTTTACATCAATCGGCTTCGAAACTTCATTGAAACCAAGAGAGCGAGTAAATAAGCAACATGAAACCCTAGAATCAATCTAACATTCTCAACTTGCAGATAAAATCCAAATAATGAATTATGATCCAACATGGAGGAACTAGATGCAGAAATTTTCAATCAAAAAAGAACAATGATCGAATTGTCTAAAAACAAAGTCATGGATCCATTTAAATGTATGATTTTTTCTAAACGATTTAGGAACATCATTCACCGACAAAATATTTATTAACCCTAATCAACGGTTCAAATGATAACAAACAAAAAAAAATCCAGAAATGAAGAAATGAAGAAACCTTTCGAGTCTTCTTCAACAGCAGATTAAATCTCCGAAGAATATAGCGATAAGGAAAAATTCTAAATTTTTAAATTTTGAAGAAATAAAAAAAAAAAAATTTTGATAGATTTGGAGGATAGTTTATATACGAAAGGAGGAGAATTGTCGTGAGAAAATAGAAAAGTAAAGGGAAGAAATGATCCTTCGTTCCAGATCCTTCTGGGTTTCTCTCTGTGGGTCTTAACTATTAACTATCTCCTGATTTTGACCCCTTTTTTAATAATAATAATAATCCCCCCATTCGTTTCAGTTGACTTTTCTACAACCACATGGATTCTTACTTTCTTAGGCTTTTTTCTTTTTCCTTTTCACTCGTAATTTATTTGTTAGATGGGCCTTTTTGATGTTATGGATTGTATGGGTTTCTAAGACCATCTCCCTAATTAACTCAAATGAGTTTCTTATTAATATTATAACAATATTTTTAATGAAATATAATTGTATTATTTAATTTTAAATTTTTTAAAAAAAGATAACTAATCATATAATATGGGGTTTTTATGAAGTTTCTAAAGTATCCTATTTAAGAAACTCTTCTCATTCTCTCTCTTCTCTTAATTCTAAGAAACCTTCTAAGAAACCCACTAAGATACCCCATTGGAGGTGGCCTAACTTATGATTACCAAACATTGTCAAAGAGGTGCTGTGATTGGGTGGTGCAACGACGGCATTACTGTAAACCATTTAGCTACATGTCCAGTTTTCGTTTTATAACAATGATACTAATGCAGGAATGCTATAAGAATCATATGATGATGCATCAAAGTAGATTCTGACTCCATTCTAACCACAGAACCCCCCCCCCCCCCCCAAATAATATATTTTCATACAAAATAAATGATGATAAAGCAAAGTGTAGAAACAGTGCTTACTTGTCGTCGACATATAAAATCTCATCTACTCGTAGGCGTTATATAATCTTGCTTACTTTGTAAAGGACATGAAGACTTCATGATTCTCTCTCGCTTGCAGAAAACTGCTGAATAACATTTGTGTCTGCTTCAAATTCCGATAACTAAACCTCAACTAATGCAAAGCAGATGCTTCTTTTGTTTATATGCTTCTCAAATCGTTCGTGAATCCATCCCTGGTTGCTTCAAACCCATCTCTTCCTATATAACAATTGAAATGGGATTTGTCTTATCAGTTGTGATGCGAGAAAATAAAACACAACAGTAACAAGATATACTGCAATATGACCAAGCACAATGGAGACTAACATCAATTGCACGCAAGGATCTAAATATGGGAGACTTTACCTGAGAGGCTTCTGCAGCAGATGGTGATCCATTGTTCCCACCTGATTTATGATTCACCTACAAAGGACACAAGGATGAACAAATTTGCATTGGATGAGTAACTTCTTCGATAATGTTAGATGAAACTATTCATTATGATCACTATCTACTGCCTCTTATGTATGTCCTAAAGGGGTAAAATATCATTGCTAGGGGATCTTGTTCTTTGCATCTACCATAGAATGACAAAGAGCTAAAAGGCAGAGAAGAATCATCGTAGTTTCCATCTAGCTAGTTCATCCAAGACTCAGTATATTGCATTGCATCCATTACAGCTAAAACAGTTAAAGAACGAGAATAAAGAAACACTTTCTAGATGGACAGCTTGGTAGAGTAAGCAGGCATGTAGAAATACAGTCTTAGTGATAAAATTACAAAAACCTGAACTGAAAACATATAAATTGCAAACCTGTATTGCCTTGGGTGAATTCATATTGCTTTGGCCATCTTCAAATAGAGAGATGTAGTAGGTTGGGTCATAGATAGAACCTCCCAAGATTTCTTCAGTACATGAACATTGTCTAGCTATAGCAGGAGTTGGTGGATTCAAGAAACTATTTCGTAAATATGAATCTGTTTCACGAGGAAGTGAAGTGTCGACGATAGAAGCCCCAAGCCTATAAATCTGAAACCATAAAGAGAAGACGATAGCCTCACAAAGAAGCCAATCATTTCCATCGCCATTGTCAGTTTCACTGAAAATATGAAAATGGTTCCATACATCTCAAAATGCTCCTGCATCAACAATGTAATCTTTTGTCAATCAAAATGAACAATATAATGATCAATCATTTCATAATATACCAAAAACAAAGTTATGTGTGGAGATTAAACAAATTATAGTTTAGATTCACAAACAAGGTTTTGAAGAGTTAAGAGCAATACCATATCTCTTGTGTGAAAAGTATGAACCATGAATATCAAGAAGAAAAGCGCAGAAAAGAAGAACCGCGTAGGTCCGGCCAAGACTTTGGCTATTGCTCTCGATTGAAACAAGCGCAAACAACGCAATCGCCAAGTTTATCAGCAAAACTCCATTGTATAACGCTCCTAGTGATCCGATTAGTGCGCACCCAATCTGAAATCCCCGGAAAAATAACAATTCAGAAATCAGAACAATGAGACAAATTCAAATCGACAAGAGAAACGATGAGTCCTAGACCCCAGCAGATTTTGAATTAACCACGAAGAGAGAGAGGGACAATCGAAAACCTGAGCGTAAATAAGGAGGACGGCGAGAGATTGGAGCCTAACATAGTCGCGAAGCCAAGGATGTATTCGATATAGTAAAAAATCACAAAGCATCATAAACCTCGTCACTACTCCGATGTCCCTTCATAAAAGACAATATTACGAAGCTTCTAATGTCGAAATTTTCCGGCGATACATCACAGATCAACGGAGGAGGAGAGAATGAGAACGACGAAGAATCGACGGTGGAGAATTTCGTGAGGAAGGGGGAGTAAGAGTTTGTTTGGCGGGATCACATCGAACCGAAGATGAGGGAAAAAATGAAAATTATATTCTCCGGCGAAAATTAAATCTCTAACAAAATAATAAAAAAGCAGCGACTTGTCTGGATTCTGGAAAAACGCCTTCTGGATTAAATAAGAAAATATCTCTTAGGTTGTTTATGAAACAATAAAGAAACCTTCTGAAAAGAATGAAAAAAGGATCAACTGTGTTTATGCCCATCAATTCCATTATAGAGTTTAGTCAGCAATTTACTTAACATTTTGGAGGTTAGTTGACTTAATTCCATTATAAAAATACGCAAACACATAGAATTATAAATAAGGTAGGTAAGACCAACATTTTGTGAGTAAAGATATTTGAACATATTGGTTTCACTTTCTCATCTGTGTGAAGAGTTCCGGTGGCTTTCCTGTTGCTCCCGAATTGCCACCAAAGCCTGAGAATCCACCACCACCGGCTTGGCCTTGGGCTTGGCCGCCAAAACCACCACCTGTATAATAATACAATCATACGACAAGACAATGGTCAAAATGTGTGAGCATGACCTTGAATGTGGATGTCTAGGTCAATCCATATTTAGATGTTATTACCTCCTGCTGCTCCGGCAAAACCTCCACTACCAGGAGGAGCAAAGCCTCCGAAACCTCCAGAGCCTGAACCAAGTCCACCAAATCCACCGCCTCCTGCTCCTGGAGCAGCACTGGCAAAGCCTCCACTACCTGAGGCTAAGGCAGCGAAGCCACCAGTGGGACTAGAAGAAGCACCGGCAAAGCCCCTACCAGCTGAAGCCATGGCTGCAAAGCCACCAGTGGCACTAGAACCAGCAGCAGCAAAACCACCAGATTGTGCTGCATTTGGGAGGCCACTTCCAGGGTTAGAGCCACCAAATCCAGTAGGAGAACCAAACTTAGCTCCTGGGAGACCAGCACCTATCTGTCTCGACTGGCCAAAGGAGCCAAGAACCGACCCTAGAGCTTGCTGTCCCTCCCCAATCTGTGACGGTTGGCCAAAGCCGCTTTGAGCAGGTGTCAGGGAAGGTGTTGCAGAAAAGCCACCAAAACCTGCCGGTTGAGATGGTTGAGAATTTTGAAAGTTGAATGATGCAGGTCGGAAGAGCTCGCCACTGGGGACTGTCATATTGAATGGATTACTTGTTGTCGTAGCATTACCAAAAGGACCACCAAATGGATTTGCTTTAGGAGCAGCTGGGATTTGAGTTGACGCAAGCCCAAAACCTCCAAAACTTCCCATATTAATTTCAGTCGTCTGGTTAGCCTCTGGAGCTTCTTCGTCCATTTCATCCTCCTGTGTATCTGCAGCATCTTTTTTCTCACCGAATGGACTTGCAGAATTTGGTGAGGATGCAGGGAAAGGGACAGGTGTAGACGATAGCTGTTGTGGCTGAGAACTACCTGGCCAACTGAATGAAGGAGGCGCCATATTTGCAAGACTAGACTGTGTCCCTGATGAAAAAGACAGAAACCCAGATGAACCGACAGGGGTTACTGTAATCTCTGTGTTTGAAATCTCACTTTTCACCGGCAGCGGCCCAATCTGTGTTTTTGTTGCATCTGCTACAGAATTTACAGTACTTTTGGTACTTAGAATTGACGAACTTTGAGCCTCTGTTTTTGTAGATTCTGAGACTGGCTCTGTAACGGACACGGCAGAAGACAGGGTGGAAACTTGAGGAGACTGAAAGGCATCAGGACCGGTTGAAGTGATAGGGGGAGTCGAAGATGAGGAAGTTAATGAAAACAAACGATTACTATCAGCTAGGGAGCTGCTTGCAGAGACAAGATTAGATGATACTTGTGATGCTGTAGAAGATGGTGGAAATAATGAAGATTGGCCTGTTGAGGATGAGACCATTTCAGGGGACAATGGAGACAAAGCTGGTAATTTGAAAGAGAAACCTGTTGTGGGGCCAGGTGATGGAGAAAGTGTTGACGTAGCTGCTTGATTGAGATCTACATTGGTACTGGTTAACGATTTACCAAACGGAACATTGAACCCTGTAGCTGAAACTTTAGATGTAGATATGACTGAAGACGTTTTCGGGACTGGTGTTGAGCTGATGTAAATAGATGCTGGAACTGAAACACGTATTAAAGTTTACCAGTGTCACTGACCAGATATTAAAGTTACTACAGTTGACTGTTATGTGAATCAAACAAACTACACTGAGGTCAAAGTAAACATACCTGAATCTTGTGTAGAGGATGACACTGGAGAGGGTGATGGTGTAGACAAGGTGGAAGCGGAATCAAGTGGTGTGCTAGACAAAGGTGAAGATGAAACCGATACCGTTACAGCAGGAAAAGTTACTTTATCACCAGGGATACTGCTGTTGGTATTGAAACCAAACAACGATTTTGAAGGGAAACTAGTTGCTGGTGCACCAGTAGACATGGGTGAAAGTTGAGGGCCAAAACCTTTGCTAGATTCAGAATGGGATACCGATGATGTGGTAGAAGGCTGCTGCATACTTCCGGCAGCTGTTTCAGCCTTGGCCTTACGTTCATAAAATTTTATTTCTTCAGCCTTTTTTTCTGTCTGTTCAAATACAGTCGAGGCCACCGGTCGTTTCAGAAGAAAATTTGATCCTCCTGATTGTGAAACTGTCCTAGTATCCTTAACCTCCAGCGGGGCAGATTCCTCAGCATAAGAAGATGTACTGCTAGAATTATTTCCAGACCAAGTGAAACTTAGTTTTGACCCAGAGATTGGGGAGATGGTAAATGGACTGTTAGATTGTGGCATAGGTGGCCTCGTTTTGAACGGGGTTGATTGAGCTTCAGATGTGTCTTGTTGGAATGATTCCCTAATACCTACTCAAAGTTATTGTACAATCAAACCAGAGAAGCGAAAAATAAAACAAATAAATAACAAATGAAACACAAAGACATTCTTCCAGATCAAATTAATGCACTCCACAGTATAACTCACCCTTATTCGAGGAGACTACAGGTGATGCATGATCTTTCAGGCGAAGCAGTGATTGCTCTTGTGTATTATTCGCAGGCCGTAGTCTCTCACTTAAGACAGTCTGTTGGTTCATACCCGTCTTCTGTCGCTCCTGCAGAAGCATCCTTTTGACAGTTGTTTTTGGAGGCTCAGAAGCAGCCCAATTCTGTACAAAAACTCACAAAATGTAGAGCCAGACGTAAGGGCACATCGTAAATTAAAGAGACACCATAAACTAAAGAGTGCATATAAATTCTTCATAGTTTAGCAAAATACTGGAGCTTCACAAAGCAAAAAACCTTGCATATATGATGTGGGATAGTACTGTGTCAAAGATTTCCTATGAAATTACCCTGTCTAGTGATTTTCTCCTCCTCCTGGCAGTTTCAGGGTCCGAACTTTTCATAGCAGATGATTGACATTGTCTTGACTGTGCATTTATACTTGCAGGAATAGAAGAGAGTAATAGGTTTTTTGCTGCAGATGCATTTTTAGCTTTTACTGCCTCTGGTGAGCTGAAAGAAGCATCATAAGGGATCCCAATTGTCTCAAATAACACCTGCTTCACATTTTTTACCGGAGAGTCGATTTTCAAAAATGTCAATTGTTTTGAGAGACACTCAGAGAGTTGCTCAGCAGCTGCCAATTGGGAACTCATTGTGTTATGAAGGCTGTGAAGGGATTGCACACGTCTGCAGAAAGAATTCACAAAATATGAGTGGCGGAAAAGGGGAGGTTATGACCTAATTAAACAATTTCTTGTGATGATTTTTTCTCCTTAAAATTTTCACAACTGATCCACAAAAAATACCTTGAAGAAGCAGAGCTATTTGGGACGCCTCTTCGGGCAACAGGAAGTCCACCATCCTCATGGTAGCGATCGAGTTCAAGCCGATTAAAATATCTCTCTAGTTCAATCAGTTGATGAGTCAAATCCTAGAATGGGAAAAGTAAAAGATAAATGACAAAAGCGAGTTTATAGTAGTAACAGATAGATGAGTGAGATATATTAATATATACACAACCTTGTTAAGTTTCATAATGTGCTGCCGCTTGGCCTCAAGCTCAGGACTCAACTTCTGGCGGTTCCAAAGTTGCCAGTACTGGTTATCAGAAGTTTGCTTATACATACCTTCCATGTATGTCTTTTTTGCCAACACTGAAATCCCCACATGAAACAATAATAAGAAAACAAAATAACAACCTGCTTATTTGCAGCCTAGGTTCCAATGTAAGATATGAAACGATATTAATACAGTAAGGGAGACCGAAAGAATGAGGAACAAACTTTAGACTAGGGACTTCCAGAGAAACATATGTGAAAATGCAAGAACCTCATCTAAAGCACACACTTATGCTAATATCATACTGGAGCTCCATGTTATTTCACCATCATATCCAAATAAATAGATCACCTTGAATTGTTTTGTCAAGAAGAAGTTGGATCTCTGCTTGCTGCTCGTGAATTGTGCTCTGAAGACCACCAAACCAAATAAGTTAACAATATAGACAAAGGACCAGAAAATAAATAACAGCAATTGTTTTTTGGCAGGTGGTTTGGCCCAATATTAAATGAGGTAACAAAAATAATATGAACCAATAACAAAATACGTGAACTTTTTAAAACACACCTTCCACGTTTGGCACTTGCCAGCAAGACTTTCAAGTCCTTGCTCCAGTTCTTCAACATGGCTTTTCAGTAAAAAAGTACAAGAATCCTTGAAACCACCCGGTCCTTCAACGGACTGTAAAAGTGTGTCCATATCTCTGGCCATCTCATTTATCTGGTACAAGAAAAGAGGAGTCAGTTATGCCAATGATATAAGTCCAGTAAGTTAAATACTAGAGCAAGCCATGAATGTGAAAGCATGAGTGTCAGATGACCCTGTCCTAGAATACATATCCACATGAATAAAATCGTTCAGAAATTAGTATTATAACCAAAAAAAAAAAGAGAGTAAACATTACGTTATTGGGTTGCTTTAACATGTTATGCTCAAGTCTCCCAGGTCCAGTATTGAGCGGAGTTTTGTGCTGCTGATGACTAGCAGACTTTTCGAAGGAAGATTTCACTTGTTGAGACAATTGAGAGGCACGGATAGAAGGTATTGGCTCAATTTTCTCTACCCCTTCATTAGCATCCCAATTTTGGCCTAGCGGAGGACTTAAATTGCTCAGAGCTGATGCTCTACCAGTCTCAATAACTTGTACAGGTTTCTCTTTGATGCTCATAGGAGGATTCACATAACCAGGTCCAGACTGTACAGATTGCTTATGCTGAGTATCTTTCACAGAAGGAAAGGGACCAGAGACAAAATTGGGAGGTGAGACGACTTTCCCACTTGACCATGACTGAGCTGGTGTATTTTGCGGTGACTGAAAAATAGTGTTTTGCAGGCCAGGAGATCCAAATAAGGCTGGTGTACTCTTTGACTCAAAATTGGCCTGCAAGTGCATAGACTTAGACTGCGCAGATATGTCTTTTTGAAGCTTTTCGGAAACAGGGAGGACAGGACCGAAGCCTGAAAATTTGTTGGTGTCATATCCAAAGGGCAAAGGTGGTTGCCCAAAACTTGTTCCGAACTGCCTAGGAATCACGCTTTGTTGACCATCTGCAACTTGTAATGGTTTTTCAGTACACGGTTCTTGCTTCTTATTGTTGTCTCCAGACGCGGAACTTTTTACAGACTCAAATTCCTTACTAAACATGTTTTCATTTGGGAACCTTTGTTCAGTAGAAAACAGTGAAATCGAATTCTCTGAGTAGAGGCGTTTCTGTTCATTTTCATTCAACTTTTGATGTTGTTCAGGCTCTTCAGAAGATTGTTTAGAAAGATCATCTCCAATTATAGGGGCATGAGCATCTTCTATATCAGAAGAAGAGGCCGAATCAACATCAGATGAAGCTGGGGGTCCTGCAACACTGTAGACGAACACAATTTTGAAGTTTCAAATAATGTTGTTAACGACTATGAGTTAAACCCATTGTGAGATTTTAAAGCCTACCTAGCAACATTAAACATGACCAGCTTTCCTTCCAAAGTGAGGCACATTAGAACAAAATATGGCCGGAGTTCTTTAACATCATCATCTCCGGAACGGACATTAACAGTCCCCTCAACAGAAACCCTATCGATACAGAGTCCCATGATCATATTGTCATCGCCAGTTTCTGGAAGAAAACAAATGATCTTCTTTATATCGAATATGTAACTGTAGGAAAAAAGAACACATAAAATACAGCAACTCTGGACTGCATACCTTGGAGCCCAATCCTTGGCAAAAAGGTCTCTCGATCAATATCAATAATGGAAACCGTAGTTTTATCATCACCAGGCGACCAGTCAAGCAAAACAATATGTTCATCTATATTCTTTCTGTTTGCTGTGATCGCCAGTTTGCTGTAGGGTGAAAACATAGTAACAGTTACCATCTTCACATTGTAAATAATGGTAGTTTATATCGTCCATGTTTATTATTTTGAAAGGAGGAAAAGTCCTAAATAATTAAACTGACTCTATTGCATCTCCAAACAAAAATGATAAATACGAAATGAGCTCAAATTTACTTCCAGTATCAAATGATGGGATGCACCATAATTAGTTGTACTTGAAGACCATTCTCATTAAAACATGCTTAGTAATTACAGCTTTTCCAAGACAGTTACGTATGGACAAAAACTTGAAGATCGGATATTCAATCCAGTGTGGCAAGATTGACAAACGGCTTGCAGTGAACAAGAAAAGTGGAGTATTTTCGAAAAGAAAAAGCAAAACAAAATAAAGTGAATAGAAAGAACAGTAAAATCAGCCTACCATTGGTCTATGTAGCTAAAGAGCAAATGAGGTCCAACACCATCCGGGACAAGATCATCCAAAGAACATGGAAACAAATCAGAGAAGGATAAAGCAACCAGATTGGACGAACCCTGAAAAAAAAAAGCTCAAAAACCGCACAAAATCAGATAAATATACAAGTAGAGTTTCATTCCAGCCATAAAAATTGGTATTCCTTTGTACATATTAAAAACCAGTATCTACGCCTCAGCACCAAAATCAATGCAAAATACATAGTACTCACATCAATAATCTTCCCATTTGGACTCCTGATAACCTGAACAAGGTAATTTTCTTCCCTGCCATCAATCAGCTGAAAGCATCCAAGAAGAATACAGTTGCTGTGTACCCACCTGATAGAATCAACTGTTGCAGAGTAAACAGTCATTCATTGAGAGGGTTTAACTTGAGAGCCATCTACGAAAGTGTGCACATAACCAGGGAAGTTTCAACACCAGTCTAAGAGATACAGAACTATAGGGATTTAACCTAGATATAGAAGAGAGATAGCAAGAAACGTGAACTGTAAACAGGATCAGTTTGTATAGATCGTATGTCCAAGCACCGAAATACAGTACGAGTTAGTCCATAAGAAAACACCTCAAATACCATACAACGACTATAAATTTTGAAACAAAACGGAAATTACTGATAGGAAATAAGAAGGCCAAAACATGCAACATACCTTTCACAACACAATTTTCATTGGAATCACCAATCCAGGCGTCAAATGATAGTGCTATGCATCTCCTCTCATTAAATTTTGACGACAGAATCCTCAGGCTGTTATCTTGAGCCACAGCGATATAGCTTCCTTTTGAACTCCATTCAACTGAAAAACAACAAAGTTAACAAGTACAGTCCTATAGAGTCGATCTTCAATAATTGCCAATAAAATGGTTTATTGCTGAAGAAGTAGCAAAAGAAATGAAACAAACCAGCGTCAACACCGTCCATAACATGTCTAGGAGGCGCATCATCAATCCCATGAAAGAGCTTCCCAGAATTTAAAAGAACAAGGTAAGAATGTTTATCTTTCCTTGTCCACCGAAAATCCTTAACAAAGCCTGACTCATCAGGTGAATATGAAAAAGAAGGATTCACATCCTGCACCAAAGAACATATAAAGTAAGTAAAATATCAATTAACATAGATTCTATATCCTCGCAAAGAAGCTATAGACAAAAAACTTAGGAATAGCCCAACACTACTTCTGAGCCGTAGTACCTTCTTAAGAAGTGAATCCACAGAGAAGAAATGCATATCAGTAACGACGGAGACGGCGAGAATCGAATCATCCGCTGAGAGAGACAATATACGAACGTCCACAACAGGAACATCCACGATACTCAAATCCTGTATATAAACCTTACTATCTTTCCCGTCACTGTTCTTTGATGCAGAAATTACATCCTTAGTTCTCCCAACATAAAACCCTAATTTCCACTCAAAACAGTCACAATACATAAACAGCGCGAGCAAAACCTGTACCATCGCCAATTATGAAAAACTAACCGGAGGAATGTGCGACAAAAACGAGGCCGTGGCGTTCGGAGATAGCAAGAGGCTGTGACGGAGGGTTTTCGAGATCGTATTGAGCGTCTTCCTCTTTGATACAGATAGGTTCGCCGATTCTATCGAAGTAGTAATCGGTACTTTCGACGCGATCTCCTTCCACCTCTTCTTCAATCTCAACTCTGCTCATCTTTCGAAATCTTTTCAAGGTTTGTTGCAGCTACTTCAATGGCCGAATCCTAATAGTTGAAGGTTTTTGGGCGGGAAGGAGAGAGGACAAAAATCGACGAACCAGAACTCGTTGGAGACTCGAGAGTGAGCGTACGATTACAAGTATCGGCGATATTTTGACCGATGAGTCGATGACGATTCAGGGGTTTGCCATTTTAAATTGGGCCAAGCCGTTATGTATCAAAGGCCCAATAAATCTTACCTGACAGTAACCACCAGCCGGCTCTCTTAACGACGTTCTTCCATAACAAACAAATTAAATTATCTGGTGGATTACGAAAATTCATTCCGAACAATAATAATCAAACTTTAAAATGTTACTATACATACTATTATGGTACCTAAAAATATAATTGTTCTTGGTATTTTTTATAATCATAAAAAAATTTGAATAAAAATATGTTAGCTTAAAAAAAGTTAAAATAATTTTAAGAACTGATCAGAATTTATATTTTGTGTTAATCTCGTTGTATCATTACCCGCATTTCATGTTGATAAAAAATGCAATAACAAAAGTTGGTTTAGTATGAGTGGACTGGTAGGATTTAATTGTATATGGCAAAGTACATAATTGATGTTGGGCCAGAATAAATTGGGCCTTGATTAGGGATTACAAAATATAGCTAACAGTAGCTGAAACCTCATAATATCATTTTCACACTATAATATTCAATCATATACCGAAATTGCATGAGATGTGATGAAAAGAAAAGAAAAAACTAGGAAGTGCATGAGATTATAGTGTATGAAATAAATGGATATAAACACAATAGCGTGATCTGCTATAAAAAGAAAAATAACATAATTGTCCATGAATTTATATGCAAATAGCCATATAGGTTAGGGACATATTGATATGTGAGAATTGAGAGTGGAGCTGACAAGGATCTTGACGTGCATGTGCCTGTCGCGTGCGACACAGAGTAAGTGAAACGGGGAAAAATGCTTTCTTATTTATTACTATTTCTAAGTTCCCAAGTCTTAAACATAGAGCGATACATATATCTCTCAACGTCAAGCTACCCCACAAATTAATTACAGCGTCTTAACCATTTTTCTTTTTTTTAACAAACCATAAAAATTCCAGTTTTTTACCTGTAATTTCTTGCGATATCCGGAATTAACCGTTAATAATACTACATCTAAGACATAAATCACTTATCCCAAATAAAGTTGAACTAGTGTACCATTTAATTTTAATGATAAATTTGTAAGGTTTTTGCTTAGGTTATAATAAAAAGTTTTCCTCAAATAGATTAGTATAATTTAATAAGTAACATGGTTAGGGATGGTTTGTTGAGAAACAAACTAAAGTACTAGTATCTTCTAAATGCATAAAATCTAATTATATTAAGTCCAAACAAATCATTAATTAGGAACAGAAAGAATGTTCGCACGAGTGTTTTTAATTAAGGAAATGGCAGAGGAGGGTAGGAAGGAAAAGTCCCATTCCAATATGTCCCATCCAACGTTGCAGCGAACAAAACACAAAAATAATAATTTAATTGAAGTTGAAAAATAAAATAAATAAAAACCAAAGTGAGAAAGGCAAAAGTGTCAGCCCTTCGTCCAATCTTTTGGGTTAAACTTCCTGCCTCTCCCTTCTCGCATTTATTTCATTGCGTGCTTCTTCTATTCTTCTTTATTTTCATTTATTTATTAGTACTATTTTAATTATGATTTTATGATAAATCATTTTGGTGTTTTACTCATAAAATATAAATATACAAAATAATAGCATTAAATTTTATTTATATTTTTATTCCCATTTAAAACTTGTTAAATTTGCATACATTCGTATTATCTAATAGTTACCATTGCATTCTGGTCACTACAATTTTAAAAATTACTGAAATTTTTTTAAAACATCTAGATTTTGAGTAGAATTTTTTATCTGAAAAAATATTGTAAAGCATCTATGGGTTTAACTAGTTGGATACATGTTAAACAATACTTTGTTTTTGGGGGTTGAGGTTAAAATTGATTTACATCTATGATTGATGGTAATGTTTAGTCAATTACATATATGATAATTGAAAAGACATGTCAAAAGAAAGTGCTTAATTTTTAGTGCAAACAAATACGTATGGGATCGCTATGTGTTATCCAGGCTAAAAAGCATATCCATCTCATTTGTCCTTATTGACGCCCACTCTTCTACCAGCTCCTAATTATAATCCATTTAACGTCGACACTAATTATATTTATTACTTATATTGTAGTCTTTGTATTAAGTTGAATTGACTTGGATCCAACTTGAGAGTTCCCATCCCTTTGTAATAATTCCCCTACGAATTCAATCCACATAAACAAATTAAGAATGGACCTTGTAGTTTAATGGTTATGACTTATACCTCGAGTCCAAATCTGGTAGTATTGCCAAATGAGTTGTAGATGATATAAGAAACAAATTAAAAATCCTTGTTAGCAAGGGGAGCACAAATTTCAGGTAGCATACCTAAATTATTATACACACATTCTCTCGATGAAAATTGTTTTATTTGCCAGAAACATACTGTAAACAAAAATGATCGATGAGTAATTCAGGAACACTTCCACTAACTGAGTTCCTCACCAAACGGTTTAAGTCTTGAAACGTGGAAGCATCTTTTTCCTTGATGGAACTATGTATGTAAGATTTTATCTTAAAAAGGTACGTAAATGCATTTACCATGCGATAAGATGCTTCGTATTTATAATGCAAGCAGAGACGAGAAAATGAGCAATAAAGTCTCCAATCCAACTATAGATGCTCTAATTGTAGGCACTCCCACACATACATACACTTATTAATATAGTGTGTGTGAGAGAGAAGCCTTTCACTTGAAGGGTCAAGGAAAGATCTTTTTGCAGTATTTCCATTTTGGTAAATCCAATAAGTGAAAAGTGTAATAATTAGCAGTTTGGGGGTTAGCTTTTCGATTTTGCAAGCAAAGCTACTTCTCTTTTCTTTTTGTACATCCCAAGATTTTCAGATTCCTTCATCTAATATAATTGTCTTATTTTATTTGGAAGCAAAATTATTGTTTTATTTATTTTTAATCTCGTAAATTGGCACCCTTGGCTTCAGAATCTCAACGAGAATTCCCATTTTACGCATCTAATATTGGAACCTATGAGCATAATTCCCGCAAACGCCATTATCAATTTAGCAGAGTGGGCCATCTCCACGATCCACTGGACGGCTGCTCAGATATAAATATATATACACACAAGTATAATATCCTGTCGACGAAGACGTGTGGATACAGAAAATATAATTTATACGACTGATGCAGAACTGTTTTAACGTATATTTTTGTAGTGTTTATATTTAATTAGCATTTCTTTGCGGGAAATATTGTAATTGTTTTTTTAGTGCACGTCGATGAATAAATGAAAGATTCCTTGGCTGCAAAGATATAAATCCAAGAGGATAATGAAATAATAGATTATTTAACTACATGAGATCATACATTATTAACATGTAGTTTTTAACATGTATTCCTTGTCTTAGTTTTTAACATGTAGAGTTACAATGAGATACTATTAAACTACATCATTAAACCTAAGTTGTTAGGATGTAATTAGTTTCACGTCTGGAGAACATTAATGTTTCACCTTTTCTAAATCCATCTCAAGTTTTTTTTTATAAATTAAGTGTTTTAAACTTAGATAGATTATGAACCGGAAATATAAGTTTATAATAAAGTTTACTAAGCTACGTGATAGTATTAAATCCTTTTTTCTAGTTAACTCTAAAACCTGCTTGAGGATTCTCATGGACCCTTGAATTGTTTGGTCGGTCCATCTTCATCTCTATCCATAAAATTATGTAATATATGTGTGTACACAGCTATAGCTAATGTGGATATTTTATAATATTATAATAATACAAGCAATATACCTTCATCAGATAAAGCGAAATAATATTTATTATTACCTATTGAAAAAGACTCATTTGATCGAGAGAGAAAAAGAATCATCATATGAACCAAAAGCATTTTCTATCTTTTCAAATGCTTACTTCCTTCAAATCCTCTAGCTCATCTTCCGAAGATGCCACCGCCACCACCACCGAGAATCCTCTTCCGTTATCACTCGCCTCCTCCTCCGCCACAACCTCCGCCTCCCATCACCTCCGTCGTCTCCTTTTCACCGCTGCAGATTTCGTCTCTCAATCAAACTTCACCGCCGCTCAAAACTTACTTTCAATCCTCTCCGTAAACTCTTCTCCTTACGGTGACTCCACCGAGCGTCTCGTACATCTTTTCACAAAAGCCTTGTCCGTACGGATCAACCGTCAACAACAAGATCCAACGGCTGAAACAGTTGCCACGTGGACAACGAACGAAATGACGATGAGCAACTCCACGGTGTTCACGAGCAGTGTATGCAAAGAACAGTTCTTGTTTCGAACCAAGAACAACAATTCTGATTTCGAGTCTTGTTACTATCTTTGGCTGAATCAACTAACGCCGTTTATTCGGTTCGGTCATTTAACGGCGAACCAAGCGATTCTCGACGCGACGGAGACAAATGGTAATGGACCTTTACATATACTCGATTTAGATATATCACAAGGACTTCAATGGCCTCCATTGATGCAAGCCCTAGCGGAGAGGTCATCCAACCCTAACAATCCACCTCCATCGCTCCGCATAACCGGATGCGGTCAAGACGTAACAGTATTAAACCGAACCGGAGACCGGTTATACCGGTTCGCTAACTCTCTAGGTCTTCAGTTTCAGTTTCACACGCTAGTGATCGTAGAAGAAGATCTCGCCGGACTTTTGCTACAGATCCGATTGGTAGCTCTCTCTAGTGTACAAGGAGAGACCATCGCCGTCAATTGCGTTCACTTCCTCCACAAATTCTTTAACGACGACGGATATATGATCGGTCACTTTTTGTCGGCGATCAAGAGCTTAAACCCTAGAATCGTAACAATGGCGGAGAGAGAAGCGAATCATGGAGATCACCCGTTCTTGAATAGATTCTCTGAGGCTGTGGATCATTACGTAGCGATATTTGATTCGTTGGAAGCGACTTTGCCGCCAAATAGCCGAGAGAGGCTAACCCTAGAGCAACGGTGGTTTGGTAAAGAGATTTTGGATATTGTGGCGGCAGAAGCGGCGGAGAGGAAGCAAAGACATCGGAGGTTTGAGATTTGGGAAGAGATGATGAAGAGATTTTGTTTTGTTAACGTTCCAATAGGAAGCTTCGCTTTGTCTCAAGCTAAGCTTCTTCTTAGACTCCATTATCCTTCAGAAGGTTACAATCTTCAGTTCCTCAACAATTCTTTGTTTCTCGGTTGGCAAAATCGTCTTCTCTTCTCCGTGTCATCGTGGAAATGATTCAAATAAGGGACAAAAAAATATATCTAAATTTAGGTATAAATATAATAGAGAAAAAATGATAGATCATTTTGGTGTTAGGGCAAAAAATGATTTTGCAGATGACGGAGGATGTTTCCGGCGAAGATTGTCGACGGCGGAGGAATCTTGGGATGTGTGTCGTTTTATTGTTTCTTGGGAAGCTCAAACAAAGAGACAACCTAATCTTTTGTGTTTAACCTACTAAAATCTTCTTTTTTTTGTCAAACTCAATCTTAGGTGTATCGTTTTGACATATATAATCCCATTTTTTTCTCATTTCTTTTTATTTTATTCAAGTACTCGATCCACTAGTTTTTAGATGCATTTTAAGATTTAATACTATATGTATCCACTAATCTGATTCAAATGTGTTTTAAATTTCGTGGCGGTTTCTATATTGTATACCATTTATATGATTAGTTTTAATGGCAGGTGAGAGTTTTATTACTAGTTGATTAAAATCGTCCGATTTAAATTAGTCACATCATAGTTAAAAATTTAAAGAGACCTTAACATTTGTGGAAATGGCCTTAGTTGGACTCAAGCGGCTTAATAATATAATCTGCACGAGAGAGTTGTTAATCTGTCTCTTCGATCTTCTGAGATATTCCACTTTCTCATGCTCTTTTTCCTTTTCTATTTATTTTTAGCAATTTATATATATAGTGATAATAATATATATGAGACCCTACTCTTTGCCTTATAAGTCTATACTTTAGTTTTTCTTATAAAGTTTTCGATTAAAATGGAACTTTGTAGCTTTTCAAGCCATTTAGTCAAAATCCAAACGATCAAAAGATATTGTCAAATTCTCACGTCAAAAATGGGAAAAGATTAACAGTATGATATAAAAACATCGGTCAATCTATTTACAATAAATTAGTATTAAGGCCAGATAATCTTAAACAAATACATGTATAATCGATTAAAGAAATGAAAGTCAATTCGATTTGAACAAAGGAAAAAAAATCATTTTGAGAAGGTGTGTCAAGATCGGACATCAGAAACGAAAAATAAATCAACTCTAATTTATGAGAAGCATATTGATCAATTTATTATCTAACTGGTGTAGTTGGAAACTTATACAATCCTTCGCATTAAAAATCATGATTGTTTTATATCATGCGACGTCCCAAAAGAACTCTAAACCAAATTTGAATCAGCTGATGCTTTCACACAAACTCTGGCAGTTAGTTTCGAGTTGACTTCAGTTGTTATATATGGTTAGTAACATGAAGATCGTCCGGAATAAACTCCTCAATCAAGAGTCACAAATGTTAAAAATAATCATTTAGTCTCAATGTTGAGCATTGGGTATGACACAGTACACTCTGAAAAAAAGACTCAGCCGTATCTAAGTGTAGATGATTCTAAGACGACATTCATTTATCGGAAAAACTTTATAAATGACGATTTGGCAAAATAGGAGTTAGTACTAGTCCAGAGTTAAGGGAGGAGCTCTCGAATTGAACTCACTTAGACTATATATATCTTGTTTCTTTACAAGCTTTTGTGAATGTTTTTAATGTATATTCATCAGTGTCATGGATGATAAATAGATGTTTTAATATTTGTCTTACAAATATTTACGGAACTATTAATAGCCTTTTTATAGGATAAGCAGCTTCTTAATAAGAACAAAATCATAGAACATTACTTATAGATTGATCTAACATAAACTTATATTTGTCTCCAAGTATATTCCTATGAAAGAAAAGCCAACTCTTTGACCAAAATAGAGTAAACTAATTACTATCTCTACCACTAGTTATCATAGTCCTTACTTGGACAACGAAAACCACCATTTGGAAGCCAAAAGAAAAATATATTTGTTTATTTAGTATTTAGGGTTAGTGTCGACAGAAGAAATCTTAGGAGGAATATTCAAACAACCACTGGTTCCTCTGTTTCCTGAAAATTCTTTTTTCCTTGTCGAGTTAAAAATGATGGGTTTTCGTTTTTTACGAGAAAGGTACTGATCGATTATTTATAGTCAAAGTAATTAATATTTATAATCGAGAGATAGTAAATTAATGGGGTAAAAAAGGGATATGTCTTTGGGGAAGAAACAGGAAATGAAAACCCTAAAAGGTGCCGATTTGTCGGGTGAAACAAAACCATCAAAGTTGTCAAAAGGGTGTGATTGTTTATACTTATGTTATAGATTTTAATTAATAAAAGGGTGATATTAATATTATAATTATGTTATAATTTTTGATTAATGGAACACAAACACACAAGTCGTGGTTCATAGGTATCTCTTTCGTCTCTCGTGTCTCGTTGCATCTCTTCTCTTCCCTTTTTTTCATACCTTTTGTTCTCTCTTTACCCTAGCACATTAATTGATTTATATGCATGTACATACGATTAAAACATTTCACACATTATACACCTACAAACGCACACAAGCGTCTAGTTATGTCTGAATTCAAAATGCAATGATCAGATTGAGATCCGATCTTTCTGATCAACCATATGTACCATGATACATCATATATACATCTATATACATACGTAAACATATGTTAATGAATTGAGAACTTGTTTATTTTATCTTACTTTTACCGGCATATTTCATGTATGTATACAATATAGGCTCTACTAAAAAAAACTTTGGCTCTACTATATGTATAATTATATATATGTTTTCATTTTACTAATTTTTGTTCGAATGTTCTACATTATAAATTTCTAAACTACTTCGTTGAAAAGGTTCTTTTACTAAATTATAAATTATAGACTAATAGAGGAGAAGCCATTAGTGATGATATTATAAGTATACATATATGTTAGGGAATCGATAATATCACTATTTTGATTGTAAAAAAATTATCACCCTACACATTTTTCATACTCGACTACCAAACCTCAAATAATTACTAATGACAAGACGGTGAAATATGTAACAAAGGTGACGTACGTCGTCATGAGCTGAAAGTCAGTTTTGCGTGTATATAGAAACTAAACTTCACCGAACAATTTAAGCTGGCATGTATATAAAATATGAAAAAATCATGTAGAAAAAGAAGCACCCATGGCCTAATGGATAATAACACTTAAAAATTTCAAAAAAGGAGAAAATATATATTTAGAATCTTAGGTGAAATATTATATATATATATATATTTTTTTTTTTTTCATATGCTTACTGACAGTAGCAACAATCCCTCATGCTCTTCCACAGAGCCTCTCTCTTTTTACTTCCATCCATCAATCTCAATCTATTTTTTCTCGATTTCTTTTACTTTTTTTTCCTCTTTACATTTTTTCCAAAGTTTTGTGATCTATATAAATTGGCTAAGGTCAAATAAATGTCTTTGCTAATTATAGTTCTGGTCAGTTCTTTTTTTTTGGGTTAAAGAATATTTCTGGTTAGTTCTTCATATTAATTACGTTGAATCTCTGCTACAGCCTTTTAATTATTACTTAACACAAAAGAAGTTAAAAATCAAACTATATATCACTAATTACGTATATTAAGATTTTAAGAAAATTTTGATTTACTTGTGAATATTTAATTAAGAGATGTGACTGGACTAAAGTTTATGTATTGAAGGACAATACGAAGGAAAAAAATATAGATGACTATATTGTAACGAACTAACAGAAAATGAATGTTTTAATAGGAGCTCCGAACAAGAATTGTTAAGGAGAAGACAACACTCTTATTTTCGGGTGTTTGCTTTGTGAAACCGACACGTGATGCTGTTACGGGTCACATTTGTCGTTAATGTGTTAATATGTTAAATGCCCCTTCTTAATTAATCAAATAACTAAAAGAATGGGTATCTTATTTTTCATAATTAACTAACTAATCAATCACAAGTCAAATCTTCAGAGTTGGCTAGGCTTGGCTCCAGATTTTAAGTGTATGCTGCCATCTGCTCAGGCTAATACATATAGGCACTTAATTCGCTTTTAAATATTGTTTTCGTTAAAACTATTAAAAAATCAGATGGTTTAATTGCTTTCAAAATCAGATGGTTTAATTGCTTTCAAAATCAGATGGTTTAATTGCATTCTGCTAATTACTATGGCAAGTTTGCAGCTAGTGATGTTTTCAGTGATCAATTATAAAAAATAAAAAAATAAAAAAATGAAAAATATACCTTCGACATCATTAGTGTAAAGGTAAAATACAATTCTGTTATTTGTTTCTGCATTGCTCTAACTTTAACCCCGCCTGATTTCAAACTAATCTACAATAAAATTTACAAAAAGTTTAAATAAATTACACCTTTTACTGAATCATGTTTATGCACGATTTTATACAATACATAAACTATCGAGAGGATGAGTTCCTCAGTGCCGTTGAGGAGTGTGCAACTCCCAACCATCATAGCATCCAAACTCACACCCATCGAAGCACAACGTGAGCCATGGCCTCTGCCCGCAAATCGTATCTGTGACCGTCTCTTTTCGACCAGCAAACCTTGTCTGTCCCAATCCGAGCCAATGCAGACCCGCGAAAGATGGCTGAGCAGTCGTTAAGCTCACACACTTATGGACATTGAGCTTCCTCAATTGTTTGCTTCCTCCCTCTGCTTGTCTTTCCCTTGTCGCCAGTGACTCTATCGAAGAATATGTCACGTGAAAGCAACTCCCGAGACTCAGCTCTATTAAAGCCTTGCAGTAGTGCGTGATTGTGTGGATGGCTCTGTCTGAGATTCCTGGCATGTGATCAAGATCAACTGTTGATAGTGTTTTGCTGATTGTTCCTTCATTGTTCAATAGATACGAAATTCCTATGTCGCTGACTCTCTTACAGCCGCGGAGAGACAGTTGCGTGATGGGAACATCTTATTTACCAAGTGCAAGCATGCCACTATCGGTTACATCAGCTCCTGCAAGATTCAGAGAAGTAAGATAATTTTCTTCCTATTAAAATTGATTAATATACTGAAAGTTTCAATAATATGTTGTTTTGGAGTCAATTATATTTTCCTCTTTTCAATTAGAGTTCACTTATATATTTTCCGTTTTTATGTCATCATTAAAATTTATGTTTAGGGTTTGCGTTGTTTCAAAGTTTCTAAAAACAGGGTGTTTTATCAAATATTTTTACGTAATAAACAATAACAATTGAAACTACAATTGCTCTACTATATATAGCAATAATAAAGACTAATTAATATATGCTAATATTGGACAATATAGGCATCACACAGTACCATCATTTAATTTCTATCAAACAATCACTTCTTTTTAAATCAAACTTTTAGAATACATATTCCACTATAACGTGGATGTATATAATCACCCCTTCTTCTATCATACAATCTCTTCATTTAATTTTGTTTTTTTCATTTAGAAATTTAATAATTAAATAATTTAGAAACGTAGTAATATATATGATATTTTGGTAGAAAAACCCTAATTAATTCAAAGAATTTAAATCATTCAAGGTTTATTTGTATTTAATAATAAACGTAACCGAAGAAGCTCGAGAAGAAGGCTCGAGTCAAAGTCATAATTAAGATTATTTTCTTCCGATTAAAGTTGACTGATATATTTGAAGTTTCAGCGGTATCTTGATTTTTTTCTCTTTTCAATCAAAGTTCACTTATAGAATTTATATATTAGATTTGTGTTATTGCAAACGAAATTTTTTTTAAACATGTCTTTTGTGTTTCATTATAGACTTTTAATTATATATGTATATTCACATTTTCATAGTGTATTTGTTTCCTAAAATGTTTAAAAAAATTATTTCTGCGTTTCTACATATTTCGATTTTATGTATCTGTTTCTATTTCCATGCAACATAGATTGAAATAAGGTTTAATTCTACAGTTTTTTTAATAATTAACAATTTTTCAAAAGCATTTCTGCAAAAATGACAAAACCTTTGCGTAAACAATAACAGTCCAACAAAAAAAAATCCAATCAATCAGCAAAAACTAATTTTGCTAAAAAGTTTGATCAGAATTCATTCAATTAGCTCATAAAAATCAGGTTCAAAATTTTAACACAAAATTCATAATTCATGACTCACTTCGAGAAAGAGGGAGCATTATGGTTATTTGAGTAAAATACGTTTGACAAAAAAAACTAGATTTCACATATCGTTAAATGTGTCTTCCGAAAATCAATATTAGATATTAAGCTAGAGATATGATTTCATAGTAATTTCTAAAAAAAATCATAATGAACAGAACAAAGATATATGGCTTTAAATTTAGATAAAGGGATTTTTAACTTACAAAAGTGCATGGTCATTTGGGAGAGAGTTTTAGTTAGCTATAATATTTATGAGTTCAAGATGTCATATGTTCCCTCTATTGGTTTTGTTAATGAAAGAGATATCAAATACTCATTTCTTCTTTTCTTTTTCTTTGTAAGTCGAAGACAACAAGATATTATAAAACTTGTACATTATTGGAGATCACAACATATCTAAACAAAGTCTTGTGCCAAAACTAGCATAGACCTGATTCACAATCCCACTGTATATCGTTGTATTTTCTGGTATCGCATCAATCATTGGTTCTTCATTCCGGTATGTAAAACCCGAATTCTGGTGGATAACTGGTAAACTTGGAAACTTCGAAAGTCTAGTCATATAGAGCTTTGTCATATCAGTTTGTGGACCCAACGAAGAGAAAGGTGCCCTCATGTCCGGAGATGTCAAAAACAAAGGAGGTCTACTTAAATGACTGGCGGTTCGATTAATCTGATTTTGAGACATTGATGAATCATATCGATTCATGGAATGGGAACCCATGCTTTTTTTGTGTGCAGGTGGTGTGGGATGATTGTGAATCCCTTCGTATGAAGTAATGACTAACCTATCATCTTCAGCTCCTCTCTCGATATGCTTCTTCACTTTGCATCCATTGAATTTGCATTTGTAGTAACTTCTACGATCAACGTATATACAAAAAGTTTTATATTAGTTTATGTTTTAGATTTGATATTGTATGTATCTAGCTAATCCAACACTAAATCCAAGGTGATCAGGTATTTTGGTAAAGAGTTTTGAACAAAATCACTATAAATAAAGCATGCGAAATATGCTTATTTATATTGGAAATAACAACCTCGCATTAGGATTTCCTTTGACAACTTTCTCACCGTACTTTCTCCAGTTAAAACCATCATCAAGATTATCTTCTTCGCTTTCCATCTGAAGTATAACCCTTTGTCTCTTGTTTTTTCTTGTGGTACCAATCATATTTGTCCCCTCAAACTTCCTGCAAGAGTTTATGTAGTGGTTAATTTTTTAAAAAGTTTGTTGTTTTAATATCAATTAAGATGTGGTTTAGTAATATTGATTGTGATGTTAACTTTTGTTGGAATCTTCTCTTTGAAGATGAAGATCCGGCATTTAATTCATCAACATCAATCTTTTTGTGATCCTTAATTTTTTTTTCATTATTTTCTTTTTTTTCTTTGCTCTCGCTCTCCTCCTTCATGGAGATGATATTGACTTCGTCAACTACAACTGATTTGAAAAAAGCAACAAATGGCTCAGAATGAGATCGAATTAATGGACTCTTTCGTTGGAATATCATAAAAGAATCTAGAAAATAGAGAACATAATTAAACTTGACCACACTAGCAATATCTATTACCTTCTTGAGGAGGAAAATCTACGTTCATAGGCAGACTAACATTCAGCGGCGGATGAGAAAAATTATTGTTGGCTTTGTCAACGAGGTTAGATTCCAAAGAAGCAACCAAATGAGCACCATATGGCTCTACACAAGATTCATGAGCTATGATATAATAGAGGCATGGTTCACATGTAAGACAAATCTGATAAAAGATTCTTGACAACAAAATTAAATTTGAGACACATGCAACTCTATTACCTTCTTGAGGAGGTAGATCAACGTTCAATGCATTATGGGAAAGATTGTTGTTGGCCTCGTCAATGGTGTCAGATTCAACAAAAGCGACTAAAAAAGAACCATTAGATTTCGTAGATGAGATATAATAGAAGTCGTTTGTATCACATGTAAGACAGATAAAAGATTTAGAAAAAATATAAAACGGGTTTAAACTTGAGCGCAAGAAACTCTATTACCTTCTTGAGGAGGCATATGACCATTCAATGGCTGATTAGGAAAATCAGTGTGGGCTTCGTCAATGTTGTTATGTTCAAAAGAAGCCACGAAAAGAGCACTAAGTGGCTCACCATTAGATTCTGGAGATGAGATATAATATAAGCATGTTTCACATGTAAGACAAATCTGATAAAAGATTCGGGAAAATAATGAATATATTTAAATTTGAGATGCAACAATTTTATTACTTTCTTGAAAAAGCAGATCGATGTTGAACGGCTGATGAACATCAACATGATCATATTCAAAAGAAGTAACACCTGGTTCACCAAATGGCTCAACATGAGATTCATGAGATGAGATATAAACGGATTATTCCATTGGAATTTCATAGAAATCAGTTTCACATACTAATATAAATCTGATAAATGATTCAAAAAATAGAGAACGATATTAAACTTGGGATGCAAACAAATATTTTACCTTCTTGAGGAGGCAAATCAAAATTCAACGATTGATGAGGAAGATCATTGTTGAATATCATTGTTGTTGTATTGCCTTCATCAGAACTTCCCACCATCTCTGGAGGTCGGCAATTGGTGTTAAGATACGGAATGATAATCTAGAAAAACAATTCACCAAAGACAATAACAGTAAAGGTTTAGGATGTAGATTTTTTTCTATCGAAAAGAAGACAGAGGCCTTAGATATGTTGATTTTAAATGTGATTTATGCGTTTATATTTCTGTTTTGTTAAAAAATTGCTAAAGATCTTAGGTCTATTTGGAAGACATATATAATACATGTAAATGTAAGCAAAAAAAATAAAAATTGAAACCTTATGATATATTAAATGTTATAAAAACTTTTACCTGTGAAGAATTATGGAACATAGGAGATTGCAACAATGCTGATGGACTGAATCCTAGAGAGATGGCAGTGACAGGAGAGGGAATAGTCTGGTTCCTAAAAAAGCCAGCAAATGGGTTGATGTTTTCTGTCTCGAGTGTTGGAGGATTAAATCCTATTCTTGAAGCTAATCTCTCACCGAGACCAAGTATTTGTTCAGACTGATCATTATGATATTTTGGTAAGTTGGCTTGAGGGAAGATCTCATTCATCAGATTTAGACCATTGTCTGTTTGATTCAACATGGTAAATATCGTTCTTGGGGTAGGACTGGACGGTTGGACCCACATGAAGTTTCCATCAAAATCACTCATTTTTAGAATCCCTTAGATGCCAAGATACAAAAAAACGGAATTTATGTTTTGAAACAAAAATAAACTTTTGTTAAAGTGATAATTTGTGAGATTTAGAATAAAAAAGATAAATTAATGAAACGATTACCTAATTTATAACCGTATATGGAGAAACTTTTCTTGAGAAGAAGCTAAAAGAAAACAAAGAAGAAGACAGAGGGGATATTTAGGATGAATATGATGTTCTTAGAGGAAGACGATGTTCTTATATAGGAGGATGATATTTTTATATAGTAAATTTCTTAAATTTTATTTTGGTAACAATTTAATGGTTAGTCAAACTTATATTATCCAAGTGTCAACAATGCATGCAGAAGTTTTTTTTTTATTTTGATTTGGTTTATCTTAAAACTTTTTACATGGTTTGGTAAATCAAAACAATACCAAACAATTAATAAAAATGAAAGAAACTCAGTTTTAGAGCTGTTCCAACCACTGCTGGATGTGATTCCAAGAGCCACCCCCTCGGTGAAAACCGTAATACGCTCTGAATATGCATTTTTGTTGTTTTTGTATATATTAAGAGAAAGAATTAAAGAAAAATTTGTTATAAAATTAAATTCAAGAGAATATACTTGGTTAGTTTAAATTTATTATAATATTTAAAAATCATTAAATTTTTTGACATAATTGGGTTTAATGTAATAAATAATATTTAACCATAAAAACTCTGAATTTTAAGGTACATGACCGAGCTACACCATATTTCAAAAAATAACCATTAACCATTATTTATTTAATTTTTTATTTATATAAACAAATGAATCATTGTAGTATCCCTTATACTTTTAAAGTTTTAAAACTATTTAATTAAATAAATATAAGATCACAGTAATACTCAATCTAGTTTAACTTTGTTATATTAATAACATTTACTAGATTGATGTTTCAGATTTTTAGTGTTTTTAAATCCTATTGGACTGAGCTAATTTGGTCGCGATGGTTACTTAGCAAACTTTAGTTGAAAAAATAATAAGATCTTATCAATTTAGTGTTGGCAGTTCAACCAATATTATCTTGACCTTCTAAACAAAAAATTTTTGGTTAATTTCGGTTCAGTCTTAAAAACTTGTATGTTTAAAAGATCAACATTTTTTTTTACATTCCCGGTCAACATCCTTTTGGATTATTATTTGTATTTATGTTATTTTCATATTTTCATATTAGTTTTGGTTCACTAAAAAAAACTTTATCTACATAACTGAATTGGTAGGAAAAAGAAAAAAAGAAATCCTAAATGCTCATTCTACTATAGGTTCGGGCTAAAGATAAAATTTTAATAGAATTAATTAGGGGTGACTGGCAATGAACTTACCTATTAAAGTTAATAAAAAAACATTATTATTATTTTTAAAAGCTGTGCACTTGCCATATTTCTTGGTCAACATTTTTCATCTTTTTTTATATCCTCGGTCAATTTTGGGTTATTATATATATAGAAATGACATAAATATAAATAAAAAACGAAACAAAATGTTGACCGAGGATGTAAAAACGAATGTTGGCAAGTGCACAATTTTTAAAGAAAATATTTTTATTTAGTTTATAATAAGATACTATTTAATTTAGTTTGAAGTAAACCTTTTCAAATATATAATTAAGTTTATAATAACATACTATTTATAATAGATATTAAGAGAATTTTATATTAAACATTTTCATACATAATTTTTGGAGAGAAAATGTTCATTTTATAGTGTACATATTAAGTAATACTAATAACATTTTATCTATCACATATATATTTTTAATTAAAATTTCGAAAGGGATTGGAAAATAGATATGAAAATAGTATTTCTAACAAAAAATATGCATATATATATATATATAATAAAAAATATTATATTTTGTGAGTTAATTAGTTAGAATAAATTGAATGTTTACCCTTAATGGATTGATTAATTTTGTTTTTTTGTAGTGTTATTATTTTCTTTGTAATAGTGTGCACTTTTCATATCATTATTTTAGTTTTATCTACTAAATAATATAATACAATGAATTAGACCCAAATATAAAAATAAAAAAACTCTCTAGTTGTTGGAATGGTTTTTTAAATATAGAAGTCTTGGGCCAAGGTCCATATATCTATTAGAGCCTGAATCAAACTTTAATTAATTATTTCTTTTAATAAGAATCGAACTCGTGTTTTCTATCTATGTGCCTACCGCTACATTTTTTTGGATTTAACTTCTAACCCAACCCAATGTCAGTGTCGTTAGAAATTTTCCAGTCAACTGAATTCCTATCATTTTTTATTAACGAAGAGATATATTCATTAAAAATTATAGTTAACCTGATGAGTACAAGTTTTTTTGTATATCCATACTATTGTAACTTGATTTGATTGAAAAGTCTATTAATTTTTAATATATTTACATATATTCTTGGTTGTATATTTCTTTTTTTGAAAAAAATCTATTTTCAATATTTTTAAATTTTCCTATAATTGAAAATGAAATTATATATATAAGATATTATTTTTATATATATCTTCATATATTTTTATCGAAAAAATGATTATATTAATTAATATGATTCAGTTACACTATTTATTTTTAGTCTTTATAGATTATAATATAACATAATATTATATGTGAAATATATATAATGCAGTGTAAATCAAATATATACATCCGGTTCTAAAGATATGGGTTAAATCAAACTACACATAATAATAATAATAATAATAATAATAATAATAATAATAATATAAATATAATAATAATAATAATAATATAAATATAATAATAATAATAATATAAATATAATAATAATATAATAATAATAATAACAATTAATTTAAAAGTACGACAAAACAATAATATATATATAATGATTAAACTCACACCCTTATACTATAAAAAACCATATATCATAAACATGTAACATTTTTAACAAATTGGAAAAACTTGAAAATAAAATATCACTAAATATCAAATAGAAAATGGTTTGCTAGACGCTCTGACGCGACTTAAATCTCAGTCTTGTATATTATTGTATATCACATCATGTCCAAAACCTCATACCAAAATTATCATATAGCTGATCTGTAATCTCATTGTATACTCCTATACCGTTTGATATCACATCAATCATTGGTTCTTCATTTCGGTACGTAAAACCTGAATTTTAGTGGTTAACTGGTAAATTTGAGAGCATCAAGAGTCCAGTCAGATTAAACATTGTCATATCAGTTTGTCGACCCAGCAAATGACTGGAGGTTCGATTAATCTGATTCTGAGACTGGTGAATCAAACCGATTATGAGACAATGGTGAATCAAACTGATTCTTGTAATGCAGATTGTCCCTACACATGCGTGCAAGTGGTGCAGGAAGCTCGTGAATCCCATCGTATGTAGTCACTAATATCCTATCATCGTCTTCTCCTATCTCGACATGCTTCTTCACTTTGCGCCCAATAGATGTGCATTTGTAGTAACTCATGCAATTAACATATATACAAAAATATTACTTAACTTTATGTTTTTGATTTAATATTGTATGTGTCTGGTCAATCCACGGCTAGTCTAAGGTGAGCAGGTATTTTGGTAAAGAGTTTTTGAACAAACCCACCATAGATAAAGCATACGAAAAAGACTTCTTAATTTGTACTGAAAAATAAATGAATTGATAAAAAAAAAGGGAGACACAAAAAGCGATAAAAACCGCGGATTAGAATTTTGTTTGACAACTTTCCGAACGTATTTTCTCCAACGAAAACTATCATCAAGATTATCTTCCTCGAATTCCATCTAAAGTATGACCCTTTGTATCTTGTTTGTTTTTGTGGCACCAATCATGTTTGATCCTTAAAACTTCCTGCAACAATTTATGTAGTGGTTAATTTAGTTACAGCATTTTTTGTTTTAACATCAATTAATAAGATGTTATTTAGTAATATTGATTGCAATGTTAACTTTTGTTGGTACTTCTTTTCGAAGATGAAGATCCGACAAATAATTCATCAATAGTGTTGTGATTCTTATCTTCTTCATCATCATCTTAGTCTTTTTCAGTTTTGTCATTGTTTTTGCTTTCTTCTTTTTTGGAGATGATATTAACTTTGTCAAAAACGTCAAATTTAAAGGAAGCGAATAAAAAAACACCAAATGGCTCTAAGATTCATGAGATGTGATATAAACAAACTCTTCTATTGGAATTTCATAGACGCATGTTTCACATGTAAAAAATATCTGATAAAAAAATCGAATATTATATGATGGATTCAAATATTTGATACATTATAGTTTACACGGTTTTGTTATTCTTGTTTATCATATGATGTAAACTGGTCTAGATTAAATAGTATGAAGTATAAAATTGTACAAATTATAGTTATAAGGCTTTATATCTATATAATATAAAATTATCTAATAATGCAAAAACATATATGGATATAATATCGCTATGGATATATATAATATAAACAAATTGATGGATTATATGTTTTTAAATTTACTCTTATAACTATGTTAATAGTTTTGAATTAGTTATGAGCTAGACATAGGGTATAACGGTAGTAATAAAAATATATTAAATTTGTTTGACTTTGAGTCGACAATATGAAACTTTAAATTTAGATAAAAGATAAATTTCTGTATTTTAAAAATTTATATTTGTGCTCTCTTTTAGACATTGATATGTTTCATTCAACATGTGTAAAAAATACAATACAATGGAAATAGAAAACTATTGAAAGTAATAAATATTTTCATCATATGGAGAATGTTATTCTATATGACAAACTGAATTTTTTTTTACCTTTGTAAACATACATCTTAAGAAATAAATATAAACTCGTTAACTGTAAACAAATAGATTAGATTAGATCAATTAACTTAGAAAATATTAAATTAGATCAAACAAAATCTCGAATTCTATGGCTGATTTAATCTACAAGAAAATTGTCCAATTTCGATCATGAAATATGTCAGAAATTGGTAAAATCGCTAACTTTTAATTAATTTTGACTTAAATCAAATGGTCGAAAAATCGATAATGGCAAATACATTTTGGTCATAAAATTGGTCAAAATTAATAATATGAAAACGATTGTCAAAAATTTCTGACCAATAATAGTGGTCTAAAACTTCCAACCAAAAAATGGTCGAAATTATTCTAACCAATTTTTGACCATGTATTCTAACCAATTTTTGACTAACTTATATTTTGGATTTATAAACATTAAAAAAAGATATTTGAAAAAAATAGTGAAATACAAATTCAATTTTAAAATATTTGATTCATGAGAACGTGTTTTTTTACTCGTCTTCTCTCTCCCCTCTCGGGAAGAACCGATCTCGGTGGTCTCCGGCCTCTGTTCCCGGATAAACATGATATTCTCATATGTTTATAATCCTTTTAATATATAAAAAAAATCATATTATAATCCCTAAATAATACATCTATATGTTATACGCTGTTTTGCCATATTAACGATTTTTACATGCATGGATATATATACACACATACCTGATACTTGGTTAAAATAATAGTGTATAAATCATTCTCAAGAAATCAATGTACAAGGAACGATAAAGAGAACGAAATAAGGTATCAACTTCTTCTAAATGGGCTAACTCTAACAGAATTTAGTTCCGGAGATTACCGCCATGATCGAACAATTTCTTAAATGGGAACTTACAAAAGTTTACAAAGACGAACTTCTCTTACCGTGTTTGACAAGTTAACCAGCGACAAAACCCTCCAAGCCAAACCAGAAGCTTCGTCTGTTATTGACACTGACCACCAAAATTTGGAACACGTAACAAGCATTCTCAGTCCTCTTAAGGTTCCTGATCTCGCGATTCTTCCACCAATGGAGTTTCCTTAAGCGAAAACTCATCGAGACTCTCGTCTTCCTCTGTATCAGCCTTAAGCTCTTTGAACATTGCCATCACTTGAATCATTGTTGGCCGCTTAAACGGTCGATCATCCAAGCATTGAGAAGCTATCTTCAAGTAATGAAACAGCTCAACATCACCTGATTTCTTGGTTATAAGCTCCGGATCGAGAATCTCAGCTCCTCTTTTCTCTCTATAGAGCTGTTTCGCCCACCCTACGAGGTTATTGTCTTCTCCAAACTCTCCTGGATCGATTGGTTTCTTACCAGAGAGAAGCTCAAGAAGTATAACTCCATAACTATAAACATCCCCTTTGGCCGTACATCGGAAACTCTGGTAATATTCCGGCGGAACATATCCTGGAGTACCTGCGAGCGTGCTCACGCTCAGATGTGTGTCTAGAGCACTGACCAGCCTCGCCATTCCGAAATCCGAGACACGTGCTTGGAAAACTTCATCTAGAAGAACATTGCTCGACTTCATGTCTCTGTGGATTATGTGAGGAATGCAGCTATGATGCAGAAACGCTAGCCCTCTTGCAGCTCCAATAGCGATCTTTTTCCTCGCGGCCCAGTTCAGAAAGATTCCGCCTTTTTTCGATGATTTCTCGTGAAGAACAGTTTCTAAGCTTCCCCATTTCATGTATTCGTATACAAGAAGCCTCTCTTCACCGATCTTGCAATATCCCAAAAGAGGAACAAGGTTTCTGTGTTTGATTTTTCCGATTGTTTCCATCTCAGCCATGAACTCTCTATCGCCTTGTCCCGTGATTCGAATCAACTTCTTGATCGCTACAACAGATCCGTCTCTGAGTTGAGCCTTGTAGACTTCTCCAAACCCACCAGATCCAATCATAGTCTCTGCGCTAAACCCGTTTGTAGCTTCAAGAAGATGAGCGAAAGTGAGCTTTCTCAGCGGTTTCTCGAACGTAGCTACGCTGATGCTAAGCGGTTCAGGAACGCTAGAGAGCTTCCAGCTGCAACTTCCAGAAGTTGGAAGGCTCTCAATGTATTTCTCCCTCTTCTGTTCCTTCTTCTGAACTTTCCTCACTTTGTAAAGCGCCATGATTAGCATCACCAAGCACATGAAAGAAAACGTGATTCCAGCAATCACAGCGGTTGCAAGAGTTTGCTTCTTGGCATGGCCGTGGGAGGTAATAGGCCGTCTAGGAGCTGAGCCACAGGGACGCAAAGGAACACCACAGAGGCCAGAGTTGTTTGCGTATCTCGAGACAGGGAATGTTGTAAGCTGACCTCCAAATGGGATTGGACCGGTGAGGTTGTTGTTAGAAACATCGAGGTCGCTGAGGAAAGAAAGCGATCCGAGAGATCCAGGTAAGTACCCTTGAAGCTTGTTGTGAGATAGATCGAGAACACCGATTGCTTTCAGTCCTCCAAGACTGTCCGGGATGGTTCCGGTTATCCGGTTATGTCCCAGATTCAACACCTGGAGATAGCCCATGTTACCATAACCAGGAGGTATAAAACCCGAAACCGAATTGTACGAGATGTCGAAGTAGATCATACTTCCATTTGCTAAGAAAGTGTACATTGCCATGCCTGAGTATATCCGTGTCGCTGGACATGAATGAACCATTGGAAACCGCTCTAATTGTTCTGCACGAATGCCTTCAAATTCTACTAATCCGCCTGCACCTCTGCAGTCTGTCCCCCCTTCGTTCCTCACAAACGCAAACTGTTTACCTGAAACGCTCCCAGGCATTACTAACCCGGCCTGGCTAGCTAGCTCACCCGGGAGGTCCCCGTCTAGATTGTTGCTGTTCAGATCAAGCCAGATCAGGCTCTTGCAGTTCCCGAGCTGGCGTGGAACATTTCCGGACAAAGAATTGTTCCCAAGCTGCAAGATAGCTAACTTGGAAAGATCACCAATTCCGCCAGGGATTTTCCCGGTCAGACGGTTACTGGAAAGAGAGATCCAGATCATGTTGGTACATTTTGAGATAGACTCAGGGATTGAACCGGGTAAGAGATTGTTGTTGAGGATGAGAGTTTCCATGTTTCCACCTTTAACACAAACACCTTCTGGGATAGTTCCAGTGAGATTGTTCGCCCACATAACCAAATCCGAAAGATTCGGTAACGTCCATATCTCCTTTGGAATTGGACCAGTGAGAGCATTGAAGCTGAGATCAATCGTCTTCAAGCTCTTGCATTTACCAAGCTCCATAGGAACTGTTCCTGAGAGATAATTGTTGGCTATGAGAATCTTTTCAAGAACCGGCGAGCTTTGCAGAGAGCAGAAACCAGACGGTACATTTCCGGTGAAACCATTTGAGCTTAGATCAAGAACACGGAGATTTGTACAGTTGTTAAGAGATATTGGAACAGTGCCTGAGCCTGAAATGTTGTTGTAAGCCACATATAGATAAGTGATTCCGGTGATTTTACTCACGACGGTGGTTAAGAAATCGCCGGAGAGGAAGTTGTTTCCGAGGTTAAGGTTCTGTAACGAGACACAGGCGGTGAATTGTTGAGGGAGCTCGCCGGAGAGAGCGTTTCCGGAGAGATCGAGAATCTCTAGTGTTTTGCAGAGTAGAGAAAGCTCCGGTGGAATTTCGCCGGAGAAACGGTTGTGAGCTAGAGAGAGCTGCTTCAGATTCTGGAAACTTCCCCAATATTCTCCGCCGGGGATTTTTCCGGCGAGATTGTTCCGAGAGATGTTCAACGTCTCGAGGGATTTACAGTTAGGTAGAGTAAGTGGGAAATTATCGCCGGAGATATTGTTCTGTGATAGACTGAAGAAGCTGAGATTCCCACAAATCCCGAAGCTTAAATCGGAGATATCGCCGGATAAATTGTTGTGAGTTAGATCGAGATATTTCAGCGACGCCGGAAAATCCGCTATAAATTTCTCCGGGATTGCCTCCGATAGGACATTGTACGAGAGATCAACAGTAGTCAAGCTATTTAAAGACAACGGAGCAAAACCTAATTTTCCGACGAGTTTATTGTTTGAGAAATTCAATGAAACCAGATTTGAACATCTCGAGAAAACGTAATCCACCACTGAATAGTCTGAAATCAAGTTCGAAGACAAATCCAGGGCTTGAAGATAACAACCAGAAGAACCAGAGGAGTCTTTAGAAGAAGAGAAATAATTTCCTTGCAAGTAAAGATTCTGGAGATAAGGCAACGCCGTGAGGTTAACTAGGTTTAGAGTTCCGGTGAGTCCACCGTTACGGAGGTCTAGTCCAACGATTCGACCATCGACAGAGCAAGAAACACCTCGCCAAGAGCATGATCCACGACCCGACCCGTATTTCCAGTTACTAAGAACGTTATTAGGATCAGATTTTACAGAAATTTGCTTGAACGCCATTAGCAGAGCAGTTTCATTGAAGTCGTTGTTGATTAGCTTTTTTCCATGAATACCCATAATAAGAGAAGTCGCAAAGAAACAGAGTATCAACACTAACAGCCATTTTTGCTTCATTGGCCCACCAAGTGTTCGATTAAATGTCTTATAGAGAATAAAACTCAAAGCTCTGAGTTTCTGCGTTTGAATTCAATAGCTCAACGGAGTAAGAATCTTCTTTTACGGACATGAAGGCAACAAAAGCTAATCTCCACTGTGCTCAACTCCTCTGAAAAAACAAAGAACAAAAAAAAAAAACAGCGTAAGCTTTTAGAATAAGAACAAAGAAACAATCATCTCCAAGGCAAAGCCGATCTAAATATGAAACCTTGTTCAAGAAGAAGAAGACGTAGAGGAAGAAGCAAAGAGTAGAAACTAAGTTTGACCGAGACGACTGTGACGTTGACGGAAGAATAGAGGGAGACAGAGACAAAGACAGAGTTTTGCTGATGAAGAAGACAGCAGAGATAGTTTTTAGATACTGTTTCTGCTTAAGTACGATGTTGCAGGGATGGTCGGATTCAAAACAACCAAAGTTTAGATTTTTTTATTCTTTTTTCCAAAATGATGGTTTAAGATTCCATAGATGAGAGAGAAGTGCTTAGTATAGAGAAAACACTTTTTTTAGCACGATCATCACCCAGAAATGAGAAAGAAAAAGTGAATTTTTCCCGGAAAAAAAAAGAAGAAAACAAATTATCTTTCTGTATCTTTGCGTAATTGATGAGCTGATGGTTTAGTTGGAAAGAAATATCAAAGGTCTAATTGTAAAGCAAATGATTTATTTTGTTATTTTCAATATATTTTTCTTTTTCTTTGCGGGGAAAGAACAAAATTTTAGTAATAAGAATTTTTTTTTTTGGCAAATAGGAAAAAAGAAGGCAAGAAAAGGAAAAGCAGATTAATGAAGACATATAATCCTACAGGAAAAGAAGAGAAAACATAATCTCTATCTAATAATTCATTTTCTTGCATTAATTTAATCAGAAAAAATGAATGTTCCACTAATGAACAACGTCGACTTGATTTAGAATTCATTTTTACTGCTTTACGAAAGTTATATTCTAGTATACACTCATTCCACTAATTCTACTAATTACAAAACAATGAGTTACCTCCGAATTAAATGATTTAGTATACATTCCACTAACAAAAAATTGATATATTTTGGATTTATTACCTTTTTAATACGAAAAAATACAAACTTCAACTAGTCTGTAAATATATGTACAATAGCTATATATTTTTTTCTCTTTTGTCCGTTGGTAACAAATCTTTAATGGGATATTTAGTCAAACACTTGGATTCGATTCATTAAACGTTCATAATAAATTATCTGCCTTTTATCTTACCTTTTTGGGGTTAGATGAATGACCCGGCACGTATAGAGATATAGGTGTCTTTATCATACATATAAAGAAAATAAAATATGATAAATTTGACGATAATTACGATAAAGGCCTACTTTTCCCCTTCGTTCTCGTATGTTTCTACGCATTTATGCAACTTTCTAAACCCTACACGGCACGAAGCACTAGCTTCTTAAAATTAAAGATAATTTAAAATTTTGGTTCTTTATTTGCCTTCGGTCCTTGTTTCCTTTTGTATATTAGTTTTGTGGCCCCGAGTTTTTTCTTTATTTATGTAGTTGCCGCTTAACTTTTTGCAACCTTCACAGTTACTTTAACTAGATAGAAGAAGTTGAATTAGTGTTTGCTCGCGCTATATTTTGAATTAAAATACTCATTTGTATAAAACGATTCTAATTTCTAAATACCACAAAAATCTATAATTTTAAGGATATCCAAAAATAATAGTAGTGCTAATATATAAGTTTTGGAATAGAAAATTTTATACACAATATATATTTAATGAGACCTTATTTACTCTTCTATATCCCATATAATATATACATATATGCAGGGGAGGACCAACCACCATGGTATGTGAGGCAGCCTCATGCTAATTTTTTTATGTAAATTCTTTTTTTCTTTTAGTTCTATTGAAAAAAAAATTTAAGTGCATTAACTCTTTTTCTAGAGAAATACCTCGGTTCAAATTAACATTTGATCCAATAGTCCACATACAATTTAATTTTTTTTTTACAAAACCTGTTAGAAAAGTAAATAAAAGTTCAGACCCAATAAAATGTATAATTAGCAAAAAATAAAAAGAAACGAAAATCGTATTATCCCCCAAATCTACTTTCTTCGATGCCTTTCAATTCCTCATGCTTAGTGGCACTTTTTCTTTAATCTAAAAAATAAAATTTTGTCTTTTCTAATTCTCTTTCATTCAATAATTTTAAAATTACAGAATTTTTAATTACATTAACTATTTAAAATTCATTTATATTATTATCAAGTTTGATTATTACTAAATAAGTTCTCTCCAAATCAATTTCGACAAGTTATATTAAATTACTTGTTTAGCTTAAGAGTTGTGATTCATGTTTTTTATTTTATTTTTGTCTTTGATTTAGTTATTTGAAATTTTGATTATGTATTAATCTAAAACTAATTGTAATGTGTTAATATACCTTTTATTTTTACTGGTACCTATAGACAGTCCATGTATATATTTACATATAAATATATAATAAACCAAATATGATTATATTATATAAATAAACATTAATTCCAACAATGCGTGACATTCACATGTTTAATGAGGTATTTAGATTACGGGGAACACAAACAAAATTCTCGAAGTATTAACATATAACATAGTTTATACACATAGAGTATATAAATTAAAAAATATTTAGCTTGCGTCATGTCCGATGTATATGTGACAATAGGGTTGGAAATTTTGAATTAAAAATACCGTGAGGAAAAACACGAGGGTCCTAGGAAATCAATTTACTATTAATAGGCTCGATGATAAGAGAGATTGAAATAAGAAGGGGTTTTATGAAAAGCCGGAAACTGTTTCGACGCGCGTGAGTCGTAGGGTTGGGTCGACTACCGATTTTGTCAGTATACTCTTCCGCACGAGCGCATATTTTGTGATCTCTTTCTACTTCAAAGATTCTCCCATGCCCACTAAGTATAATTATTTATGTGTAGTGTGATTATTAAATTACTCACGGACTAAAAGTAATGTATATAGTGTTTGAAAGAAAAAACATTTACAGTCGCATAATTTTCTGAAATTTAATAAATGTTATTATTGTTGCTAAAACAATAACAAATCTAGGACTTACTTCATATATTACAATTAACATTTTGATTTAGAAAATGCTGAATAATATATATAGCTAAATTTGTGTGTGATGTACTGATGTTTATTTCGAGAAACAGTTTTGAAACTGAAAATTCTCACTAATTACAATCTATTTTCCAATTTTCTGTGGAGTTTAAGTGGCTTAGACAAAAGAAGAAAGAAGCAGAAACCAAAACACTGTTGCAACATGTTTTGGAGTTTCAAGAAAAGCAAATATTCTAAAGGAAGTGGAGGGTTTTCAAGTACAAGCATTAATGTCTTCTTTGTTGTTTTATCAGATGAAGTTCGAAACCCATCTTGAAAAAAGCCAATATGAGAGAACCATACATGGTTAAGTTACCAAAATTCTTTCGGAGCAAGTTTACTTTAAGTCTTATCAGATTCAACTCTATAAAGGAAGATGAGAAAGAGAGTTATGTGTGAGCTGTGAGAACAGAAAGAGTAAATAAAGGAAATGAGTTTGGTTTTGTCAAGAAAAGATGAGAGAACAAGCTGTATTTTTCCAAGTTGATTTAGTGGATTTTCGGGAAGTTTTCCGGCGAGATGTAGGCTAACCACACCGGTTAGCTGAACTCGTTAAATATGTGTCTTCCTTTTGCATTTTCACCTCTGCATCACTTTCACGTTTATTTCTTTCTCAGTTCTGCATTATCTTAGTTTCTGCATCTCTTTTCAAATTACAGATTTTGCATTCATTATCTTTTATGTTCTTAAGTTTAAAGGTTGTTGCTGTGTGCTTGAGTATAAGAAAACTCACGTCTGAAGCTTTATTTGGTACATTTTCATTTACATGTTTCATATATAGAAGTTACCAAACTATAGCATTGGGGGCTTTTCTGTGTAATGAAAGGTGAATGATGACTTCATGATAACGACTATTTTTCTAATGATGACCCAAACCCTAATCAATAAAAAAAAAATCGTCTTATTTTTCCAAAGTACAATCGTTTTTTCATATTTATATGTTTATTTTCTTCTTTTCATTAATCCATAACTTGTAAAAGAAGAAATAGAAAAGGCGGAAAACGACAGTTTAATGGTCCAACGTATCATTATTAAGATTAGAGGTAAAAGGAAATTGACGAACAGTTCATGCATGTCTTTTGAGTTTTGACATCTTGCAAGCTCTCAAATACAAGGTTCACATGTCGATATGTTTTATCGAGTTTAGTTACTTAAAACTGATTTGAGAAATAATAAGCACTTGATTACTTTCTTTTTTTTTAATAGTAAAATTGATTTTCTAGTTTTTCGTTACGCTTTTATATTTAGCTGTTTAGAGTCAAAGATTTGAAGAAGCTAAGACTATATTGCACTTCTATTGTGGTATTAATCAGAAATTCAGAATATTGAAAAACATATTTATTTTAGATAATTTTGTTTGACAATAAGGACCGACCTAATAATGAAGAAAAAGCTAAGCATTTAAAATTATCATTCGTCACCCACTTACCAAAATATGACCAACAAATGCAGTCACATTCCAATCAAATAGTCAACTGTTTATTAATTTTGCCCTTTCTTTATTAACTATTTAACTGTAAAAGCTTTTTTCAGTGTAAATCATGGGTCCATCATCAGTCATTACACTATCTTTTGTGGATCTTCTGTATATGCTTATCAATATGAACATTTTAAAGAAATTGTCCCAACTTTAATTTAACAGTTGTACATCACATTCATGCAAGAGAATAGTAAATGAAAATTTTCAAACAATGAGCATATTATTAGATTAATGTAAACGTAAATAATGCGATAAAAATATTAATAAACGTAGAATTAAAGAAATGATATACCAAAGTTCAATTAAACTGATTCATCTCATCTATAACATTGTCAATTCTGAATATAGTAATATGAGATTTTAAAGTAGAGATTGGCCAACAAATGTAGCTATTTTCACTAAGATTTCTTTTGATTATATGATACGACTGTTACTTTGGTGAGAACAATATTTCCAGAACTATTATTATACGATATCCGTTCTAATCATTTGGACTCAATAATTTAAAAAAAAAAAAAAAAAGCCATGCCAAATGAGCACAAACCCAATCAATGCCCATTTGCACCAACCTCTTTGTCTTTTCTCCGATCGTTGATCGATCTCCTACGACTCATTTCATCTCTGCACCACAAAAAAAAAAAACAAGAAATTTAAAATATCGGATTTGGTCAATTTCGATTTGGTTTGGGTAAAAGCAGATCTTTTTTTACCTGAGAAAAGTCCAAATAGAGTCATAATGAAGAAGACCAATCAGTTTCCTTCTTTTCCCTTTGTGAATTACTTCACCACGTTTTACGATAGGTAATTGCTTCACACCTCTTGCCTCCATCAACTCTTTGGCTACCCCAACCGTCGCTTCTGGATAACATGTAAGCAAACCGCGTTCTTGGCCTCGGTAGCTTATGTTCTTAGTACACACAGAAGAGACCGGACATGTATTCTCCTGCAAGAGACAAAGAGTTACTTTAAATTCAACTGCGAGAGTGATGGGATCGAGGGAGTTTGTTTTATTTCACTACTTGCATCTAAGATTGTAGAGACGTTATTGTATCTTCTGATGTCGCCGTGTGTTAAGATTCCAGCTAAAAAATCATTGTCATCGACCACCAAAAGGCAGTTTTGGCGGCTGTCTTTAAGGATGTTTCTTGCTTCTTTTAGAGTTGTTCCCAGAGAAACCTTCACGTAGTTCTTTGACATAACCCGAAAAACCTTTAACTCTTCCAAAATAGTTTCTTCATCCAATAAGGATTTATGGTCAGGATTCTCTATGACGGTAAGCTCAAGGGAGTCAGCATTATCCGTGTGTCTCCAGGCGCCTTCAGTTTTACGCTCGGAAGGTGAAAGGGAAGAGTATCCTCTTCCTGTGTTACGACCATCAGCTGAAGCACTCTCTTTCCCTTGGTTTGCTACAGAGGGAACCCATATTGCTAATCCAACTGCTCCCTGTTAGTAGAAAAATCGACAGAGAGATCAGATCAAGAACAACTTGATCAAAAATACAAACCAGAATGCAGCATGTCAAGTAGAAAAATAATGTTTTTATCTACGTAAAACTGGCGCTGGACCTCTGGTTAAAAGCATAATACATTTCATCGTTCAACAATGGCTTTACTGCCCAATTAGTTAAACAGGCAAACTCGGGAATATTTTATGAATTCCGCCCCCTCTTAAGCGAATTTACATGATAAGCACACCATCGAAACTGAAGGAGAAAGAGAATATTTACCATGAGAGGAAGCAAAATTCTATAATCCTTAGTCAGCTCGAACAGCAGTAATACTGATGTTAAGGGAACAGAGCACATGGAAGCTAATGTCGCTGCCATTCCAACCTGCATCACATAAAACGAGGGCATCTTGATGATTCAGAGTTCCTAACAACCAAATTGGACAGTACTAAAACTCTTTTAAAGAAAATTGCAATAAGCAAGGGCATGCCTCGAAGGGAATACAATACCAGAGCGTAAGCTTGTGGTTGAGCCACAGCAGCATTACCAGGAATAGCTCTGTTAATAATCTCAGCAGCCGAGCCCCCAAACACAGCACCAACAGCAGCACCAATCATCAAACTTGGTGCATATAGACCGCCTACAAGCCCAGAGCCTTTGCAAAGAGCTGTAGCCACAACTTTAGCTGCAGCTAACTGAGCTAATAACCAGATTCCAGGAGCTGAAGCACTCTTTCCAGTATGCAGTATTTCCTCAACATTTGTGAAACCCCAATACAAAATTCCAGGGTACTTGAGAGCAATCATTCCAGCTCCTAAGCCACCTAGTGCAGGGCACACAATAGCAGGAAGACCAAATTTGTCTTTGATGAAGTCAAATGACTTGGTAAACCACGTGACGAGGCGAGAAAAAACAACACTGACAGCACCGCACAGCATGCCTAATATCAGGTACAGGGGGAGCTCTGGAGACCAGTGAAAACATGTTCGAAAACTTATAAACAAATATTCATTTGAAAAAAGACATGTCAGCCTTCGTTATTTAAAGATACCAAAATTCTTTATGATATATCACCTATCCATCAGGACACTAAATCATAACCTACTAAAAAATCATACCACAAGAGTAACTGGAAGGTTCACAATTCACCTTAAAGTTAAAAGTAACATACCTGCAGCAGACTTCAGGTCGTATGAGGGGACTGTAAAAGCTGATTGAGTCCCAAGTAACGCATTTGACACAGTCGATGATATAACAGAGGCCAATATTATCATTGCAGTGGTAAATGGAGGCGAATTCTCGGCACGTAGAGGTCTTAAAACAGTCTCAATAGCAAAGAAACAACCTGCCACTGCTGCATTAAAACCTGTAACGAGAAACAAAGATCTAGTAAAATCAGATTTATAACCATGAACAAGCCAGAATGCAGAGAATTGAATTCAGTGCCTATCTCAGTGCTCTCATCTTTAGTAAGAAACATCATTACCCACGAGTCATACTTCAAAATATCCTTAAGTAAACTATTTTCAGTAATCACTCCCAGAAAAATGCTTCATCTAGTACTAGAATCTAAGTTGCATAGGCACATTTCTAGGCAATAAAGTACAAACACAATTCCGGAACCAGGAGAGTAAGCAAAAAAGAACGAGGGGCCATAAAGATTGCATAAGTCAAAAAGATACGAGGAATCAAGAATGGACATTTATTGAACAAATTCACCAGGTTAAAGCTAGTGTTAAGTAGCAATACACTATAGAGTGAAGGAGCTAAGTTGCTTTTCCGTGCATTGACAATCCAATAATACATAAATATCAATTCATAAGGTGCATAAACTGTTTAGGTAGAGGTAGTGGTCTAGATTATACCAGATGCAATCCCAGAAGCCGCACCAGCTGCAGTGAGGGCTATTCTCCTTTCTCTGTTGTTTTCCATCATGAGTGCAAAACCATTGGCACAGGACTTTCCAATGTCAACGCTAGGTCCCTCAGGACCCAGTGAACATCCTGTACCAAGGGTCACAGCAGCTTGGATGGCCTTAATCACTGGAAATATACCCGCAAGAAAATCAACTCCTTGTCTTTGAGAAGAAGTTGATTGCCTGATTTGGTCTAAGATCTCAAGCAAACCATGCATCATTCCTACTATAACACCCCCAGTGACCGGAATTAAAAGAATCCGATGCCAAGTATCGGCTAATCTCTGTAGACGAAGCCATGCAGCACCTTCGTTTGGAGTACCAGCCCATGCCCACTCATGAATGACATGAACCTAGATTAAAAAAAAACACTACTCTGTTGAATCAGTAGTCAAATTGTATAGCTCAAATCAAATCGAATCAATATAGATTCAAATTAATGGGAACAGATCGAGATCTGATGTAATGACCGTACCCCTTTATTGAAGCCGGCAACACAGATTCCAGCGGCAACACCGATAAGACAGCCGATAAGAAGCAGAGCCCATTCAGGTGGAGCACTATCTCCGAGCACTTCTTCATCAAACCCGTACTCGTCATCGCCGTTATGTAAATTACTGATACCACCGCCATCTTCTTCTCCACCTGATAACGAAGAAGAAGAAGGATGATGATGCTCTCTATCGACTCTGCTATTCTCCAACCGTTTGATGCTTAAACGACGTCCGGAAAGAGAAAATCTCCGATCCAGATGCTTGAACAGATCTCTAACTCCTCCGGCTCCACTTGTGATAGCTGGAGACTGAGATTCAACATCGAGATCACTATCTCCTCCACCAATGCCGCCTTCATCGCCGTCGGTGGATCGCAATAGATGTCTGTCTTCGTTGTACTCTCCGGCTCCTCCCGATGACATATCTAATTACAATCCTCTGTTAACAGCACATCATCCCCTCGCCGTTATATTTCACGATGGGCTTCAATTTGTCTCCGGGATGAAGTCTAAATCTACGCCTCGGAGATTCTTCGCCGGTGTTCTTCAGATGTGATCGGATTCAGAGTCCGAGAGTTTTACCCGTCTCGATGATGACACACGCGGCAGAAGTCGTAAAGAGAACCTTCAGGGTGAACTAGAAGACTCAAGCCACCATTCATGGGCCTTTATTGGGCTGAGTTCATTACTTTAATGGTTATATAATATTTGTACCGTCTCGATGTGTCCGAGTGATTTAGGAGATAGACTTGAAATCTATTGGGCTTGCCAGCGCAGGTTCGAATCGTGCTGTCGACGATGATCTGTAATTAGATAGTGCGACTGTTAAGAAGAAGAAACAAAGATGGAGAATATATTAGATAGACAACAACAACACACATTTTCCCAAGACGAGTATTATGCAAGTTCATTGATTACAAACATACAAGAGTGTTAAAACCAAAAATAAGAAAGAAAAACATACAACAATGTTTGTTGTTATATGTCTCCGTTCAGACTTCAGACCAACCATCTCGTAGTCAGAACAAAACGGGAAACAAACGTCATTGCGCAATTCGTTCCTTATAAGCACTTTCTCGGTGTTTATGTTGTAGAACCAAACAAGTTCCCGGCTAGAAAGCATTACGACGTCGTTGCTTGTAGTCCACATAGCATTTTTTCTTACCTCCATGCTATTAATATCTTTCACTTTTTTCCCCACGACTTTTTAGAACTGCACTTTAAAACCCATAACCGGTGAATAATTTTTTGATCTTCGGCCATCCACCAACGAACCACACCTAGCTTTCTTTCGTAACTGACCAATGTTGGAGGATAACCAAAGTTTGGAAGTGGGAAATTAGACCAAATTTCTGTTTCGGGACAGAACCGGATCACGTTGTTGTTCCGTGATAACCAATGCATGAACGCATAAGCTTGTACCGGTTTTTAAAGAATAACACGTCTGTTCTTGGTAGACGCATATTTTTAATTCTCTTCCACATATATTAATCGGAATCAAAAACTTCACACACGCAAGTTCTGAGATTCCGATTCATACTCCGTGAGTTCGAAAGCCTAAGTATTTTATACCGGAAAGGGTCCAATCCGATTACCGTTAAACCGCATAAGATAGTGCCACTCTGTATTATTGCCTTCGGTATGATCTGATACTGTTTTGTTGTTGGTTTGCAGACTATGTACTCCGGTACGCTTGGTCCTGTCTCATTAATACAAAACAAAAACCCATGACTTGCATCACAAGCTTCGATCTCTACCTTACCCGGTGGCAGAAACTCGATCGAGACTCCGTTCTTTTCAAACTCTCTACTCTGTTCATGGACAAAACTGGTATGAAGTTTACCTCCTTCGTAGTATTGTAGGATGTATCCGGAAATAGACATGCTTCCATGAAGATAGAGATTGAGAAACCAAGACTCGTAGGTTCTCTTGTTGCACTCTTTATTCAGGAGCCTTGATTTTCCGATCTCCGATGCCAGCAAATAAGAAAGAACCTCTAGGACCATGTCTTACCGGAGAACTCGTCATGTTCCGTTGCCTTTGTAACTGAATCATAAGAAAGGAAATCCTCACGGCCTGAGGTACAGAGGCATCTGACTAATATATTGAGAAATAACAATTGTACTTAGTTATTAACTAAAATTCATTTACGCCCGTTGACTATGTTAGGAAAAGAAAAAGGCAATGTAGACTATGTTAGGAAAAAGAAAAAAGGCAACGTAGTAAAAAAATTTTGGGTAAACAATAGTAATATTATTTGTTGGAGACAAAACACAAAAATAAATTCTTTTTATAGATATATCTGACAGCACAGATATATGTATACCATAATTCCAGAAAAGAATAACATATTTTCGCATTGCTTTAAAGAAATCCTAAGCATACATATGTCGTTGTCTTTTAACCACAAGACCAACAAATGTCGACCGATAAGTCACCGCAGTCGGAATTTAAAATGGTTCCCGCTAATGGCTCTACTTCAGCCAACGGCGAATCCTCTCGTACGGCTACATACCAGAATCTTGTCCAAAATGCTGATCTTTTCAGGAATACGCTCCGGGATTTTCTTCGGGCATAGATGTGAAGTAAGTTTTGTCTTTTCCATATATTTATATGAAGTGATTTTGCGTTTCTTGGGGCATTGATGCAAATCCAAAGTACTCAAATGTTTTTGGATATATTTCATGAAAATTAAACCATACTCTATTTTTCTAGCAAATAAATTCTCTATTTTTATTGATGGTTCATTGCTTATATAAATGCAAAAATATTGTATAGACTTTCTTCTTTCTGTAGAACCCAAAAACCGGATTTAAAAAATGCGAAGATAAATCGTATAAAGAATATACAGAAGATCGATTTAAAGCATAAAACGATTGAAAAAAACGTATAAAACCAATTAGAATCGGAGGCGATATATGATCTTTCTCCTTAACTCAATAAAGTTCTCGTTAGTGAGACAGATCCACAGAGCTTTTCGAATCCCATGATACAACCGATGTGAGACCACAACGCTACACTCGGTGTGGAATCTATGAACGTAGATAACTACGATATACTCTAAACATGTCATTTTTCCGAACGAATGGAGAAACGTTAGCGAGAGATTGATAGATCAATGAGAGAGATACTTGTGTTTTCAATGAGAGAATTCTCCAAATGAGACAAATCCTTTATATAGGCGAGTTCGGAGTGAGTTTAAACGCATATCTTTAAAGGTAAGATTCTACTGTTACGATTGCATGACATTAACACGTAGAGAATTATGATTTTGTGACATTAACGTGGTGCAATAAGTTTTGATTTTTGTATAGTTCCAATAAAATCGTGGTTCCACAGTTTTGACAGAAATGTATAGTTCTGCAATTTCGACAAAAATGTGAATTCACGATTTTGGCGTAGAAAAGTAAATTTTCAGTTTTTTCATGAAATCTTTGTTTTACAGTTTTGGAAAAAATATGATTTGGCTCGAACTTCTAACAGCCTGCCCGCTTCCATACAAAAATATCGCGGCAACGTAGACCTAAGTGGTCATATTGGATCCTTGGGAACCATCACAAGTACGGCCGGCCTATATTTGAACGAGTAGAATACCACATATCACCGATTTTATCGAGAATATGTAATTTAACAATTTTGGCAAAAAAAAAAACATTTGCAATTTTGATGTTCAAAACATTATGTGATTTTGGCAAAAAAACAAAATTTGGAAAAAACTTGATTCAACAATTTATTTAAAATAGAATTATTTTTTTCCTTTTAGATTATTAACTTCTTGCTTTTTTCAAAATCCAAAAAAAAACACTTTAAAATCTACAACATTCATGTCTTAGTCTTGACTTATAAACTTGAGATATTCTTTCGGATAGTCTTTTAAACCACCTAGGATAAATAATTATCATTATATGTTTACCTTCAAACTTAAATTTGTGTTTACACCTAGTTTAAAATTTTGTGTCCAGTCACATTAGTATTTGCATTGAACATTTTATGTTTGTTTCTTTTAAAAAATAAAACATTGCATGTTTGCATTTCGCTTTGAATTTTACATTTGTGTTTGTGTTAGAAACAATAGTTACGTTCGCGTTTAGTGTAATGTGTTCAACCTTTGTGTATGTGCGTATATGTTTGCGTTTAGTGTATTTGTTCACCTTCGTATATATGCCTTCATGTTTGTATTAGTGTTCGGATTAAAGATGTGTTAAAAACACATATCTAAGTCAAGCCTTAGAAAGAGAAAGAAACCAAACCTTTGCTTTTCTGAAGATGAACTTTCTTGAAAATGTATGCAATAATGTATCCAGAAAACTTTGGATTCAAATGCATAGCTACTTACTTGCAAAGAGGACTAGAGGAGCTACAAGAGCTAGGCACAGAGATGAACATTATTAGAGAAGTCTTATTATAAAAGACAAATTTCCTCCTTTGAGATATATCGACCTAACAGCAGTCAACTGTATTTTCTCAAGCCTTGTTAAAGAACATTTATCCTCCATCAATGCAGATATATTGAATTATTATGTGCTAGAGATTAGAGTATTTTAAGCAGAGTTACATACCTTCTCACCAAGATGTCATATTCGTGTAGTATTCAAAGATCTGAATATTCTATACGTATTGTCCAAACACAATCTTTCTCTCATTAGTGCCTTGCTCGAGCCTCAAACTCATCAAGCGTTGCACAATAATGTGCCTTGGCTGACCAGAAGAGCTGCCTCGTTACGAGCATATTGAAATTGGCTCACTCTTGGTAAAGAGCCTTCTTGAAGGCACATTTTTTCCCATCAAGGGGCAGAAGACTTAATTTTGTTTCTCAAGCTGTCCCAGCCCAGCAAGTACTTTAGGTTAAGCAAAAAAACTTGAATTTCCAATATTCATATACCATTTAGAGGCATATTTAATCTCAACATCAAGCAGAAGATTGAATAGTTTATCATGCCCAGCAAGATTTATAATTTATGCAAACACTTGAATTTCCTATATTTGTACAGTTTTTAGCAGATAATTGTATTTCCATGAATATTCTATACGTATTGTACAGACATGATCTCTCTCTCTCTCTTTTTAGTGCCTTGCTCAAGCCTTGAACTCATCAAGCGTTGCACAATGATGTGCCATCGCTGACCAGAAGAGCTACAAGAGCTAGGCACAGAGGAGCTGACCAGAAGAGCTGCAGAATATTGAAGCTGTCTGAAACCAACAAGATATAGCTGACAACTGAATTTTCCCAAATCCGACATCATCAAACGAGTCTTATTAAAAGACATCTATCTCCCAACAATAAGCAGAATATTGAACTTTATAGCATCATGTCTCAGGAGTCTATTAGAATATTTAAAGCAGGGAATTGAATTTATTAATATGAGATATCCTTAGACAAGCTTTAGTAGAAGGCAAATCTAAGCAGAAACTGAAGTTTAGATCGTTTTTTCATCCACCAATATGAACGTTTTTATCCTGTCCCAATCTATACAACTGGGAAATTTATCTCCTTTCAATAAGTAGATTACTGAATTTGATATCATCATGTTTCAGATATATAGTACTTAAGCAGAGAGGTGAATTTATCAATCTCGGGACAAGCCTTAATAAAGGCAGTGTACTTTTAAAGCAGAGAACTGAATTTATATCGCTTTCTCCTCCATTAATATGCAGAATATTGAATGTTTTCATATTATCCCAATCTATACAACTGAATTTCCCAATCGAACATCATTAGACAATTCTTGTTAAAGAACATTTATCCCCCATCAGTGCAGATTATTGAATTATTATGTCCCAGAAATTTAGAGTATTTTAAGCAGAGATACATACCTTCTCACCAAGATGCCATATTCGTGTGTAGTATTCAAAGATATGAATATTCTATATGTTTTGTCCAGACACCTCTCTCTCTCTTTAGTGCCTTGCTCGAGCCTCGATTCCCATCAAGCGTTGCACTGACCAGAAGAGCTACAAGAGTTAGGCACAGACGATTAACTACAGTATTCATAAAGTCCCAACTATAATTTCTTGGCCGTACTTCAACAAGCCTTTTCAATGGAAAATCTAAGCAGAAAATTGAATAATATCATGCAGACACTTGAACTTCCATGTCCCAACCCAGTAAGATATAGAGCTTATCAGAAGGACTATTTACCTCCACCAATTTTTTCTCAGCCCTGTAAGATTGGAGTATTAGCAGATAATGAGTTTCACAATCTCTTGAACATTTGTCCACAATTTTGTTCCAGCCCTGTAAGATTAGAGTATTAGCAGAAGGATTTATTATTAAGAGACATTATTCCTCATCCTTAGACCTTCATAAGTCAACTAAATTTTCTCAATCGGACATCATTAAACAAGTCTTATTAAAAGACATTTATCCCCTTCAATAAGCAGACATTGAACTTTATAGCATCATGTCTCAGGAGTCTATTAGAGTATTTAAAGAAAAGAACTGAATTTATCAATGTGAGACATCCTTTGACAAGCCTTATAAATATGCAGAAACTGAAGTTTATTATATGGCTTTCTCCTCCATCAATATGCAGAATGTTGAATGTTTTTCATATTATCCCAATCTACACAACTGGATTCTCCAATCGAACATCATCATTAGATAAGTCTTGTTACAGAACATTTATCCTCCATCAATGCAGATTACTGAATTCTTTTTATCATTATGCCCCAGATATTAGATTGTTTAAAGCAGAGAGTTGAATTTATCATCTCGGGACATCATAAGATAAGCCTTATAAAAGGCAAATGTAAGCAGAAATTTGAAGTTTATAAATCATGCTGCCCAGCCAGCAAGATATAGTAGAAGTTAATCATCAGAGATTCCATATTATCCAACCTTAATATTATGGCAAGTCTTACTTAGGCAACATCGGACCAATTTCCCCAATTTAGAAACCGAACAGAACACAATCATATAATGTGTCGTCCCTTTCCTTCGGGTTTCAAGAAAACTGAAAACTTTTAAACAAACCAAAACCCAAAACTAAATTTTCTTAAAGAGGGTTTGATTCGATAGAAACCCTAATTTGTAACAAACAAAGGTAAACTCTTTGAAGAAATTGAAATTAGAAACCCTAACGACAAAAGAGGGCTTTTGTATTTTCGAATTAAAAATTAGTCGGAACTTTGAACCTGAAACGAAAGGTTTCGATTTACAAGAAAAATCCCTCAAAAACCAGAAAACACAAATCCGAAAGAGGTTTTTAAAAAAAAAAATTTTGCAGAAACAACATAAAATCTTAAAAGAGAAACGCAATTTTGAAATTCAAGAAAGCTTTTGGATTTTACTTCGTAAAAAAATCAAATCGAAGTTCTGACTTCTGAATCTGGAACAGGGAGGTTCAATCGAAGAAAATACAAAATCACGCACCTCCCCAAATCGAAGAAACACGTAAAACGAAAAGAAACAAAATCATTCACAAGAGCAAAATAAACAAACAACACCTGGCCATGATGATGATGATGGTGGCCTTCGGAAAAAACTCCAGAGAAGAAAACGAATTTGAAATTATGAGATTATCCACAACAGCATACATTGCTATTACTAATATAGACAGTTGTATCTAGTGACCGTTGTGAAATCGAAAGACGGTGGTCTCGTTCGTTTGATTGAGTTGGGCTTAAATTGAGCATCGGCCCATGTTTTCATTTTAGGTTTCTTTTTCCATTTTCCAACAAATATATATATATATATATATATTATAAATTAAAAACCACGGGTCTCGTTTAGTTTATGAAGCTTTTTTTAGCGAAAACAAAAAACAAAAGTATGTGACATAAAAGATTATAATTAGCAACTGGTAAAAAAAAATACAAATAATTGTATAGCGTTTGTCTACTAATCATGGATTTATCATTTTGGTTATTTTGTAAGCATGAAGATGGGCTCAGAAGAGCTCAGAGGAGTGCGTTACCACATTAATTAAACTCCTGTTGAAACTCCAAGTGGCGAGTCAGTAGTGTTGAGGAGGGTCACTAGTATTTCTTCATTGTTGTTGTCTTCTCCGTTTGTAACTTTATATTTCTGTTATGAGACTTTTAGTTTAATAAGAAGTTGTGTAGAACTGGCCATAGACTTAAATGCGGAATCCTGGCAACTATTTTCATCAAATGAGTTTTTTGTTTCCTTTATTATTTTATTTCTGCAATCATTAAAACCAAAATCTCTGCTTTCGAGAGTTGAGTTAGCTCTTCCTAATTAACAGTAAGTCTATTCATATTTTGCAAAAAACACCGAAGTCACACGAGAGTTATTTCAAAGACTTAGGACGGGTTGGGCGAAAAATACATGTCATAACATATAAAAAATAAAAATAAATTATGGGTAGCGATTTTAATTTTTAATCAATGTTTAAAACTAAATAGAAAATCTTGAGCATAAATGAAAATGTAATTTGAGGGAGAAGTCTCAGACAACAACAGCAGAAGAAGAATAGACAAGGACAGAGGATAGATTAGATAACTTGCACTACAAGTCAAACATATACATATACCAGAGACATTGAATGAATCAGCCAAAGAAGCTTGGGTCATATCCATTGCTGGAAGTAGCCAAGATATAGTAAGCAACGATGTGTCCAATAGAACCCCAAGCAAGAACATCAACAATGTTGAATCCAATTGGATCGTTTGATTTCAAGAGGCTGACGTATTCTTTTGCACGTTCATCGCCAGCTTCGAAGTGAGTTTTTCCGTTCTGCTCCGGTAAGCCTTGTTTCGCGACGTTTTCTCTCTGGAAGTTGAAGAAGACGAAACGGCCGAGGAAGAGGGAAAGACCTGTGCTGAGGCTTATGACGATGGAAGGGCTGAGCTCGGCTCTCACGACGGCGGAGTATGATTTTCTTCTGGCGGTGGTTGATAGCCTTGGTAAGGCGGAGGAGGAGCCACCGAGGCGGAGGGGACGAAGGCCATGGAATGAGATGGAGTTAGGAGTTTTCTGTGGGATTGCAGCGGAGAAGGTTGTAGGTGAAAGCAAAGCAGATGCACTTGTCGCCATTTTTCTTCTTCTCTAAGAAAATTTCAGTGCGTGGTTTTGGATTTATGATCTGAGGGATCGGTTTTGACTTCTGCTTAGGAGAAGAAGCAGAAGAAGATTTTGTTTGTGAGGATACGATTTCGGGTGGATGACATGTCACCCTCTCGTTGGTTCTTTGTGAATTATGAGATTTTCAGTGAAACAATTGCGTTCAAACCCTCTGTATTTAAGATGGTTTTGTTTAAAGACCTTACTTTCTCTTTTGTTCGATTTAGTCCACATTCCACATTACACAACTGAAGCATTGATGCATTAATGTGGTAAAGGAAACAAAAATGTTATAATTTATCAAACATTATTTAATTGATCGAACAATCGGCAGATACAACTCTCAAACTGAGTCCTACAAGCGACCATAGCCAAATAACGAGCCAGGGAGCTAAACCATGAGTTAAAGACTTGATACAAACTCATACCGAACCTCAACACTTATGTACACATACATGAACCTCAACACTCAAAATAAGAAAATCAACTAACTAAATCGATAACATCCTACACCAATTGCACAACACATCATTTACACCATTCCAGATGGATTTTACTTTTATGTTTTCTCAGTTTAACAACGCCGCGGGAGTCTTTATAAGATTCTTTTATTCCTCTGATGGGTCGGGTGATTAGAGAAATGAATCAAGGTACGAGTAGTTACGGCGCCTGCTATACTCAAATAGACTACCGTAAGTGCGGTCCCAAACGCCGATGAAGAGAGCTTCTGTGTCCGGGCTGAAGGATATTCCCGAGATCTCTCCAAAGAAGTCAATCTCCTGCTCTGTTTCATACCCGTTTGAGACATCATACACATGGACAAAGTCAGCTGGCTCAGCCATGGCCATGTATTTCCCATCGGATGTGTATCGGATGGATCTGATAGCTCCAAGGTTACCCCTCAATACAGCAACAGATTTAGACAGGTTGCGGATGTCCCAAACCCGGCAGGTCTTGTCTTGGTTGCCTGTGGAGAAAGTAAGCCCATCTGGGTGCCATGCTGATGCAAAGGAAAAGTCCAAATGTCCTGATACCGTTCCCAGCGTCTGTCGGAAATTCCAAATTCAGTTAGGAAAGCATACTTATTCAGGATACTTAAACATAGAGATCGTATATGCACCTTTCCTGTGTTGGGATCTACCAGAAGGCCTTCCTGACTGTCTCCCACAATCGTCAATAACTTACCATCAGGACTTAAAGATGTGTGCTGTCAATACAAAGAACACCTTTTGTTAAATGATTCATGGGTACAACTACATTTACAAGTTTCGCAATGTAGAAGAAGATATCAGATTCCAAAACGTAATTGTAGCTGAAACTTATTGCCATAAGTGCAACAGATCGACATACCAAAGCCAAAACAAAAAAACAATAGACAAGTAGCAACTTACATTCACCGCCCAAGGAAAGCGAAAATGGTTAACAAGCTGGTATCTCTCCATATCAAAATCTCTGACACCACAATCATTATTAGAGGCAGTAAAATGCAGCGCCCCACTGCAGAAACACAAACAGATGCCGACAGGTCAGTTAGAAGCTGTAAGTTGAACAAGTTGGTAAAAACAACCTCAAGCAAAAGGCATGCAAATACCTGGGTTTGTTATAAATCTCAATAGCATTGGTAATAGCATTATCATCATAAGTTGTACGTGAACAAAAGCTCACACCAGGTCTATCAAGATGCTGAATCAAATCAATGTGGAAACAGATGAAGTTCCTTGGTTATATAGCATGTAATTATTGTTTAAAATCCATGATTCGTAGTACTCTAGAGCATACCTTGCATATAAGTTCTCCTTGAAATCCACCGGCAACTAAAAATTTATCTCTCACTGCAAGTGTACTCACTTGAGTCTTCGTAAATCCCTCCAACAAACTTCCAGGATGTTTCTGTTCGCACACAGGAAAAAGGAAGAAAACCCCACCATTACCTGATGTAGGTATTTAAAGAAGATCTTTTGTCATTCTGGAAGAAGGTAACTAACCTCGGATGGGGAAACATGACCTTGAACATTGAGAACTTCATGCTTTCCAGATGTCAAAGTAGAATAGTGGCTCACCAAAAATTGTGACATAAGGTAGACATCGTGCTTAGAAGTTGCCCAAACCAAATTCCTCAACTACAATACATAGAAAACAACTTTTAAATTAGATGTCCGCGTAATTGCTTATTAGCAGAATAAACATTCCATAAATCCATATCTTTCACTTAGACGGAAAGTTTTAGCAATTCGTGCATCCTCATCACCCAAACACATGATACGGATTGAACTACCGAAAGGAACAATGAATGAAAAAATAGTTATGTTTCAATGATAATTACCTGGAAATGAAGAATACTTGATTTGATAGATCTTGAATTCCGCCAGAAATCATAAAAAAGAGCCCCTTTCTGCGTGACCATGCAATCCTGTATTCATTAAAGAAATGATAAGTAACATTTGAAACCAATAGTTTAGAAACATGTTGACAACAACCTAAGGGTCAGAGAATGGAAGACTTACTTTCCCTGAGGATTCCCCAGAATTAGGAACATTTTCATAATTTTTATACTGTTCTAGTCTAGTTTGTCTGTATTTCTCTCTCGTAATACTAAGCCTGTCCCACGGAATCCCCTGGATGTCTTTCCCATTCCGGGCTTGGTCAGCCGTAGTATCAGCTATCTTATTACTCTGAAACCAAAGAACCCACACAATAGAATAAGAGATTGCAGAAAAAATAAATTAGACATTAACTATACATTTCACAGAGGCATTTAAGAATAGTATAAACCAATTTACAATAATAAACGTAAAACAAGCATACTTACTGAGTAGTCAAACTCGTCAACATCAGAATCCGAAGCACCCATCTCATCCCCACGAAACTCGTCATCTAAATCATCATCAACCTCTTCCATTTCATCATCTACATCCTCCATATACTCAGCATCGTCCCCTTGATAATTGGACATATTCTAAATAATAAACAAGACACCTGCATATGTCAAAAAAACACCTATATTACTCAACTATGAAAGCCAGGGAGAAGCTACAATATACCAAAAACCACAAAACGGTTAGAAAGTAACAACAATATTCAACAAGCAAAGCGCTTACAAACTAAGATCAAATATGCAAAATCCATTCTAAAGTCTATGTTCAATTTCAATTTCTCCCACGCATAATCAACCAATATAATCAGTTTCTGGAACATTTAAAAGATAAATTTCATAAAGACGAAGCAACAAAAGCATGGAGCCCATAAACCTAAAATTGCCGACAGAATCGCAGAGGAAGAAACGAAACAAATAATAAATCCAAACAATCGTAGTATCGAATTTAGAGGTACAAGCACGATTCTAAAAACTCAGGGACATAGACAGATATAAAGATCAAAAGCGAACAAAACCTAAGATCGATAGATTAACCTGGCAGCCAATTGAAAACTTTATGATCCTAAATTAAGTTTGGGAGCGAGTCCAGAACACGAACGGAGAAGAAGACGAGAGAGAGGAATTGCGAAATTTATCTTCGTTCAGAGTGGAAAGGGACGGTCCCAATTTTTTCTGAATTTTAATCTAACATTTAAATACTTGAATACACTATAGTTTACGGTTTTACCCTTCAATAATGAAATTTGTTTCAGCCTATGAGGACTGTTTTGTCTTCATCTCTCATGCCTTTCGTAAGAGTCGCGATCATTATGCAACCTCAAACGATTTTAAATTCTCTAATCATAGAGATGACAAAAAAAAAAATTAATTCTCTAATCATAACATTAACAGCTGGAAAATCCACTTGATGCTTAACTGCAAAATCTTGGACTACCATTAGTTTTTAATTCTAAGAATCGGTAAAATTTGTATCTGTTTCTCTTTTTACAAGTGCGGTAGCTCGGGGTTCGACACTGCTGAGAACCAGGAGTGGTCATATGTTTCAGATGTGGAGAGAATGGACACATGCGGAAAAATTGTATGCTTAGGGGAAATGGTAGGGTGGACCTCTACTATAAGTGTGGTCATATAGTTGGAGATTGCCCATGGAAGGAGAGACATATTCATTGTTCATTTGATAATTGTAGGTGGCTGCGATTGTGGCTTGCTACCTGCGGCCAGATGCTATAATTTTTATTCGTCTAACAGTTGTACGTCTGGTCGCAGCGGCAACAACAGCCTCTTGCGGTAAACAAACGAATAGTACTTGATCGCAGCCGCAACAGTACTAAACACAACAATACCAAACACACCGCCAAATTTCTTCAGCGGCTAAAAATTTCTGACGCAACAATCTGTATATGTAGCAGCGTTTGACCGCAGGAAACTGCGACTGGTAAACAAACATCGTTTAACTACATGTTGCAGCTACAGAAAATTAAAACCGACAAACTAACAAGCCTGGCCTCTGTCATAGCTGTGGATGGATAAACAGATCATAAAGACTGCCCAAATCTTGATGGGAGGATGTGTGAGTAATGCCGAGACACGTGACTCCAACAGATCTCTTCTCCTGAGCCATTGATGGGCCATGAAGACAAAGACGCTAAGAAGCTGGTTGTGTGTGGGCTTCACAGTAAACACTTGGACCGGTTTAACATTTAAATGGTAAGTGTATTTGGTGTGTTTCTTGGATCATAAGTAATCCTATTTCTAATAGGATTACAAGAGGCAAAACCAATTCAAGATAGGAATGGAAGTCTACAACACACACTATAAATAGAGGCACAAGGTCTTCACAATAAATCATCCACAAAAGAGAGAAGAAAAGAAGACAAGAGAAAGCTAGCCCTTCGGTAAAGAGGGTCTATTTCCTAAGGGTCTTCGATGAGTGTTTTCTTCTTAAGTTTCTTCTTGTTCTTTATCTTGGGGTTGGGATTAGGAGTAGGTGTCATACTTCCTAGGCATAGCATCACATTGGAGCTCTTCTTGGTGAGGTACCTATCACAAGAAAGCAAGAGAGTTAGTGTGAGAGAGAGACCAAAGAGTAAGTGTAATCAAAAGAAACTTACAAGTTGTTTTAGTGGAAGTTAGTAAGCTAGGCTTACTCGAGATGTACTCTCTAGTTTGAGAGGAACTCGTTAATTCTTGTTCTTGGTTAACATAACAAAGCATAAACCGAAACTAACCTAAGCTATAATCGAACTCAAAATCTCAACAAGTGGTATCAGAGCGTAGGACAAGCAGAAGCGTGAGTTATTCCAAGTTCTGCAAGTTCCTAATATCATACGGATTAGAAGTTATTAGTGATCAGTCGTTTCAGGATTTGAAACTAAGGCATCATGGAGGCAACTTCAAGAAGGTATGATGTGGAAAAGTTTGATGGGAAAGGAGACTTTGGGTTATGGAAGTACAAGATGTTGTGCCAGCTAGAACTACTCGGTTTGGATTCATGTTTAAAAGAAACAAATCCATCTTCATCAGGCGAGGGAGATCCCACAGGAAAAGGGAAGGAAATCTCGGAGACCTTACCGGAAGTGAAGATAGAAGTAGACCCGGCACAACAAGAAAAAGAGAAGAGAGCCAAGAATATAATATGCATGAGCTTAGGAGATGTAGTTCTCCGGAAAGTCATGAAAGAAAATACTGCTTTGGCGATATGGCAAGCTCTCGAGAGAAACTATCAATCAAAGTCTCAAGCCAATCGCATCTACTTGAAACAAAAGTTCTCAAGTTTTAAGTTTGAAGAACATAAAAGTATAGATTACAATATAGATATGTTCTTGAAACTAATTAACGATTTGGCTAGCTTGAACATCAACATATCGGATGAAGACCAAGCTATACAAATCCTGACAGCATTGCCAGATCCCTATGAGGCACTAAGAGACACACTTAAGTATGGAGTCGGCAAGACTCAAACCTTAAGCATGGACGATGTCACTAGTGCAGCTTATTCCAAAGAAATTGAACTAAAGGAAAAAGGTTTGTTGAAAACCAGGAACCATTCAGAAGGACTCTTTGTGAGCAGAGGAAGAAACGAGAACAGAAACTATAGCAAAGGAAATCGTTTCAAGAGTAGAGACAGAAGGTCAAAGTCAAGGCAGAGAACACAAGTGAAGAAAAGGGAGTGTTGGATTTGCGGAAAAGAGGGTCACTTCAAAGCAGAGTGTCCTGAAAGAAAAACTAACAATGCGGCTAACATGGCTAAAAATATTGAGCTGCCTATGGTGCTAACAGTCAGCTTACAAGACACTAAAGACGAATGGGTGATGGACTCATGATGCACTTTTCACATCATACCAAACAAAGAGGTACTATTTGATTTTAAAGAAATCGATGGAGGCAAAGTACTAATGGGCAACAACACACAAAGTGAGATCAAAGGAATAGGTAACTTAAAAATACAGAACCTTGATGGAACTATAGTGACACTAACAGAAGTAAGATACATGCCAGACATGGGAAGAAATCTTATTTCATACGGCCAGCTAGAGAAAAGTGGTTGTAAGTATTCAGGTGGAGATTTCACTATGAAATTCTACAAGGATAAAAGACAAGTGCTCACGGGAAAGTATCAAGATGGACTGTACTACCTACAAGGATCTGTGTTGCAAGGAGAAGTGTCAATAGCAAGGGCTGAGACAAACTTAGCAAATAAATGGCACTCAAGGCTCGGTCATATGAGCTTGAAGAACATGAATGTTCTGGTAAAGGAAGGTTACCTTAACTCTAAGGAAATACACACTCTTTATTTCTGTGAAGAGTGTGTACTTGGAAAGTCTCACAAGCAAAGCTTTCCGGATGCTAAACATACATCAAGAAATATTCTTGACTATGTTCACAGTGACTTATGGGGCTCGGTTTCAAATGAGTCTAGTCTCTCGGGATGCAAGTATTTTCTAACTTTTATAGATGACTACTCTAAGAAAGTTTGGATCAGGTTCTTAAAGACCAAAGATGAGGTGTTTGAAAACTTCTCCGAATGGAAGACTTTAGTAGAAAATCAAACAAGGAGAACTCTAAAGTGTTTAAGAACGGACAATGGCCTAGAATTCTGCAATCAGCAAATGGACAACTTATGCAAGAAAACAGGAGTAAAAAGGCATCGAACTTGCGTCTACACTCCACAGCAAAATGGAGTATCCGAGAGGATGAATCGAACAATAACCGACAAGATTAGATGTATGCTAGCAGAAACCGGTTTGGAAAAGAAGTTCTGGGCAGAAGTAGCTGCCACAGCCGTCTACCTAATCAATATGACACCTAATGCTTCACTAAACTTCAAAATACCAGAAGAGATATGGACATGAGCTAAGGCTAACTACAGCCACTTAAAGAGATTTGGATGTGTAGCTTATGTACACATTCAACAAGATAAGCTAAGTCCTAGGGCTATAAAAGGTTTCTTTATGGGATATCCTCAAGGAACTAAAGGTTATAGGATATGGTTACCCGAAGAAAGAAAGTGCACTATTAGCCGGAATGTGGTATTTGATGAAGACAAAGTTTACAAGGAAGCCAAAGAAGAAAGTCAACCTAAAGCTAAGTCTAAAAAGGTCACTTTCAGAACAGAGCTAATTCAAGGACCAGACAACAATGTCATGGTCCAAGACTCTTCAGTCCAGAGCAACACAAATAAAGAAGAAGAAGATACTCGGGACAACAATGGTCAAGGTGGAGTATCTTTAGAAACCCGAGATGAAGAGGAAGGAGAATTAGAAGAGGAAGAGGTGTCTGAAGAAAAAGAAGATGAGGAAACTGAGTCATTAGACGAATATCTATTGGCAAGAGATAGGACCAGAAGAGGAAACATTCAACCTCCTCAAAGGTATGGTGATTCATCGCATTATGTAGCTTATGCACTTGCGTGTACTGAAGACCTAGAGCTAGACGAGCCTAAAACTCTAGGAGAAGCTAAGAGAAGTAGGGAATGGAAGAAATGGAGACTAGCTATGGAGGAAGAAATGAACTCACTATACAAGAATGAGACATGGGATATAGTCTCTAAACCGGAAAAGCAAAAGACAGTAGGATGCAAGTGGATTTTCAAGTTAAAAGAAGGAATTCCCGGGGTTGAAAAATCAAGACATAAAGCTAGATTAGTCGCAAAAGGATTCACACAAGTAGAAGGAATAGACTACAATGAGATTTTCTCACCGGTAGTGAAACATGTATCCATAAGGATCATGTTGTCAGTTGTGGTGAATTTTGACTTAGAGCTAGAGCAACTAGACGTTAAAACCGCTTTCTTGCATGGTATGGATCAACCGGAAGAGTTCATTGAAAAAGGGAAAGAAAACAAGGTTTGCCTATTGAAGAAGTCACTCTATGGATTGAAACAATCCCCTAGGCAATGGAACCACAAGTTTAACGACTTCATGAAATCACAAGGATTCCAAAGAAGCATCAATGATCCTTGCGTCTACTTCAAGGGAACTAACATTGATGATCAAGTATTCCTCCTACTCTATGTCGATGACATGCTAGTACTAGCTAAGGATCTAAAGAAGATAAACATCTTAAAGAGAAGCTTAAATACAGAATTTGAGATGAAAGACTTAGGATCGGCTAAGAGAATACTAGGCATGGAAATCATAAGAGATCGAAAGAATGGAATCCTAAAGCTATCACAAGGTAGATACCTAAGACAAGTGTTAAGATCATTTAATATGATTGATTGTAGGGCTGTGGTCTCACCCGTCAACACACAGCTCAAGTTAAAAATTTTAACACAAGAAGAACTGATCAAAGAAAGGTTGATTATGGAAGACATGCCTTATGCAAGCGCAGTAGGCAGCCTAATGTATGCCATGATCGGTTCAAGACCAGATCTTGCTTATGCAATCTGCTTGGTAAGCCGATACATGGCCAATCCAGGAAGGATTCATTGGAATGCGGTAAAATGGATCCTAAGGTATGTAAAAGGTTCTACGAACTTAAGTCTAACTTTTACTAAGGCATGACACTTAGACATTGAAGGGTATTGTGACTCGGACTATGCAACCGATCTTGACAAAAGAAGATCAGTCACATGATACGTGTTCCAAGTTGGTGGAAACACGGTAAGCTGGAGAGCAAGCCTGCAGCATGTGGTAGCTTTATCGACCACAGAGGCTGAGTACATCGCTCTCACAGAAGCGGCTAAGGAAGGAATTTGGTTGCAGAAAATTTGTGATGAATTGAGTATTGGTTCTAAGTGTTTTACATTAAGGTGTGATTCACAAAGCGCAATTCATCTAGCTAAGAACCCGGTTCATCATGACAGAACTAAACACATTGCGACTAAATATCATTTTATTCGTGATTTAGTTGAAGACGGTTTAGTTGATATTATCAAGATTCATACTACCCAAAACCCAGCAGATATGATGACAAAAGGGTTACCTGGAAATACGTTCGAGGGTTTCACCGTAAAGTTGAAAGTCCTCGCCTGACTTGGCGAGTGCGTAGTCCGAGATGGCCTTGTCGATGGCATGCATCGAACAAAGAAAGATAAAAGGGGTTAATACCGGTTATTTCTTGGAATATAAATCGACAAAAAGGTAGACTCGAGATTTCAAAGCGGTCAAGATTGAAATCGGAAAAAGTCGAGAAGAGAAGAAGAACTTACTTTTCGCAGAGAGGCAAAGCGTCGAACTCCAGGCGTTCCTCTTCACCTGGAAAAGAAGAAGTCGAACAGGTCAATGTTCGAAAGAAATAAGAAAAGAGGTGTGGATTCCGAAGAATCGGAACCGTCTCGGTTACAGAGACAATGAAAGACGCGGCGTTACCTATTCCTTGGGTAGCGGCGGTGTTTCGGCAGATCGTCTCGAGTATGTCATACTCAGAGATCGGAGACTTCTTGGAAGAGTCACCGGCGTCCATCGAAGAAGGCGAGAAGGCGTCAGAGAAAGCGAAATGTCTTTGGAAAGAAAGGAGGCGACGGAAGACGAAAGACCAGATGGTCGGAAACGGAAGCTTGTGCCGAAAAGGAAAGGAGAAGAATGGTGGAAGAGGAAGACGAGCTTCGGAAAGAAGAAAGAGAGAAGAAATTCTCGAAGAGAGAAGAAAGAGTTTTCGGGAGAAGAAAGAGAACGCGTTGGGAAGATGAAAATCCTTTCTTGGAACGAGGAGAGAAGCAGGCTGACACGCATCTCGGCAAGGTGGAGATTGTGAGTAATGCCGAGACACGTGACTCCAACGGATCTCTTCTCCCGAGCCATTGATGGGCCATGAAGACAAAGACGCTAAGAAGCTGGTTGTGTGTGGGCTTCAGAGTAAACACTTGGACCGGTTTAACATTTAAATGGTAAGTGTATTTGGTGTGTTTCTTGGATCATAAGTAATCCTATTTCTAATAGGATTACAAGAGGCAAAACCAATTCAAGATAGGAATGGAAGTCTACAACACACACTATAAATAGAGGCACAAGGTCTTCACAATAAATCATCCACAAAAGAGAGAAGAAAAGAAGACAAGAGAAAGCTAGCCCTTCGGTAAAGAGGGTCTAGTTCCTAGGGGTCTTCGGTGAGTGTTTTCTTCTTAAGTTTCTTCTTGTTCTTTGTCTTGGGGTTGGGATTAGGAGTAGGTGTCATACTTCCTAGGCATAGCATCACATTGGAGCTCTTCTTGGTGAGGTACCTATCACAAGAAAGCAAGAGAGTTAGTGTGAGAGAGAGACCAAAGAGTAAGTGTAATCAAAAGAAACTTACAAGTTGTTTTAGTGGAAGTTAGTAAGTTAGGCTTACTCGAGACGTACTCTCTAGTTTGAGAAGAACTCGTTAATTCTTGTTCTTGGTTAACATAACAAAGCATAAACCGAAACTAACCTAAGCTATAATCGAACACATAATGTCATTAATGTGTTGTTTCTGTTACTCTTTATTATCTGAAAAATGACATTTTTAACTTGGAAAAAGTGATAGTATATAGAAACAAGAAAAATATATATATTAAAAATATCAATATATGAAAACAAGAGAAATATATAAAAATAGTCTCACTAATATTGAAATATATCTATTCTCAAATACTTGATTACGCCATTGGGACTACTCAAATGATGTAGGCAACATCCTTTAGTTTCCCTTTGTTTGAAGACACAATACTCATACTCAAGAAAATTATGCTTAAGCTAAACTCTTTCATACATCACTCACTACTAATCTCTCAGAAACTTCCTTCTTACCTAACCGATTGAGATTGCACTTCATTGTTTCCCGGTAACATGTATTCATTCATAAGTATCATTCAAAAATGTTTTGAGGCATTGTGTCGGGAAACATTGTAGCTTAGACTACACTATGAACACTTCTTCTCCTACTTTTCTCATCCCTTACCTTTTATCGATTTAAAGAGAGCTAAAAGAAACCAGTTTGCGTCATGTTAAACAAATGGATTCTTCCGAGACACCATTATCAATACACCTTAAAAAAGATTTACAAAATCTCAAATTTTTAGCTAGTGTAGTTCTTATCTACACCGATTACAACTACGGGTTTGGTACTTTAAAACTCTGATCTCAATCGACATTAGCAAAGACAAGATTGATCATCAGAGATTTTCTGTCCCTATCTCCTTCTTTTTTTCATAACTTACAAAGTGGAAGCAGGGACCTATTTAGAAGGCAAAAAAAATTGTGACCTTAGTTACAGGCGAAGGGAAGGAGCTAAAGAAACTAACATGTGTTTTTTTTTTTTTTTTGGAATCTGTTTTCTCTCTGTATGTGCAGTGCAGACGTGTATTTATCATGCAAAACTCAGATGTTCTCTTATGTTTTTTAACAGAACAATCTTCTTCTTCTCTGCATATAAGAACAATCTCAACTGTTAGTTAGCTCATCGCAAATGAGCTTTGCTACACTGAGGCAATAGGTACTTACTTGAAGTTGGGAATCTCGTAACCTCTGCAGCACTTCTGTTATCTCCATCTGTTTCATCACCGTGGCATGTAAAAGCTGCAACCAAAAAAAATGTTTTTTAGACCCATACTGAAACTTTGAAGGTTAAAACATCCAGGAAAGGTATACTACCCTCTTTGTTTTATCGAGATCAAACTCAACCGACTTGATTCTGTCTAGAGATTCCATCAGCATTCTCTCCTTCTCTACAGGTACTGCAACGGGTTTGTTCCGGATATCCTCATACTTTTTCTCCAGTTTCTGAATACGCTCCAAATATGGAATAATCCGGTCTTTCATTGTGGGCTCTCTAGGAGTTGGGATGAAGCTACACCTACTGTCATCTTCTGTTGGACTTGAAGGGGTTACTGTATTCTGGCTTCTCATAAGCTCAAGCGGGGTATAACGGAAAACTGCAGCTAGTTTCAGCATTAACAAAAGTAGCCTTTTCGCTAGGTTCTCACATTTTATCTTGTCAATTGTTCCCCTTAAATCATGAAGCCAACGAATGATGGGAGCACCTAGGAGATACCAGAGGGAAGATGAAATTCAAAAGGTGAGAAAACTATACAGGAAATCAGTAATATTTAGCACTGAGGAACATTTGATTAAAACAAGAGCCATATATAATGAAATTTTTATACGAGAAAAGCATGAATAAGATGTATAACCTGGTGGAGATGTTTCACATTTAAAACCGAGAGTTGTTTGATTAAGTTCGTGCATTTGGTATTGGGATTGCCTTTCTTGGCCTTTTCGGTTAGTAGCTTTGTCAGGTATGGCAAACTTGTCATCACAACTATAATAGCCATTAATATTCGATGCCGTAGCCTGCATAGATCATACTACTCCGGTCAGTATTAAGAAACTAGAGTGTTCTGTGAAACAAATGTACCAACACAAGAACTCACTTCCTCATAAGCTGAATTCACATGAGCAGAGACTGAGCACATTCTTCCAGTTGGAGAAGTAGGAACATCAGAACAAGATACCGACTCTGCTGCTGAAGTCTCCACTTGCATAGCCTGAAATACAAAGTTTCATTATTATATATACCGGAAAAAAAAAATTTAGAACAAACAGAGAAATTGGCTTGATAGAACTATTTACCGTTGATGGATGTATACTTATATAGGAGGAAGAATTCTGCGGGTCACTCAGCTTCCTACTGATTTGCCTAAAGACTGATGATTCTCCATGGTAGATGAGCTAATAAAGGCATTGATCTAAATCAGCTTCATGTACAAACCCGGACTAAAAGCTCCCAAGGAAAGAACAGCATCATCGAAAATTAAAAGCAAAATTTAGTAAATGTAGCTATTACCTTCATTATTTCAGGATCATTCCAGGGTCCTTTATTAGAACGAAGACACCCTCCATCGCCAAAGCAAGAGCATGAACCTCCGAGGAATTCTGGCAATTGACTAGAGCACAGAGTACTAGAGCTGGTAAGTATTGGCTAGACATGATATCTGAAATTTTCCAGGATCGGTTTAAATGGAAACATAACTACCTTGAATCAATGACTTCATGTAACTTGGATAAAGATTTGGGTTCTAGCACCTGCAGCGAGAGAAATAAGATAAATTACACATGGCACTAGGCGACCAAAGAGAAAACTAGACTGAGAGCTGTACATGTATCTTTGCAATGGTCTTTGCGTCAAGAAACTTCTGAGCAGCAGGCCAAAGCATCTTCTTGAAACCTGGTCCAGCATTTAAAACGTACATTCTGTGCAATGTCTGCAAAATAATTTGATGACTTGAAACAACCAGTTAGGCATGTGAAGAAGAAATGAGATGTAAAATTGAGAAACTCAAGTACCTCAGGGTAGTAGCTGTTGTCTATCTTCGAAATGGCAGCCACAAGATTTGCAGCTGTTGGTGAAAAGTTCTTTATTCCCTGTCATTAACATGACACTACACAGCTAAGAATCTAGAATCTTTAATAGGGCAAGTTCTGCTTCAAAACATAACACAATGCAGAAAAAGTCCAAAACTTGTAAGCACTTAGATAAATACCAGTCCTTGCACATCCAGTATTGTAGTCGTGGAAGAGATTCGACGCTTTGCTGCAATTGAGCATGCAGGGAATTTCTCGACGAGAGCTCTCTCAAACTCTTGCACATGGTACTTTAAATATCTATCTATGGTGGTGATACGCATAAGCTTAGAGGGATGAGCTTTTCCAAGTCTTTCAATGTAGACCGGCCTTCCTTCCTTGTCAACTCCATGATAGCCTTGAGGATAGTATTGCAAAACTTCCTCAAGCTCTTCGAAATCAAAATCCTACCATCCACATACATAAAAGAATAAAAAAGAATCCATCAACTAATTCAAATAAAATTATAAGAGCTTGATACTGAATCCATCAATAACTCCTTACCTCTAGAATGGTATCTGTCCCATACTCTTTACTCCATCTAAGCATTTCTTCCCACATTTGGATGGTTTTTTCAATGTTAAGATCCCTAGCTTTCAAAAATCTACATATCCAAAATGAATATTTAGTTAGCTTGATAGCATTAGCAACGCATTGCTAAAGAAGGACAAACAAACCTCAGAAGTGAATGGTACTCATCATGTCTAGGAGGTAACAAATCTCTCTCCAGTAGCTTACAGCGAAACTCAAGCACAACGCTCTCCTCCTTTTCATCCTTGACATCTTCAATGGCTACAGAAGGAATACGATAGTCAATTTTCCTTTTCCCCCTTTTCTTCAAAGAATGAGTGAACTTAGTTGAAGCATTAACCGCCTTCTTCTTCAAATTCCCAATTTTTGAGCGCCTTCTCTCATCTTCTGAGATTTCAAAATCTGATCTTCTCTCCCTAAATTCTTCAAGAGTACCAATTTCTTCAACACCTTCAATAAAAAATCAATGCAAGTATCTGCAAATTCTCAGTATCAAACTATTTCCTATTCAAGATCGATCCGCGTAGCATTCAAGAACTTTCCTTGTTTCATCGACAAACATATATCGAAAAACAAACAACAAAAATTACCTGACATATCAATTCAAAGGGAAAGCTTCTTGATAATAAGCGGCTTCAGAGGACATGCATACAAGTTATACGACCATCACCTGTGAGACAAAACAAGCCTGAAGAAACAGAAGAAAACGGTTATTCAAAGTTTGAGAAATTAAATGAAGAATCATCTTTCTTGGGTTTTCAATCAAAAAACAAGAAGCAAATTAATCTTCTTGTGATAGGATTAAATTAAACATCTTTTTTACACGACCATAAACTTGAAAGCTGAGATACCCCGTGAGCATAAGAACTAAAGCAGCACACACACACACAAGATATTTGCCTCAGCCATTACAACAAAAATAGTAATCATAGAATTTAAAAACTGAACCTTTAATGTCGGAAATTAGCAGAAACCAAGTAGAGCTTCAGATCTGCTCTATAAAAGTGGGGCTTAAGAATCCATTCACTAGATGTCTCTACATTTAAGTCTTATCTACACTTGTCTTCTTCTACCAAATTTTTTTTAAAAAAAAAGTATAACTTGAGCTCGTCATAAATGCAATCTCGAAAATTTAAATGAGACAGAAACAGAGTAACCGTTAAAATGAAAACATCGAAAACGAAAACCGTCAAACTCATCTTTCTCTGTATGCAACTCAAATCAGTGATTCCAAAACCTAAAAAACCGTTTGAAATCGCAGCAATGCCGATTGAAGAACAATACGGATCTCAACCCTCGATTCTCAGGTAATAATACAAAACCACCAACAACAAAAACATGATTCAAAACTCTGAAATTTACCTTAATGTGACAACGACAACGATCTCTCTCCAAACGATCGGAATCCAAATCCACATACACGCAAGAATAAGTAACAAAAGGGTTCTTCAACGATTACACGAGGATGGGAGAAAAAGAGAGATGCGTAGAGAAAGAGAAAGGTGAAAGATCTGAAATTTATCGGTCTTGTTGTTTTCTTCTTCTTCTTCTTCTTCTTCTTCTTCTTTACTCTTGGGAGTTTTCGTTACTTAAAATAATAAATAATAATAAATATTCTCTTTTTTCGCAATAATAATAAAAATTCTTTTTTGGTTTGGTTTTGGAGTTTTGGTGTTTAGGGTCCAATGGTCCCTTTCAGTAAACAATGGAGAAGGTGAAACATTGCAGCGTCGTCAGTATCTTTTTCTTACCATTTGGTCTGCCTCCATTTTGCATGCGTGTCCTTTTCTTCCCAACCCCATGAGTATTTAATTATTGTTACAAAGGTTCAAAAAAACTTACAACAACAAGAAGTATTTCAATTATTTAATCGAATGTATTTGTCAACTATGGTGATTTAATAAGAAGAAAAAAATAAGGTTGAATAAGTAATAAACTAATAACTTAAATGACATCTAAAAGGTTGGAATAAAATCACTTTGTAACGTATGGCAATTAGTAAAGTTTTTGGGTGGGAATAAATAAAACTTTGGTCTTGTTTTGATCAGAAATAAATAAAAAAAAAGGGTGGTGGTAATTAATTGGAGTAAGTTGACTTTTCGTACAACCACATATGGATATGGACACGTGCTAAGTAATTAATTAAATGCATGCATCCCATCATTTTAGATTCATTCTAGGATTACGGATTTCTAAAGCATTTAAAGAAAATAACATTCTGATCACTTCACTATTGTCTTCTCGTCAATACTCAATACATACTCAGCTCCTATATGTTTATTTTTTTCCAAATTATATATTTTTATATCAACTGTTTTCAAACTGATTATTATAAAACAATATTCGAGGGTGGTGGAAGTGGAACTATTCCATAGCATCACTAAGTCACTAATAGACTCTTATCAATTATGTACCTGTTTTCATAAAATCCGTTTTTAAGATATTTTTCACAATTCTAATTTATTCTTATCAAAACAAAAAAATCGTTTTTATTTTTGTTTACAAGAAAACAGGTTCAGCAAGAAATGTACAGAACAATATAAGTTCAGTCGATCCCAAAAAATAAACTGAATCATTAGCAAATGATTTTATTATTTAAAATGATTACTTGTTTTCGTATTTTATTTTGACTTTTACGACACAAGACACAGTCGTCTCTTCCCTACCGAAACGCATCATCATCAAACCATCATTGGGTATTAAATTTTCACTTGGCTTCTTCAATGGCGTGCCGACAAATAAATCTGAGTTAAAATCATTTAATGTTCCGAAACTCCCACCAGCAAATAACCACGGTACTACTAATTACATCATTATTGGTATTAGTTGCCCCATATTTTTGCGAGAAGTGACTGGTCCAAAATAAAAATATACTTATACATTTTCACACTTTATAAATATACAAAGCTAATGGTAAAAGAGGATCTATAAAAAAAACATAACCAATTGGGACAGGTATAAAAGAAAATATTTGGATGGGATGTAGAGAATCCAAGAATTGAGAGCAACTTGACATCGTGACAAAGAAGATGGCGAAATCTCCGTTTTGCATTGACCAAAAGTCCTTTTGAATAAATTACAAAATCAGTAAGTTAATAATAATATAAGAAGAAACAAGGAAATGTCATTTTCTTCACATAAATAATATCTACTATTCCCATCCCCCAAATATTCCGCAGTTATAAGTCCTTTTCCTTACCCTTCAACTTTTGTACTTACATTTCATACGTTTTTTCAAATATCATTTTTATATATCGTTGAGTTTGGTATTATATATTAATTATTTAATAAACAATTTGTTTAGTTATATCGTTGGATTTCTATAATCTTAAACATCTATATAGATCCAGTCTCGCCATACTTAGGTTTGGTTATCTGGGACAAATCGAATACATCGTTGTCTTTCTTGAAGATGATTCTGATGAAATGTTTGTCTATGTGTCACACTCTGATTTGTTAGTTTTTTTAAAACACGTCTAACGCTTTGTAATAATATATCTAAACAATGCATTGGATTTTCAACTTCTTATCAATACACATGAAGAATAATTTTGGATGTATCCAAATAATCTCCCTGAATAGACACATGTATTAGAAATTTAAAATACTTGTCAAGGTAGATCAATATTTTTTTTTGTAATGTGCGCTAATCAATGCAGATTTGTATACCTGATTATTATATACTACAACTTTTGGTTAATGTTCCTAATATTTAAGTTTTGCTTTCAGAAAACCAAAAGAAAGTATAACAATTAAAATAAATTTGAACCATACCAATCTGTCAGAAAAAAATGCAAAGAATTTGTATTTTCAAAGGCTCGTGAGGTTTGCTTTTCCTGATTCACTAAGCGATCTTCTTCTTTTTTTCTTTCTATATATTTTCTCGAATTCCAAACCTTACTTCGTAGGAGTATTAAGGTCAAATGCGCCGGTCTTCTTTTGTTTTAAAGAAAAAAGTGCAAACTCACTCTCTAAAAAATAAATAAATTCGGATGATGCTGGGTCCTACAATGTAAAATTGATGTAACAATGCGACAAATTTAGGGTTTTAGTTTTTTTTTTTTGACTAAAATAGTTTAAACTCTCACTAAGATTGTCTATGCATGCAACTATTCATGAGCTAATTTAGTAAGTTGTGTTTTTTTATTGATAAATGATGTTTTGCCAACATTTTGTTCAGAATAAGAATCTAACACGCAAAAGTCTAACCTTTTTTTAGTTACAACTTGTTCCCTGTAATTTTTCCTATTGTTTCATGCAACAAATTAAAGTTCTTATTATAAAAATAAAATAAAAATTAAAGTTCTTATATAGAGAGATAAAGCATAAATGATAGGTTTTTTATTTGTTTTAAAAAGCAAAACGATAGGGTGTATATCAACATTTTATATATTTGTAACTCACTACACCAATTTATATAAGGATATTTTTAAAGACAAAAATTTTAATTTTGTTTATTCAAAAATACTATCACCTTAGGGCATCAACCTCAATTCTTTAAAAATTTCATGCTCTCCCAAAGCAGCTTCAAAACCTCAAATTTTAGGTTTCATGTTTTTATTTATATTTTAAACCTTCTAACTATATATCTCACAATTAATCTTACCAAATACCTTTGTTATCATTTTAGTCCCTAAAAAGCTTTATGTCTCATATATTTTCAATATATGCTTATAAATTTAGCTTCACATATTAAATCAATATTAGTAATTTAGTATTTTACTAATAATTTGTATTTTATTATAAATAATAAGGACTATAGTGCAAAATACAAATTCTGTAAAGTTAAATTTGAGGTTTTACTTTTGAAGATAAATACCTCAACCTCAAATTTGAGATTTTGTAAACCTGAAATATGAAGTTTTTTTTTTGGAGATGCCTTCAAAATGAGTAAAAATGTTTTAAAATTGTTCTTAAGCTTTTCATTCAATCAATTATTCTTTTTTTTTTCTTGTTTTAGTATTTTTAAAAATATTCTTGTTTTAGTTTTTGTTAAGTTGTGTATAGTTTTTTTAAATATTATACTATCAAATTAGTATTTTAAAGAATATGTTTAATTGCTTTCTAGTTATTAATTAACATAACCGGAGTAATCCATAATATCTATGTAGGGGTTTTGGATCGCTTTGAGGACAAGTCTGACACAGTCTCTTTAATCCATGGAGTCAACTCTTTGCGCCTTCTTTTCATTTCACCTTTTGAAGTTTTGAACTGTTTTGTTCTTCCCATGAATTGTTTGCTGTAATCGATGAATATTTTAAACGATTAATATTTTAGTTCACGATTAATGATGTAGCGTACTGACGGTAATTATTTAAAATTTTAAAACACATAATTTTATGAGGATATGGAGTAGTAAGCAGCGAGTCAAACTGTAAATAATCAAAATATTTAAATAAATCCGTACAGTAGACTAGACAAGAGACTAGAGTTGGTATGTGGTGGTAAGTTAACTATTCTCCAGACAAGAGATGGGCTCCTACTGATAGGCTAACGGGCTCAAACAAACAAAGCCGACAAAAGTGAAAAAGAATGTAAATTTTACTGTTTTAACTTTTGGTTATGCTGTTAAGTAACTGAATGGTACTATAGTTTTTACATTTTTTTGACTGTTGGTTGAAGAGCCAAAGACATAGAAGGACCAACCTAAAAAAAAACGACGTGTGGTTTTAGTTCTTTCTGCCTGTATATGGAGTATTATATGTGGGGCCCACATCGTATAGTTTTGGAGGTATAGAAAACGACCGACACGCTACAGCTCATACCCTCGTTTTGCAAACGACGAGTGTAACTTCTCGTCGTTTTGCTTCGACGCAAACCACGTGCATTTCTCTTTCTTCCTCTGAGTACAATTTACACACTACAAAACTAGTTCTTTGGTATTATTATGTCTTTGACGCTTCTATGTCATTTTACAATATTTAATTTCCAACGAGTAATAAAATTGTTAGGATTTGCTCTTCTTCATGAATCTTTAAAACCAAAATTAACAAAGCATTGATATACAAGACGCCATATTGTTTTGGTTTGGTTAATTCAATAAGTTGTTAAAATTAACCACACACTTAAACACAAGAAAGAAGTGACTTTTTCAATTTTCCCATAGTTGTTAATGTAATTTTACAAAGTTGTAAGTGTAACCCTAAGTCCCTAAGGGCAGTACACAATTTAAGGGGAGGCGAATACGTTATGGGGCTACTTTGGATTGTTACGAAACAATAAGAATTGCTCAAGTCCTAAGGTTCTTTTAATCATTGCTTCAATAAGATGGTGTGTCATTGTTACAATTTTGGGTGTTCCTCTGTCCAAAATTGTTTTGCATTATCTATAAAGAAATTTCATCTTTCTATTAGTTACGGAAGAAAACAGATTAAGGTATATTGCTTGATACTGCTATTGGAATTGCTGAAGAATTTATAAAACCTCTATATGAGAATTGTATGATGTTGGCGACATATACTATCAATGGAGGGCCGTGGAAGAGGAGCATAAATATAAAACGTGAATCAGAAGATGGTTCTCACTTTTCAGTATAGGTAATCTTGTTCATAAAATGAACAAGAATGCAGAAAAGCAAAGAATCTTTTTTTTCTTCCAAAATTTCATAAATGTCAAACGGTATTAATGGGCCTTGTGGCCTAATTAAAAACTTATAATGGGCATTGCAGATTATGCATTGGCGTTTCACTCTGCGAGAACAAAGGGATCAATTTCACAAGTGCTACTTTCTTGAAAAAAGTAATCTGGTGTGCCATTTTTTAATTTGAATTTCATTTAGTTGTACCAGTTATACCTACTTGTACTAATACATAGTGGAGACTCGAATCCTGAATCTTTCGCGTGAGAGCCGTTACCATCTGAGCTACCGCGTTTTCTTGACATCTGGTACAACCACTACTATATGTACTTAACATTCTAAAATATTTGTACATATTTGTACCAATTGTACCCAAGTATGTGATATAACTGGTACAACTACCCAGTTGTACTAGAAATCTAAGTGCTAGTTGTATCAATCATAATACCAGTTGTACCACAAAAACAAGATTCGAACCTTGGGTGTGCAGCGTATGTTAAAACCATATGCACAACCCCGTTTTTGTTGGTATAACTTACAATTATTAATATATAATCTGATTTGATCGAAACTCAAATTTCATTAAAGGTAAAATAGTCATTTTATCCTTGAGCGACATATGAAAAAACTTTTTCGCCAAAAGTGGCATATGAGATTTGCGCACAGAATAAAGCCATAAAAACCCTTGCCAAAGTTTCTGCGAGGAAGACTCTTGTTTTGAAGCTTTCTCAGCTCCATTTGGTCAATAACATTATATTCTATGTCAAAGGCACAACTCAAAATGGCAAGGTTCTCCTGATACCAGAGGATTTACTCTCTCCCTTTCACACCCTCTATTATGATATAGAAAGGTGATATGAGAAAGATCGAAATCAAAGGTATACGGGAGCACTGGTTTAGTAAGGACAAAGCTAAAATATGGGTTGACTTTATGTTTATGGACCACAGTGAGGACATCCTCCACTTGGAGACTTGAATTAATCCCTTTCTTTTTGTGTGTTTCAATTAAGAACACAGTTGAGTTATAATTGTAAAAAGAAAGGAAAATCTAAAAGAAATCAATCAAAGAATTGCTTTGTGGCTCTAAAACGTTCATAGCTTTTGGTGGTGGTGCAAGACTATGTGCAGGAGCAGAGTTTGCTAGGCTTCACATGGCTTTTCCTGTAATGTCATCCATAGTCGGGCCATTAATTGCGCTTAGCTTCTTACATGTTAGACCCTATATAAACTGAAATCAACAATCCTTAATAACCAAATATATCCCATTCGGTGGGTATCGATTCCAGATTCGGTTTAACCGATACTACAATTATACAGAGCAATATGATCGAAACATAATGTGTTTCAATAATGAGAGCACGTCACAATCATCGAGAGTCAAAGTTCGATGACCATGTCCCAAAGATACAATTCTTTATCCGGAACTCCTAAAGTAAACGTAATCAAACCGGATTCCGGTTCATACCGGTAGTCGACATCATTAGAATCCACCGTAACATTTCGTGGTCGTCTATTAGAGTAAACCCCAACCACACCACTACCTCGAAGTTTCGTTCTGAGAACAAAGTTAGTTCCATCGTCATCATATCTTAAACTCACAATGGCTCCTCCAGAATTAAACATCTCCATAAGTCCCACCGGAGCAAATTTACTTCCATCGGAAAATTCCTTCACCGGAACTACCGTGAAGACTTCGTATTCACGTGACTTCAATGTGACTGGTAAAGATGTATCCTTGGGGAGATACACTAACTCGCCTGGTAACGCAAATTCACATAGAAAACAAAACGTGAATTTGTAAGTAAAATAAGAGTATTTACTATTTAGACTAAAGTTTGAGTTTTGTGTACTTACCTCTGAGATGGGAATAGATGATGGAATCGCCTGTCCATTCAAAGGCTGCGACTTTGTGGAGGTAATGAACATCATTGGTTCGGACAAAACCAGAAATTGTCCCAGGTTGTTGGTCATGGATTAGGTATCTCTTTTCGTCCTTACACCATCCAGCGCCTTGACAGTTAAAGACTCCAATAACACCAGTGAACTCGTTCAGGTTCCATATTTTCATAAGACTTGCAAAATTATCAACAACATTTTGTTAAGATTTAAGCTTTCTTCTCTTCCAAGGAATAAAAAAGGGGGAAATAAGATACCTTTTATTGTCTCTTACTGGATCGCTGAAGAAGCAATCACTGGTTGGTCTTCCGGGAAGCTTTGCTCTGAGTATGGAACCATCTCGAAGTACTAGCTTTCTTAGGAGGTTGAAGTCATGTTGTCCCGGTTTATCGCTGTTTAATGTCTAGAGTTACTTGCAGCTCAATTTACCATGATGCTTATGTTTGTTAAATGCTATCGAATCTTATGATTACCTGACATATATGGCACATCCTCCAACCGCTCGAGCCGCTGCGTGATATTCAGCCATCGGATGCAAACTCTACAGTGAAAAACATATAGATTCATATTGCTTTTCTCGACAAGTGTTTAAAATGGTAAATGTTAAATCAGTATAACGTACATGAAACATGTCCCAATCCGGCTGCATAAACTCGCCAAGGAAAAGTGTGTTATATGCAACAGAAGCAATGTGGATGGTGTGTGAGGCTGGATCTCTAGGCCAGAAATCGTCTGATGCTCTTATAACAGCTGTCTTCTTTGCGCTGAAATATCAATCATTATAAGAAGACATCAGAATCGAGGCGAGAAAATCAGAGTTAACATCGTTGCAGTTGCAGGTTCAGATTCTCACCTGTAGAGACCATCTGTGTTATGACTCATGCAAGAGATAATACCATTATCATGGAAGTTTCTTGAAATGGAAGCTTCCAAAGCCTGGTGATACTTCTTTGCAAGTTTGACACGACCACCATGTCCAGCGCCTAGAGTTTCTAGAATGTTTTGGACATCGACTTTGACACCATCGATTCCAACAGATGCAAGGTATGAGTGAAGGTCGTTATAGAAGGTAAAGACTTTCTCAGGGTTCACCAAACCAAGTCCATTCTTAGTTATGCTTTCTAGGCAACCACAATTCTCATTGGACATAACTCCTGGTGAAGAAACTGGATACGAAACCTTTGACTCGTAATGCTCCATACCAGAAACGCCTGGTTTGACTCCTCCCCAGTATCCAGTTATCGCGTGCCAAACATAAACATACTTGAGTGAATTGTTACTCTTAATGTCTGTGATAACATGTCTGAGACTCAATGCAGGGTCGTCCACTCGGTGGCCTTCTTTGCCATCCTTTTGAAACTTGTGGTTCTCTTTGATGTGAGTTAAACGGTTTGCGAAACTGAAAAAGCACAAAAGATAAAGAATGGTTCTTAGCCAAAAAAGATCATAGTACTGTACAAGACCAATTTCTGCAGTAACTAATAATGGCTTTTGCTTATAATGAAAACAATTAAACTTGTGAATCGAGAGAATACTACTTACTTGGCAGCATTATCAGATTTAAATTCTACACTGGTCTCATCCATGCCGACAGATTGCCATCCATCATCAATTATGACAAATTTTGGGGTAACACCACCAGCTTCGAGGCTACAGAGAATTAGTTTACATGTTAAAGCCAGCTTTAGAAAGTATGATTGTGTGATTTTAAGTGAGAGACAGAGACTCATAAGTACCTCTCAAGACCTTGTTTGACGTCACTGGCTGTGACATTAGTGTAAAATGCATCCCATGTGCACCAACCAAACCAATTCAACATATCTGGCATCTGAAAACCAACAAAACAGGGGAAAATACCCATTAACAAAAAAAAAACAGGGGAAATTTTACAATTAATTTTGGTATATTATAAAGTCAAAGATCACATAAAATCTCTCAGTGTGTAAAATATCTTGAAAATTAATGTAGACGAGTTTCCTTACCTTCTTTCTCTCGCGGTGTGAAAATGTCTGAAGATGTTGTTCAACAGCCCTGCATAAAATCATTGAATTTTTGGATATAAAGAAGGAATAAAAAAATTGAGGTAAGAAACTTTACATACTTGACAGCTTTGGTAATGACATCAAAAGGGTCAGATCCAGCAGCCACGAAAACCAAATGATTCCCCTCGAATTGGTCAACGGTTGGATCACCTGACCATAGAAACAAATATAGATCTAATAAATTTACAACTAAAATCTAGTCGAGTGAATTAATTTATGTCTCATAAAAATAAAATAGTGAAATTGACCGCTTTCAAGACAAATCTCAAGCTCATTAGCCACGTTTCCTTGCAGAACAGCCCTGAAGTCTCCTTCAAGTATAGGCAAGAATACAAGATACGAAGCAGATTGATCTGCATCAGCTCCTCCTAAATCAGATCCTTGGTTTGCTTCTACGATTAGAAACTGAGTTTCACAAGGAATCTCTTTCCCATTAGTCCCCATTCTTTGTGTCATCCACCATAATTTAAATCGGAAGACGCACATAAACCTTAATCCTCTGCCAAAAAAAAAAATCAAATTCAAATTCTGACATTTAACAACAGATGTGTAGGAAAGAGATTAGGGATCAGTACTCGAGTTTTCCTAAGGAGAAGACACGGTGGCTTCCGGTTTGATCCGATGCGACGCCGATGAACGCGCCGTCGATTAAAGCGTTTCCTGAAGCTGGAGTAACAAAAACATTATCCGGAACGCCGCGAAGAACACGGTGACCTAGGACCACCAAATCGGAGTCGCTGACGCTGATTCCGGCACCAACGGTCATTATTACTTCCTTGTTGGGAAAATCTCAAAGAAAAAGTAATGAAACCTGGAGACTCACGCTACTCTCGAGAGTGAGTTAAAGTTGTTGGAGAAGAGAAGCGTAAGAGACCATTATTTATATACAACATACTCGATGACGTGTCACATATCAACCCAGATCTTTTAGTCCAAAATCTCCGCTTTTTTTTTCTTCCCCTAGATCGTTGATAATATGCGTTTATATGATAACATTTTAAAAAATATAACCTCACTAAAATGATTGTAATTTTTAAAGTATAAAAGATTCTCCACCTTTAAAATATAAAAATCGAATATGATATGAACCGAACAATTGGGATGTTTAATATCGCTAATAATATGCGTTGCTTTATCCAAAAAACAATATGCTTGTTGAGTTCTCTTTTTTAAAAGGCTTAAAGCTAATAAGCTAGAGGAAAAACAATAATTACTCGTTAGGCAAAAAAAAAAAAAATTACTCGCATGAATAAATTATATATTTGCATGCAGAAAATATCTTCTGTTATTTTTTTTGTTAAAAAGAAAATATCTTATGTCGTTACCAGTGATCATTATAGAGCGGCGCAGATCTGGTACGGGGCCCATGACCTGCAGGACTAGTGAGCGGTAATTCTAAAATAAAGGTCACACATCTATTCCCAATGCAGCAATGAACCGAGCAAATATCCAATCCCTGTGTCAGAAATAATATAACTTCAACACAAAGAAAGCCTAAATTTCATAACTACTTTCTAGAGGAGAAAACGAAATAGGATATGTGAAGCGAAGAATGAAAATAACTACTCCCTCCATTTCTTAAATATATATATATATTTCGAAAAAGAATTGTTTCACAAAAATAGATGTTTTTGTATTTTACTATACAAAAGTTATGTAATATTTTTTGTTTTATCCTTATTAATTAGAACTAAAGTGAAGAAAATAATTAATTTTTAATTTAAATTAGGAATATTTTAGATATTGTCAAAAGTTTCTTAATATATGTGTATTAACATTAAAAATTTATATTTGTGAAACAAGGAAAGTACTAATGAAGATGCACAAGGAGAAGACAAGTCAACGGGAAGAAAAAATAAGAAGAAAAAGACCGTGAGCCGACTAAATCAACCAAATGGCCTTTTGGGCCACAGTGCTTCATGAGATATTGAAAACCCAATCTCTCCCGTAAATGAGTTAATGTGTAAAGTACAATAAATGATCATATTTTTAGTGGGACACCCTCACTTTTCCCTTTCCTTTACTTATGGAACTTGAATTTTGTAAGTCAAGATGACAAGCAATGAGTAAAGCTAATCTTTGAATTAATATTATTTCTAATTGAATTATATTTTTCAAAATACATTTAGATGCAAAATCCTTTTTTTTTCCAACCAAAATGATTTTCTTTGTCAAGAGGAATTTTTTTTATAGTTGAATATGAACTTCGATTTGACATGGCTATACAACAATTTTAATAATCGGTTGAGCTACAAACACTTAAAATTAAAAAAAAAATTTATGATACAGTTTGTAAAAAATGTACGATCTAGAAGAAGACTATTGCCTATATATATAAAAGTTGTTGGATTTTTTGTTTACTTTAAAGCAAGAAATAGATAAAACGTCCACGGCACCAATCTCTTATTAAATCCCTGACACTATTCTCTGACGCCTCTATCTCCACGTTTCTCTCCCTCACTCTCACAACCAACAAACTAACAAACCCTCTATAATCTATATAGCCTTAAACCCTAAACATAATACAAATATCAAAACCTCCTCAGAAAAGAAAAAGAGATCAGGAGACAACCGGAGTCCGGAGATTGTGATCGACCATATAAGAAGATAAAGAAGAAGAGGAAAGATGTGTTGTGGGAGGATATGCATGTTATGCACTTGCCTAGCTTTGGTGGTGATCGCTATAGGTTTGGTCTTTGGTTTTGGGGTCTTCAAGAATGGATTCCACAAGATCCACGAGACTGTTCATCTCGATTGTGATCCGAGATTCGGCTGCAGTGGCAGTAGCCGCCGTGCTTACAGCTTCACAGCTCCCCCAGACGGATTCTAGAAGCGAATCCGACCACCCGTTTACGATTTAATGTATGAACCTGAACTTGAACTTGGCTCAATTCTTGATTCTTTAGGTTGATTTAATTTCTTTTCTAATTTGGAATGTTTGTTTAGTGATTCGATCATCACCCCCACTGAAATCTATGTAATCGAAGCTTTTTTCTATTACTGTCCCATTATTATAAACTAACTAAACAATTAGAGCATCGATAGTTTACTTGGAGCTTAAGCAACATCCTCAACTTTAATTAAACCTACAAAGGCAAAGCCCGTCGAAATTCTTATATATCACATTAAAGAAATTAAATGGTCGGCCCGTAATTTAGCTCGAGAATTATGTCCAAGAAATCTCTTTGTTCTCTCACAGACAAAACGTTTCGTAACAATAAAAAAGACTTGTTGACCAAAAAAACCAAAACAAATATAAACACCATTTAGTATCTCAATGCTCGGACAAAGAGCGACAAATGAAAAATCTCAAGAACACCAACTAAGGCTGCTTGGAGTAGTGCCAATCTATGTATAAGAAAGTCTTCGTTGTGGATATTTCCATAGATATAACTGAGAAAAGCTTGGCAAGCATCAAGTGGCATGTCAGGTATGTTTATTGCTGATAGTTCTTTCTCTTTCAGGTCGTGTAAAAACAGGTGAACGAGCAGCAAGAACAGCTCTGTGAGCTCCAATGCTTCCACCAGAGGCATTGATCATTATATCAGTGTAAATGCTTTCTGTCAACATACGTCCAAGGGATGTTACTGCTCTCTATTCCGATTGATTCTCGGTTGCCCAAATAGAGTAAAACTCTCCACTCTGCCAATTCAGTTAAGTATCAACTCAATATAAACATATATTGATTCAATTGTTACATAGAATGGCCATGTTTCGATATTGTTAAATTTATTTGATAAATTGAAACAATAATAAAATTTTCATTTTTGTTGTTGTTGTTGTTAGCTTTGACTTACTCGTCTTAAATATAAACAAGAAGCATTTGACCAAAAAACATAACAAGTAAATAAATATCACACAGTAGATTCAAATTCAGGTGATTAATCTCAAGTTAACTTTTTGTTAATCATCAAAGCGTTTTTGCACAACTTGAGAAATATCGTGTTCCTCTGATAAAGCTCCGCATCGTTTCGAGCGCGTAAATCCAACGCGCTTCCACAAGATTCGATGGCGCTAATCGCCGCGCGTAGCCAGACATCGACATCGGTGTGTGCGTCGGCGAGCATGGCGGAGATCGAGTCATCTAGCTGCTCCGCAGCGTCTAGGTAGTTTTTCTGACAGTCTTCGAACGTAGCCTCCGTCGCCGGCTCCAAATCTTCACGGCTGAGCTTTTCCTTGATATAGGCAGAAGTGGCGGAGGCGTTAGCAGATGCGACGGAGATAGCTATGATCTCGATCTGATTGGTGGTGCCTGCGAACTCGCCGGATTCGGGACGTGCCTTTATGCTGGAGGTACATAGTTTTGGATCGTCGGAGTGATTGCAGAGATCTGAAATCATAGCGGAATCAGCATTTCCGTAGACGGAGAAGAGAAGAATAATGCAAAGGAAAAGAAGTCCGGCGAATTGCTTCATCTTTGATTTGCTTTTGGATTGATGATTGTTTTTATTTGGTTAAAGAATTGATGATTAGTGTTTAATTACGACGAGAGATTTATATGTGAAAAATATGAAACCTCTAAAGCAATAATCCAAGCTAAAAGCGAATTTTGTTTGTCGTTGAAGAATTCTGTTTTTACTATTTAAGTGAGTTTGTTTATATTAAAAACTGCCTTCAAAAATAGGCGGGAAATATTCAACTGCTAAACAGAAAACAGATAACTACTGATTGGGCCTATTGGCCCATTTAATATATTAGCATTAATGGCCCTATTGCTAGCCGTGAACCAGAATTAAATCACTGATCCAGATAAAAATATTGGTCTTGTATTACTTTATGTTTTTTGGTCTGAATAAATATAATAATTTATTTTTTTGATTAATACAAGTTTTTATTTGATCATTCAGTTTCTTCCTTTAAATTTTGTCTGTGAATCTGTAATGTTTCCTTAACTTTGTTGGGCTGAGTATTTCTTTTTTTTCCCGGCTTTAGAGATTATCCCGCTTTGAATAATTGATAGTATTTTGATATATTGACACGATCACACTTGCTGTGTTTAAGGCAGAGAATATACGAAAGGCGCAAAGGAATGTTTAGTATTTTAAAATAACATTTACTTTTGTGGAAATTTAAAATAATTTCCTTTGGAATTCGACGATCCTGTCAGTCCCTTGAAGATGTAATCAAAGGAAAGTCGTGGTCGTGGACTTTGACTTTTTCTTTTTCTTACTTTAAATTTCTATTAACCGAAAAAGGTATTACAAGAAGCCAAACTAGAATACAAACAAATGAACCAGCATCCAACGAAAAAACTAATAGGAGATCAACCAATACTTGTGCTTTCGAATACTATGAACCAAGTAGTCAGATATGAAACTGTAGAATGGGAGATTTCGCTGTGTTCTGGAAAACGGGTCCAACCGACAACGAAGAATCTGTTGAATATTCTTGATGATCATTGAGATTGGCTTAGAAGAAAATGAGTGTAACCTAACGTTCTTTTCCATCCACATAGACTATATAGATGCTTGGAAAATAAGTTTTGAGGATCAAGGTGATGTTCTTGTCTCTAGAGGGATGTGCTAACCATCTTAAGACATCATCGAACAAAGGAGGAGGCGAGAGTCGTGCTCTTGTGGTGAAGAATGACCATACCTCAGAGCTGAACACACACTCAAAGAAGATATGTTGTAGCGTCTCATCGGAGTTGTTGCATAATAGACAGGATGAGGGAACATCAAGGTTCCAGCTTCTCAGCCGGTCTCTCGTGTGTAATCTCGACCCATGCGACAAAGGTATGCTTGGGAATTCGCCCCTTGAACCAGACAGAAGTGTGCCAATCCACTGGCTGGCCCGGAGGGTGGGGACTTCCAAGTTTGAGCTGCCAAAAAATAGACCTGGCCAGATGATAACATACTTTCCGTAGATAAAAGTCATCCACTTCAGATTCACAAATAGGAAGTGGCTGAGGAAGACAATTTTTGAGGATAGAAATGATGGGATTGCAGCTTCTGTTGGAGGCAATCCACCAGTTTCCGTTATGGAGTGCATCAGACACATAAGCATTGATTGGTAGACCAGATATTCGGGGTCCCAAAAGCCGTGCGATCTCTATCAAGGGACCAAGACCAGTCCAGTTATCTTGCCAAAAACTAGCTGTGATTCCTGATCCAATCTCCCAAACAACAAATGGTCTGCCTAGAGTTCTCAACTTACAAATACTCTTCCATATCCAGCTTGATGAAGGAATAGAGTCGAGGTTCCAGAAGCAGGCTGATCCAGTAAGATTCATCCTAACGCACGAGACCCAGAGGTAGCGGCCCGAAGCAAATATCAACTAGATCAATTTAAGACCAAAAACCTTGTTCCAGTCCGCCAGTTTCCTAAGTCCAAAACCCACCATTTTTCTTAGGAGTGCATCTTGATTCCCATCTAACCTTTGCCCCTCTTGTCGAGTTAGGGACTCCCTTCCACAAACTGTTGCACATACTCTCTATAGAAGCAAAACACTGATTAGGCAAGATGAAGATAGATGCCTAAAAAAAGAAATGGTAGAATATATCACTGATTGTAGCAGCTGCAGCCTTCCTACAAAGGAAAGATGACGAACAGTCCATGATGAAAACCTTTTTGTGAGTCTATCAAGAAGTGGTTGGTAATCTTGTTTCCTTAGCTTCTGTGAGATTAGTGGAAGCCCAAGACAACGCACAGGAAATGAACCTTGTTGTAAGCTGAGAGAGTTAGCCAAAACTCGACCTGCCTCAAAATCTCCTCCATCCACAAAAATCACTGACTTTTCCAAACTTAAACCAAGGCCATAAGCTACTTTGAACTCATAAAGAATACCGAGGATACCTTGAAATGACTGATCCGATAAAGGCAGAACTCAGTCGCTTCTCAAGGCAGATGCCCCAGCTATATCATTAGCATCATATCCTCCAGATCAGTTCGCCATAGCAGCAGCCTCCCAACAGGCAAATCATCTTTATAGGCAACAGTACCCTCCTAATTTCTACCCTTATGGTCCCTATTACTCACAGTATTATATGCCATCGCCATACAGTCACCAGTTCTTGAGCCCAAACACGATCCCTCAGCAGTCCTATTTTCCTCCAGGAACCACTCTAGCAGCACCTTCCCATATAAATACAGTAGGAAACACCGAGAACCCTCCCACCACAAACCTATCCCCACTCGCTTCTTCCACAGTTGCTACTCACATCCCATCTGCAATGGCCTTAAACTATATCCAGAGTGAAGGAAGGACTTCACCAGTGGTCAGTTTTTTGCTGTTCTATCCCGGCAGTGACATATTTGTAGACTATATAATTTAACAGTAGTCCACGTGATATTATTGTTGCAGACTGAAAGTACAGCTGCATGGATTGGGCAGGGACTTAGAAACCTACATTGAATCCAATGTACAACATAGCAGTCCAAGGTCAGCCACTTAGTTTCCCTGTCGTGCAGGCTGGTCATGGTGAGCTAATTGGAATACATCAACAAACACAGCCCATGGCCGCTGCTTCAACTACATATCAGACCTTACCTCCAGCGCCTTACACCACAACGGCTATGGATGCACCCATAGGACACCGGCACAGTGCTGCTTATCAGCAACCTCTCTAAAGAATTGGGTTAACAACTATTACGCAAAGGGGAAGCAGCTATAATGATACACATCAAACGCGTAAAATAAATATTATAGTCTGGATTTTTTGGTGTAAATACTTAGGAAACATCATCCCCAGAGGACTTTAGGTTGGCATTTACAAGAGGGAAGAAGATGTGCTTCAAAGTAGCAAAAACCTTTTTGCCTTAATTTTGATGTGAGACAATATATAAAGACTGTTTGTGGAATAGTTTTGTGAAGCTGATGCTCCCTCTCCATATTCATGTTTCGTTAGTCTGTATTCCCCAGCATTTTTACAAACATATATCTTATCAGATAAGAAAGGCTTCTACATATCTGGGAAAAAGATTCTTCATTCCTATAAACAAACAATGAATCTAAAATTGGAAGTGCATTAACAGATGATTGATTCTCTGATGACCTCAAAACCCAACAGGACGTATCTCTTCGTCCTCCTTTCTCAGCCACATGAATTAGTTATTTCTCAAGGCGTTCATTTTCTTTCCTGATGGCATCGAGATCGGTTTGTAATTTCTCCAGACTCATGCCTCGAGCTGTGATGGACCTCAACTTCTTTTCATAGTCGCCTGTTTCTCTTCTAAACCGATCAGTCACGAGGATTTTCTCCGAGATTTGTTCGAAAATACTGTGGATACTGGTCAGTAGCTTGTAAACCTGTCGTACTGCAGGGTCCTTTTTCATTTCCCTGCTCGATAAAAGAAAAAACGTCCTCATCATCATAGTATAAAAGGGTATACGTGTTCTCTAAAGCTACGAGACATGTCAACTTTTCTTTTGGTGTATATCTCACCAGACGATCCAAACATATCAGGCGAAAAGCTCATACCTTGTAACCATTTCATCCACAACAACAAATGATCGGTGCAGGCGTTCTTGGATGGAGTTACTCTCTAACTGTAGCTCCCTGGTCTCTCCTGAAATCCTCTGAATATCAGTGTCTAGTTTACGGCTATTTTTTGTTATTTCTTTAATTCCATGGATATACGATTTTCGAGGCGCTAGTTTTGGCTGCCTCTCAAGTTCAGTGTATAGGCTACAGCGTTCATCTTCCCTGTCGGGAAAAAATTAACATATTAATATGATATGAAACACATACTGTATTTTTCTATTTTTGTTCAACAGTTATTACCCAACAAAATAACTTAAGTATATATCTCTTATTGCCAAAAGAAAAGGAGGAAAAATACCAATCAAAAGCACAAAATCACAGATAGTGAAGGGCCATGAAGTAGTTCTCTGGTTACCTCTTTTGAATTTCTGATGAGAGAGATTGTAAGTCCAGTTCACTCTTTCTCAACTTATGAAATTTCTCTTTAGCCTCTGGCTCCTCCATATGAAGTTGGTCCAAGAGACATAGCTTTTTAGTTTCCAAAGTGAGCCTTATATCGTCCCTGAAGGATGAGTGGTTGTCCATGAAACCGAATGCATGAATGCTTTCAAATTGAAAACAATATAATACTGTTCATACCATAGCTTTTTTAGATCCATGATATTAGACCTTTTGACCACAAGTTGTTGATTAAGTTGTTCGAGATATGACCCACCCGACTGTTTGTCATCCAATAACCTCTCAGCAGCCATCTTCAACAACTCCAGCTCACTGTCAAGACTACATAGCTCCGAAGATCCGGATTCCAGTTTCTCCAAGAGTAAACTATGTTGATTGTGTAACTCAACAGTCTCATAATTTGTCTACAAAGCATAAAAGTTGATAAGGTTAAGCCATCAACTTCATAAAACTGGTTTGACATCACTATTCCAATGGAAAAGGTTCAAACATTTGCCCATGTACAGAGAAAAGAGATAAGTTCACAACAAGCAGAAGAAACAGTACCTCAGACGGGTCTTCAGAAGAATTTTCTTTATATCCAGATGAATGTCTCAATGAAAGATCTGATGGTTCATCAGTTACAGGGTCATCTGTCTTTAGAGAGAAGAGGTCAACAATGGTAGAACCATTGGTTGAGGTATTTTTTGCATGAGAGTCCGGTAAATGAGAGGTTTCAGTAGTCATCGTAAGATCTTTTAAGACAGCTTCAACCTTCTGTATATGCATATCAAAAGTCTCATCCTTGTCCTCATTCACCATCATCATGCCTTCTGAAATATCTCTAATATTCTCCATCTTTGGCCTGCCATCCGTAGAAGTTTTTACTCCATTTTTCCCCGAGAGCCTCTCAACTAAAAACCTAACCAACCTATACGAGTCATCTTCAGCTGGATGCACAAACTGCCGTAAGCAACAATACAATCTGTTTCAGCATGATTTCACACAAATAAGAAAAGTCACACAGCCAGAACTGAAAATAAACTACAGAAAATCTTAACGAAGACCAAAGGACTATCACAGCTCTCGAGAACCATCTCACAGAACCTCCACCACTCTCATGATATTGCAGAATCAACAATACAAGGAAAATTAGACATTTCATATTTGGAAGATGAATAGTGCTAGTTGTCACTAATCTACAAACTCCATAGCAATCAGTTCTTATGATCTCCACATTCCAATGTAAAAGCATGTTCCTTGAGATATATTAAACCCTAAAGTTATTTCCTTTAATCAAAGACGATACTTCCTAAATACTTACATACAAATTCGAACCAGAAACGCGCAAAGATTATAGCTTTAGGGTTCAATAAATTCTCAATTCTCCGAGCAAAAGAGGCATTATGATACCTTATAATAACTCATGTCGCTGATGTAGCCAAGATCCTTCACAGAATGAGCAATATCGGTGCAGATCCGAAACCTTTCGGGGATAGAGTCAGGAAGCTCATCGCAAAATGACGCCGATGGGTCAATGAGATTAAGCAACTGAGCACAGATTGATACCAACGCCTCTGGAGAAAATTCACCAACCGAAGAGAAATCTTCGGGAATCAAAACTCCAGATTCCATCAACATCGACATCAGTATATCCCGTGATTCCTCCATCCCTTCTTCTCAAAGACGATTGAACACAACAGAAGAAGTAAACACAACTGGTTGGTCAACTAGATCCTATAAGACATCGTTTTGAATAATTAACAGTGGTAAACTAATAATTATTTTCAGTTAAGGCATGTCCTTTCGGGTTTTTCAGTTTAGATGCGTAAGCCCATTCAAATATTTATAATTTTTAGTTTGGATTGGACTCAATTGCATCCGAATTTAAAATCCATTCAAATATTTTATCGATTTGGATTTGGGTTTGATACCTTTTTTGGATCGGATTCAGTTCCGAATTTTTTAGCCAGGCAAAGATTTAAGTGTCAGTTAAGACTAGTTCAGGGCTTCAAGCACTCGGAGTTGCTGTCTTGTTGGTTCTTCTCTGGTGGAAGTCAAATATAGACACATAAGCACACCTTAGACCAAGTAAGTAATTAAACAAGACTTTATTATACTTGACAGCTTTCTAAGATTTTAATTTGCTGGTGGGTTTGATGTTTTTTCATCTGCATATTTTGGACATCTTCATCAATGTTTGGAGCGGTCTATGTTGAGAAGATCTATCTAGTGAAATAAAGCAAAGCTGAAATGTATAGATTAATTAAGTGAGTATTTACATATGTGATATGATTGCACATGCTATCTACCCAACATTCTTCTTCATCATATATATATATATTGTCTATTTCATGGCTGATTTCAAGAGAACGTACAATCCCTTAATTACTTCCTCTTCACATTGTTCACAATACTATTAATAGCCATTACAAGTCAAGTAAGGACAGTACTGATTTCTTGCCAAAAACTCGATAATTAGGGTTTAAGGCTAATTAATTATGTTTTGTGAGTTGTTAGATAGGTGCTTCAATGTTGAGCATAATTAAAGATAGAGGGTATGATTGCTTTTTGCTACTTACTTATTCACGATCATTTTAGCATGCATTTTGTAATTATTATAATTTCTTTTTGAATAATAAATAAATTTAAACCCTAATTAACAAAATCTGTTAACATAACTATATATACGTTTAATAAAGCTTCTTGCACAAACGATGGTCATTTACATATCATAATCCTTATATTATACTCAATAATTTGTATACTTATCCTTTATGAACTAATGCTCAAAGCTCAGCATTGAGGCGAACTAATGACTTTACTAATATGGTGGCAATGGAAGATGCAGGATATTGCAGAGTTCATCGTCGTTCGAACAAAGTTAACTTGAAAGGAAGTCTTCACGAAGTTTGGAATCTTCTTGGCTTCTTGCAATGACATAATTTGGATATCGTCTCTTCTCTCGATCCGCAACAGACTTAATGTCTGTCCGATGTGAAAATCAATCCTTACTCAAGCATAAAGCTTGTAGTAACAAATACCATATCGTTGTGGAGAATATCAAATTTTTATTTTATTTTTGGTTTTTATATCAATTTTATTAACGCTATGAGAATATTTTGTTTTTTTTTTTCCCAACTATGAGATTTAACTTACGCCACATGTAAGGTCCAATTTTAGAATGGGGGATGAGAGAATATGTTCTGAGGATATCTGAATCATATAATTTTGTTTATTAGATTTAAAATAAATAAAAAACTGGCAGAAAATATAATAAATAGAGAAAAAGTAAGGAAGCTGGTTCACGATGCATGTGTCATATCACTCATACGTGGGTCTTAATTTTTGTGATTGGATGGGGAAGAATTAACACATGACGATGGACATTAATGTTTCTTTATTTATTTTGAATCTCATTTAATATATTCTTAAAATAATGAGTTTTGTTATTTACCAGTGAAACATTGTACGGAGCTCGCATCTTATTCTCTTTTTTTCGTTGCATTCTTAAGCCACTGATATATATCTATTACTATATTATTTAATCAAGTCTAAAAACAGTTTAACCAGATTTTATATGTTATATTATATAAAATATTACTGTATTTTTATAAAATAAAAACTAAATTAAACAAACTATAGAAGGTTAAAATATTAAAAAATTTATGCAACCAAAATCCAATAAAAAATCCAAACATAATCTTTAAATAATTATTAGTTTTTAAAAAATAAAACTTATTTTCTCTCTCCTAATAAATATGAACGAAAATTTTTAATTGAATTTTAAAAAATTCAATAAAAAATTCAAACAGAATCTTTTAAATAATTATTAGTTTCAAAACATTAAAACTTATTTTCTCTCTCTCCTAATAAATATAAACGAAAAATATAAAATTAAATTTTATATTTTGATTATATTCTTACTTTATAAGTAATATGGTACATTTAAATAATAGTTTCTAAATTAGATTTATTTATCAAAAATTAATATTTATCATTCTATTCATGTACAATTATATATTTTGTTAAAGTAGAAAATATTTATTTGTCAAACATTAATTAACTATTTTGATCATAATTTAAATTCACTATTTTTTTTTAATTTTAGAAAATGTGAAATTATATGAGAATATTTACTAAGATAATATGTTTACTATAAATTTATATAATAATTATGAATAATAATTATTGTTAATTTCGTAATTAATAATTTAGATTTTTATTCTATTTTTAAAACTACTTAATATCTCTATACTCATATTAACAAATTAAAATATTTGATACGATTTGATTTTAAATTAAAATTAAAAAATCAAATCTATTCAAAATAAATAAATTTAGATCAGTGGAATAAATTTAAATTAAATTATGGAAAAATTAAAATTATTTTTAAATTTTTTTTAACCAATTGCAAAATTAAGGTGTAAGATCTATAGATATTAATTTGAATTTGGTTAACAATTTTCGTCCATAATTTTCGTTAAATCGTTATTCAGATCATTCCCATAAAATATCTGAATATATAGCAATAATGAAATGTTTGAATATTCTAACCATAATTGTTGATTTTAATATTTCCTAAATCTAATTCCTTCGTATCAATCTAACTTGATTAGCAAGATAATTTCATTAATATTCTCATTTGAATTTTCAAAACTTCCGCTAGAAGATTTCTAATAAATCGTGAACAATCCCTATAAATACACACAACCTTTTAGAAATGAAAGATCAACACATTAGCTTTTCCAAATTCTAGATTTTTTTAAGCTTCTGATGGTTCTTGATCTATGTATTCAGTACTATTATTTTAATGATGTAAAACAAAATTTTGTCTGATTTGTTTTAATCATTTGTATACATGTTTAGCTTTTGATTGTCATTTTGTTTTATTTGTTTTGATCTATAGAGGCTTATGAAAAATATGCAGAATTATTTGGTTGATTGTTGAAACAACTTAAGTGATTCAGGTAATCATCTATTGGTGAAATTCACATGGAACTTAAGTGGTTCAAATGTAACTAAACGGGTGGGATTAAACATAAACAAGAAAACCAAACACACCTAAAAATTTATCTAAGAAAAAAAAAACTCTCGCGGACGTAGGATATCTTTTCAACCATATGTGAACACTCTCTTTATTCTTCCTTAGTTTTCATAATAGTCATATTACATATATTTTTTTAAATAATTTAGTTCTGATTTTTAATTTAAAATTTATCAAATAAATATTTTTTCGCGCTAAATAGCACGGAGCACTGACTAATTTTTAAAATTATTTGCCCTACCGAAAGATGTTAACATACGATTGTTATGGGCATTGTCTGTCTAATTATTTATTTGGGGATAGCGGATAGTGCGTGTGTATTGGATATATCCAACAATCAAATTCTAAAGAATTAGATTCATGTTTCTTGTTTATCCCCCCCCCCCCCCCCCATCATTTACAATGATAATAAATCAATTGCAAGAATTATTTTGACAAATCAATTCATCGGTAATTTTCATTTGATTTTAAAAGGGACAATAATTTTGTTAAAGAGTTTTCATACTATTTGTTTTTTTTTTGGGTTTTACAATACACAAAAGACGAGAAATAGAAAACAAAAAAGAATCAACTGTAATCTCCAACGAACCCGGTTTGATGCTAAACCAGAAATGATCATTGACTAGTATGTGATCCTTGGATTCTAAAATCAATATAGGCTCTAATTTCTCACTCCCACGGGGACTATTGTCCGTAAGATCAGAGATTCACCCTCTTTAGATTTCAGGTTTTTGCTGTCTTCACATCTGAGCTGAGATCTCTAAAGAGAGAAAGAGATAATGGGCATCACTAATGAGGAAGCAATCAAGCAATTACGTGCTTTAATGGAAGACGGTGTGTGTTTTCTTCTTGTTTGGGTTTTATATCCTAATTTTGCTTTGTTTAAAGATCAATTTTGAGCTAACTTTTCTGGTATTTTGACAGTTGATGATTCACTGAGAGAGTCGTATCGGGTTAGTAATTTACTTGCTTTCTCTTTCTTCCTTTAGATGCTTTGAAAGATTCAATTTTCAACTCTTTGCTTATTGAACCAAAGTTTGGTACTTTCGATTTGGTAATTTTTGTGATTACTTGTCTATAAATCGGGTTCTGAGCAAACCGAAGAAACAATTTTTTGGGTCAAGTTGAACCAATCTCGTGTTGTGTGTATTTGACAGCATCAGATTATTGGCTACAATGAACTGGATCTAAATTTGATTCAGGCTTTAAAGTCTCTCACTTTGCATTAATTAGTGAATAGATCCGTTTTTGATTCAGTTTTCTTTGGCTCTCTGGAGTTGTAGTTAGAACATTGACTGATCCAGAGTTTTTCAGTTGGATCTTATGTTCGTTCTTCCAGCTTGAGAAATGACATAGGATAAAAATAGTGGATTTACAAATGCTATGTTATGCTGCAGAACATTCATCAAGGGTATACGACAGAGACTTTGTTACGCTTTCTTAAAGCCAGGGATTGGAATGTTCAGAAAGCTCATAAAATGGTTTCAAATCTGTTTGCTTTCACCTAATTTTTAGATTGCTCTCTTTGATGCTTTGTTTCTTATATATTAGCTTTTGTCAAATTCTTCCCCGGGGGGGGAGGGTTTAAACTAATGACTGCAAGTGTTCACAGTTGCTCGAGTGTTGAGAATGGAGGTCTCAAAATGAGATTGACAAGATACTAACTGTGAGTTTTCTGCTTTTTGTTATCCAATTTTGCGTTTTTATGTGACCCTTTTAATCTCATATGGTATTTGGGTTTATCGCAGAAACCCATTGTTCCTGTTGACCTGTACAGAGCAATCAGAGACACACAGCTTGTCGGTGTGTCTGGTTACTCAAAAGAGGTACTACTATTTTCAGTCTCTTTCTTTTCTTTTCGTTTTTGACTTTTGACTTTAAGAAGCATTGAAACATGTTCGGTCCAACTAAATTTGTTCATTCATTTAACTTTAAGGGTCTCCCTGTCATTGCCATTGGTGTGGGGCTTAGCACATATGACAAAGCCTCCGTGAGCATCTCTATTCATTTTCCACTCAAACACTTGATATGAAGTTGACAACTCTGACCATAGGCTTTATGATCCTTCACTTATTCAGGTTCACTACTATGTACAGTCCCACATTCAAATGAATGAGCACCGGGATCGTGTTGTATTGGTAAAACCAAAACCTCTGTTTGGATTAGTTTTCCCCTCCCTACACGTCTTCTCTACTTCATATGCTTGTTTTTATTTCAGTCTTCATTTGTGTGATTTTATTTTCTGTAGCCATCTGCTACAAAGAAACAGGGAAGACCAATTTGCATTTGTTTGAAAATTTTGGATATGTCTGGTTTAAAACTTTCAGCTTTAAGCCAAATTAAGGTAATAATAATGTACTAATTGTTTTTACTTCTGATTTATAACTTTAATTCTTTTTCATAACTTGGTTTCTTCTTTTCTTTTGAGCAGCTAATGACTGCGATAACCACAATAGATGATTTAAACTATCCAGAGAAGACGGAGACATATTATGTTGTCAATGTCCCTTACATATTTTCTGCTTGTTGGAAAACCATAAAGCCTCTGTTGCAAGAGAGAACAAAGAAGAAGATTCAAGTGCTGAAAGGCTGCGGGAAAGATGAGTTGCTAAAGGTAAGCAATTCAATTTCCCAAGAAGAAGAAATGTAACTAACTCTTGTGCAAGAAGACTCAAAGTTTTAACCTTTTGAAAAATGTAGATAATGGGTTATGAGTCTCTTCCACATTTCTGTAGAAGAGAAGGGTCTGGATCTGGTAGGCATATCTCAAATGGAACAGTAGACAATTGTTTCTCTTTGGATCACTCTTTCCACCAAGATCTTTACAATTATGTCAAGCAACAGGCTCTAGTAAAAGGGCCGAGTGAACCGATCAGACATGGTTCAGTCCACGTTATGTTCCCTGAGCCAGACACCGAAGGCACCAAGATCTTCGATACCTTAGAATCTGAGTTCCAGAAGCTTGGAAATGACCACAAGATCTGATAACACGAGTTGCCCGTAAAGATCAGCAAAAACCGGATTTTTCTCTGGTTGATGAGAAGAAGTATTTAAGATAAGAATCACCTTTTACTTGTTTAGTATCTCAAATGTATTACTAGATTTGCTTGCATCAGCTTGATGCAGGTTTTGTTTGAAAATAGATAAAACTCAATTTCCTCGGACTGGATCTTATGATATCCAAATATATATATATAGAACTCATTTCTATTTACATTCATTTGCAAATAGAGAAGCTTCTTCTTTTTTTTTAATATTATAGAGAAAGCTTCTTCTTGCTCTTGCTGCTTCATATTTTCCCATTTTAATGAAAACAATTTGCAAATCTGCACTCTTATTGCCATGAAAGATCATTCTACCAACACTTATGTGGGCCAACGTTACCTTCTTTGAAGTCAGTTAGTGCAGTGTTGTTCAATATCAATCACCATTGTTGCAGAGCTCTTTATCTTCAATCTCTGGCAATATCATGAGTCATACGCTGGACTTGATTCAACAATAAAAAATTTGGAATGAACGTTGCCACTATTGACTTTTCATGACCAATCAGTTGCTTTTGGAGTCTTTTAAGTTGCTGATAAGATTAAAGAATTCAAATCTTGATCCTTGACGCTACATGCCATCATAAGCCTGTAATAGAAAACACTGTTGCTGACGGTTCCAATGACGTCAGCGAGTGCATCGAGCTCCACACTTTGTTTTGACATTGTCCAAAGCTAACAGTCGCCACTAATTTCTTCTACATAACCCCAACCTAATGATAGACACTTCTCTCATCTTCTTCTTACTTCCCACTAGGCGCAGCCACGGATCAAGCGCTCAAATGCCACAAACTTAAAAAAAAATAAAAATACTATCGTTATGTTTTGGGAGATTCACACTAAACTTGGACTGTGATATGTACTCAAAACAACTCAAAGTCAGCACGCGACGCGCTCTGCATCCTCCTTGATGAGAAAGAGGGAAAAGAGATTGCTTTCGTGCAGTTTCCGCAGTGTTTTGACAACCTTACAAAGAATGGTTTGTATGGAAGCATGATGCGAGTAGGCATGGATGTAAGTTATAGGGAGAGAGATGCACAAAACACACATCATAGATTCTGGATTTTGTGAATTATTGATTCTGCTTATAACTAACATTTTATGTTTTGGGATGTGAAAACTAAAAAAAATAAAAAAAGGTGGAATTTAATGGATTGGATGGAAATGGCGGTCCATTATACATTGGAACAGGCGAAGAAATGTGATCTGTGGAAGAAAGTATGGAGAGGCAGAAGAATCTGAGAATATTCAAGAACCTGAGATGATTAAGGCACTTGCGAGCTGCACTTATGAAACACTCAAGGAGGTAATGCAGTGATTTATACTCACTTACATCGACAATTAAACAGGTTATTTCCGGTCTTTTTCATTTGAAACCAAGCAAATCATGGTTGTTTCTATGGCAGATGGGTGTGAAATATGGTTGCCCGGTAGAGGATGTAATGACTGGTTTAGCGATTCGGATGGAAATCAGCCTACTTGAACCCCAAAAAGAAAGCTTTTCTCGGGGTAGCACCAACCAATTTGCATCAGCAGAGGAGATGGTCAGAGGGGGATTTTCAGATTCTGCTTACTGAGTATAGTCCCTTTTGGTATGGACAAGGAAAGATCGGTTTAGGACTGATACTTGGTTACTGTGTCTATTGCCTTTGGGCTCCCAGTTCAGTACCTGTGCTTATTTACTCTGTTTTGACTTCTCTCTGTCTGTCTGTCTCTTCAAAGGCATTCCTCTGTTTCCAAAGGTAATAGCTTTCCTCTATTTTTTTTTTTGTTTTTGGTACAAAAACCCGGAATCTCAGGGTAAAACCGAACTGGAATTTGAATTCAGGTCTCAAGCTCGTGGTTTATCCCGTTTGGATACGTGACTATCGCAGCTAATGTCTATAGCCTCGCTGAGTTCTTGTGGTGCGGGGGAACCTTCCGTGGATGGTGGAACGAGCAAAGGATGTGGCTTTATAGAAGAACAAGCGCGTTTCTTTTCAGATTCATAGACACAATTAAGAAGCAATTTGGTTTTTTTTTCGTCTTTTAATTACCAGGAAGTTCAGGCCCGAAACCCGTAATCCCTTCAGGCCTGAAACCCATAATCCCTTCAGATCTAAAACCATAACAACATGTAATATTAGTTTCGTCCCAAACGTCATTCGATCCTGTAATCTCTAAACAATGCCTAGGATAATTTGCCAGTCGAGCATACTGACACTTGGTAGCAACTTGGGGTTTCTGAGTCTGCGTTTGTGATCACAGCTTAAGTAGCAAAAGAAAAAGCAGCAGAGAGATACATGGAAGAGGTAATGGAGTTTGGAGTGGAGTTTCCGATGTTTCTCCTCCTCGGAACACTCGGTATGCTGAATCTCTTCTACTACGCCGCAGTGATTATGAGACTGCTCACTTCTAGAGTCGGTGGAGACTTTCAGACAATGGGATTGCAGTTTATGATGACAGGAGTACTTGTGGTCAGAAACTGGCCTTTGTATCGAGGCATGTTGTTGAGGAAATACAAAGGGCAGACGCCAATAAGCGTGACAGTTAAATTTGTTTTAGCTTTATCTGCTTGCACCTGTTTAGCGTTTTTGTAAGTTACACAATAATTATGCAACTTTCTTATCATATTAGCTAAAATGGATAGATACCAGCAACTTCTACTAATGTTTAGGAAGTTTGCAACTACTGTATTTTAAAGATTTTTGCTTTACAAAATCTAAAAGAGAAATAGAAACCCTAACAGTCTAATACTAACATATATGGAGATAATAAAAATAGCCTCTTGAAAATCTCTTCTCCTTATCCTGCTTGAAAATCTTCTAGATCTGCCACAAAACCAGTGAAATCTTTCATATTTGAATTGACATCTTATTTGGAATTGTATGTACAAAGTATGAAGCTTTACTTACATGTACAGAGGAGTCAAAAGAATGAAGGATTCACGGATTCACTGATTCTGAAGGTGACAGGTTTCGGGAAGCTTCTGTTCAAGCAAACCCGAAACCTTCACTAGCTTCATGAATGGCAAGTAGCAGGCGTTCCTGAAGTTGTTCCTTAGATGGGTACTCAGGGAGGTCTAGTTGGTTAAAACTGCAACAGAACAAGATTGGTAAAACATATGTAACCATTGAGAATTAAGGTAAGAATTAACCATTTAAATGAGAAAAGTATTTGTGGTGATTTCTAACCATGTATGAGCTGATGGTAGCCGTTCCGGAGCTCCATATGCTTTGTGGATTTGTAATCTTTGAGGGCCAGAAATACCTTGCAGTGCCTTGAAGCCTTCTAAAGGAACCTGAAAACAGAAACATCACTTGTAAAACGAAAGCAGCTTTCCTTTTTCAAAAGGGGAAGAGAGGAAGGAGATCGAGATCATCAATAATCAGGAAGAAACCAACAACGGATGTATTAGATAATGTATTTCAAGTGATTTGGACACTAATATTAGTTTACCTTTGATGTTCCAGTGACAAACTGAAGAAATCTAGCCATGTCTTCTTTGCTAAAAGCTTTAACGACCTCCCAGAACCAATGAATAACAGGGGATCCTGTCGTGTAGCTGGTATACTCGGTGTTGGCTTTTAGATCATCAACTAAAAGAAAGCCAAATAACGAGAGTGTTATACTAACTTAATCCATAAGCAAATACATGCATCAATATTGAACAATGGGATCCAACTTACAATCAATCTCAGGCAACCCGCTGATTAGGAGCTCAAGCTCTTTATCATTGAAAATTGACACGAGCTCACGAGGTATCAATTCATTAAAGCCTTCGAGGAAGGCGTTGATTTGAGGCCGAATAGCATTGGTAAGTATGTGGCCAGCCACAAGGTCAACATATTCATGTTTTGTTTCTTCTGTTACCCGTATGTTTCGTCCTCCAGGTTTAAGCTCATAGTCCGTCACCTTTTCAGTAAAGATAAAATGATCAATTCGATATGGTAAGGCACTTTGGGATAATTAACAGAAAATCAAACATCTATTATCACACACCTCAGTCTTTTCGTAGAGAATGTGTTTTTCCTCATCTGCGTCCATACTAAATGTGAGGTCGAGTATATCGCTCACATCATTCTGAATGAACAGAAAAAAGTGACAAATATCAGTCTCTAAAAAGCAGGACCATGGTAACTTTTTTTTTGGGAGCTTTTAATGGATAAAGGTAAATTAAGGAGGGCCTCAAACCTCTAACAGCCACTTCAAGTTCTTGTAGTAATCAGGATCCACTGCCTCAATGTCATGATAGGTCACCTTCGCACCAAGTATGTGTTTATAGAAGGAACGAGTGAAATAAACATCCAAAAGCTGCGCATCAAACAACGCCTTCGCCACCTGCAGTGACATCACAAACACATCAGATAGACCAAAACACAAACAATCGGATCATTGCAATGACAAGGTCCTGATATATTACCATGCGACCAACAAATTTGAAGTATGATAGATGCTCAGTTTGGTAAACAGAATTGGGATTCGGCTGGAAGGTGGCATCATTTCCAACAGTAGTGAAAAGCAGCGCTCCTTTGTCAAATATAACTCTTGATAATAACTGATACCATTCTCTGGTAAGACCACCAGCATCAATACCTTCCTCACCTTGAAACTGCACATTCAGACGTCCCTTCAGATCCTGCGGGGAGCGCATACGTAACTGGTTGTACGAATCTTCTAACACATAAGCTCGGCGGACACTAATACGCAATGGTCCAGAAATGTGTTGATCATGTTGGTGCCTTATCCTTGACCTGAAGTACGTTTTCTTGTTATCAAAATCAATCAGCCTTGGTGCCTTGAGCATCATTGAAAGGGACTTCTCCAGCAAACCTGGATTTTGCCTAACAAATGAATTCAAAAGTCGCCTATGCTTCTCCGCAAACTTTGAAAAAGTAACAGAGCCATCAGTTTTTTTCTGAGAATCTACACTGGTTTTAGACAATGAACTTTGAACAGACTCCTTTACTTCTCCTGCTGTTACATTCGCATGATCCTGCTGTAATATTGACGGAGTTTGAATCTTCTCACAGAGAACAAAGAAAGCCTCAATAAGAGGTAGGAGCCTCTGAGTTCCTGGAGAAAGAGAGGATGGAGGAAGGATCCCTAGGACATGATCTCCAGCGTTTACGATGGACACAGCTGTTGTAGCTGCAGCATGATCCAGCTGCAACTCAGTTATGCTGATGCACTGGCTAAGTTCTTGCCACAAGGGCTCTAATGCTACATTTAGTTTCTCCATAATGTTTTGTTCCTCCGGTTCTGTTTCCCTTTCGGTTCCCGCAATACTATCATCAATGGCAGAAGTGAGTGAGCTAAGCACTTGAAGAACACGAAGAATTGAAGCACCTGCCATGGAGCCTGAACTGTGACTCATTTTCTGTGCATTGCTCAGGGTTGCCAACTCACGGACAGTTGAAGCACTTAAACCACTTGCCAATTCTGAGAGTTTTTTCGTGAAAAACTTGCGATGAGCCACATTTACGGCAGCCAGCTTTTTGAGTACCTCTCCTGCTAATGAGTAAATTTTGTCCGATAACCTATTAAGGTAGTAAACATGAGAGTCAGTCTAAAGCAATTCAGGGAAATAATTGACACCAAGGATACGAAAAGACCTGCTGCTGCGTAGACTATTTCATTCACTAATATAAGAAGAATGAGGAAACTCAAGAAAGAAAAGAACTGTAGAATAAATGGAGGGTGTCTTTTACCCTTCATGTCCAAGAAGAAAGCAAAGATTGCAGAGATCGGACTGTGGCAACTGCAAGAATATGTTATATATATCAGCACAATTCTTCCTTCTTGCAACAGATAGCTCAGCTTCATCCACTGGCTCAGATTCAGCATCTTTTTGTGTTTCATTTGAAGCTTCTTCACCAACGGGTTTGTTTTCTGATTTCTCAGGTACTACTGATGACGGAGACCAACCCTCAATTCGGGATGCTGCTGTGAAGACAACTACTTGCAGCAAACCCATGACCTGAAACATACAGAACACAGATCTTGTGGACAAATAAAAGAGCGAAAATAAACTGGAGACAGTAGTGAGAAGATGCCTACTATTCTGAGGATCATGTTAAACATACCAGCACTAGATGAGATGTACTCTGCAGGCTCTGAGGCCGATTAAGCAGTTTTAGGAAAACAACCAGAGGTATCTCCAGATCCCGAGAGTCTGTCACATGAGTAACTTTCTCCTTACCCTTGCCTTCACATACAGAGGGTTTCGGGCTTGACAACTGGGAAAGAAGTGATGAATCAAAGTAAAACAACATGTCAGCAACAGACGAATGATTCGTCGCCAAGTACGTCAAAACCTCAAGCACCCGACGGAACACTAAAGGAGGAAGACCTGTGTTAGGAACAAATAAAGTCACACAGTGCTCTGGAAGCTGGAGAAAATAGCAAACAAATTTTTTTGATAGGAAGTACTACCATTCAACAGCTGGGATCGACCATAAACAACATTCGATTGACAACCATAGAGTCTTTGCGAATTAGTTATTGCTAACTCGCTCGGTGATGTTTCCATCTCTGGCCTGATCATATCCAGCAAAAGTTGAACCAGATTTGCTCTTGTTATGCTGTGAGCACATAGATTTAACAAAAGCCTCTGCAGAAGGCCTTTTCCCAACGGCTGATACATTAAAATAACATCATTGTTGGAAGCGAAAAGAAGCATAAACAAATACTTATGATACTTCCATTAGAATAGTTAATTCCACAACGGGAAATAAGCACCAACATCATTGATTTATTTATTTGCTAGACGGGGATGGGAAAAAAAAAGAAAAAGGAATGTCTCTTACCTGTGCTAATCGTAATAACTTGATTAGTGATTTCAAGGCATCAGCAGTCACAAGAGGGTCTCCTTCAATCTCTTTTACTTTCAAGCCATCTGCAGAAGATGAAACAGCCCTCTGACCAATAGTAACTCCAACACCCCTGTCCATCCCCGTCAGTCTATTGTAACCCAAACCATTCCTTCGATTATTCAATCTGTGGCTACTTCCAAAAAGACTACGAGCTTGATAGTGACTCATTGCTCGGTCTCTGAGCATCTGCGCTTCCGCAAGCAAAGGTGAAGGCAGAGCTGCCAAAACCGCTTCTGAAGAAGTTAAAAGAACCTGAAAGTAACATATTTCAGAATGTTATAACCAGTTCAAAATTCAAAACTAATTTAAATAATGAGATACAAACCTCTTCACGTAAGTCTGCAGGCAGAGTAGCAATAATTGAAGCGTTATCCATATCAACTGGCTGTCCTTCTGACTGCTGTACCATCCTTTGTGCCCTTTGTTGAGCAAGAACTTCTGTTTGGATATCTGGGGGAAGGGCTGCCAAAAATTCAGGATCTATGTCGTCTACTGGAGGTGGTTCATAAGTTGCAGGCTGAACGGACTGAGCTGGCTGAGAAGCAAGGACTTCTGCCCGCAAATCTTCAGGGAGTGCCTCCAAAAATGTAGGATCGATGGCATTCTCCTCAGGTGCCCCACCATCCAAGCTACCTTCAGCAACTTGTTCATCAATCCTTGCATCTTGTGTAGGTTCCATGGATGAGAGCTCATTGTTGTCCCGGCCCAAAGGTGATGGTTGCACACTTTGATTTCCCTCTGCACCATCACTACTCATATCTACATCTACACTTGGTTGAATATTAGAATCAGGATCACCTACTAGAGGAATCCTCCCGATAACAGACACATTTTGAATACTGGAAGTATTAGGTTCACCCTGGGCAATAGAAGCAGAAATCACGGCTTCTAGGTCTGCTTGCTCAATAGGTACTTCATCACTCTCCACAACGTCCATTCCATCAATCTCATTCGGTGTACTGTTCACAGGAAGAGGCTGCATAACTTCATGCTGTGGTGGGTTATTAACATTGTCATTGTTATTTAACAGTTCACGCTCTTCACCTTGTTGACCACCATCGTCATTACCATCCCCCGAAACAGTTTCACTTCCAACAGACGGATGAACATCGGGTTGCTGCTGCTCTTGGACTTCTGTGCTATTAGTCTCCCTTTCAACAACAGTATCTGCTGGAGCAGAAGCACGCAAGTAGGAAATAAAATGTTCTTCTATCAACTGGGCAATTGAAGCAGATTGGCTACTTGGTTGAGGATGACCTATATCTGTCCACCGACTATCACCAACCCCTCTTCTTGATGAATCCATACCCACAACAGAATAATCAGTCAAAGGAGGAGGTGCCCCACCACCTCCTAAACGATCACTGAAAGGATTAACTGGTACTTGATCAAATGGCAGAACAGGTGTATCAAACATGTAAAACTGTGCTACATCATAGCTGCCAGATCCAGAATGCCTGGATAAACTGCCAGCAGTTGCTGAAACTGAGGCTGTATTGCCAGTTTGCGAAGGTCTGGAGAAAAGTGGATGCTGAAAACCATGTGCTTCTGAACGAGGTCGATCAAAAGAAGATCTGCCAGTTTGACGTCTGCGCTCGAATCCCAAGGGTCTCCGCAGAGCAAACAGATCGTCCACATTCACTCCTTCAAACGGCTCAGCTGTAATATCATTTCCACCACCAGATCGCCCAAGAATCTGAAAGTGATCCAGCCCATCAAGAGCTTCCCTCCACCGCACCTCTATTACACGATTCTCATGGAAATCATCTTCATCTTCATCAATCATGTCATCATTATATTCATCTCCAAGGCCAGTATCTTCAGGGTCTTCCACATCAGTTCCAGCAAGTGACATAACACCAGCTCCATCATCCACTAAATCTGCATCCTCATCATCTCCTTCATCATCCTCCCCTTCATCTCCCATGTCATCATCTACATCATCTTCGTCCCTATTTTCAACATGAAAACTCATTTCGATTTGATCACCTTCAACCACTTCTCGCATAAAATCCATCTGTATGGGTTCATCAGGTAGTATTGTCTCATCGCCTTCTATCCTCATCTCCTGAGGCACAGCCTGGGTTTGACTCGAACCCCTTTCACCTTCGCTCTGAGAGGAAACCTGAGGCTGCTCCTGTCCATTCTGTACTGCATCTGTTACTTGCTGTAGACTGCTATTACTTTGGTTCAGCTCATTAACTTCCGCCTCGGTTGAAGTTCCAAGAATATTACGTCTCTCATTAGAATCTTTGCTTTTTTTCTCGTTTGGTCCTTCTGATTTAAGCTGCTCGGCAGCATTTGCAGCCCTCGTCAGTGTCTCAAGAGACTTGAGGATAAGAGTGACAAGCTTTGGAGCATCAGGGTGGTCGAGATCAATTGCGTGAAGGATGCTGGTCAGACATTGAATAGTTCCCCCATCTATCATGCTCTTTGCAACATCAGGCGAACAGCCACAACCAGGTAGGTTGCTGGAAGATGAATTCTTCGACAAGATCGAGTAAACCAGGTCAGCAAACGCAAAAACTCTCTTTTCAGGTAATAGAACACCTTTACTAGAACTCCTTCCCAAGGAAGCAAACACGGATAAAACCCTCGAAAGCTCATTGATTATTCTTTTACGCCCCTCACTTGAACGGCTGCACAAAATGACTAGAAACCATGAAGCCTTTTCAGACAACTTCTCCTTCCACTCTTCAGGTCCAACAAACTTTTCAAGAGATATAGGAAGTAATCGATGAATGACATGGTAAATTAACCCTCCATTGCTGCCAGGTGAATCATCAGGTAGATTGGATCCCCGAAGCTGAGATATTTCTGTATCCCGTCTCAGTATGACACTGGTACCATGCAAGTACATGAGAATAATATCACTCAACAACTTCAAGATAAATGTTACCCTGGCCAATTCTTCAGATTTTTCAGATCCAAGTTCTGCTTTCTCTGAATCACCAACTTTTGATTTACCCTTCACTTTAGTTGTCGGCTCATCCACCTCCATCGAAATTAAATTGGTTTCATTATCTTCCTGCCTCTTCACCCTAGGAAAACTCAACACAATGTCAATAAGCTGATCAATAACTTGGATGAAGTTAGCAGGGATTCTTCTGTGGCTTTTTGAACATTTTCCTGACCCATCATGAAGCTTATTTTCAGGTATTCCAAGGGGCTCATTCAAAGAGAATCCGTGTTCACTGCCAGAAGATTTTGGCTTTTCTTTTTCCTTGGACAGTATCACAAAGTCCCTCCCTCCTGATGACTCCAACTGACAAGTTGTAGCCACAGCTTTCATAAAAACAACCGGATCTCTTGAAATTACAGGTGCCATTGTTGTAAGGAATGTCCGAGATAATACCCTACCTATATGTCTCTTCCCACTCAAGGTCTGTCGTATTTCTGATTCCATAGCAAGTTGGAGAGTCTGAGGATCTTCAACGAGATGCCGTACAATAACAGATGCAACAGTATCATAACCAGGGAAAAAACATTTTTTCGGAAGATTAAAAAGGGAAGATAAGCCTCCATTTTCAAGAAACTTGATGGCTAAAGCATGCGTTTTCGTAAGACGAGCACATAGCTGAAGAACAGTCTGCATGATCATAGCTGGAACCCGCTGTTTTATGAGGCTACAAGCGAACAGTAGAGCTTTTTGACCCTCTTCCATGGTCAGATAGCCTGTAGATTTTCCAAAAATCAATTCCAAAGCTGGGTTTGACTCCCCTTTAGTAACATCTGAAGATAAAGTTTTCTTTAAAACTGCTATCGAGTCTTGCGGAGAATCACTCGATTCCAAAGATCCACCTTGATTTCCTTCCACAAATTCAGACGAGACTCTTGTCTGTGCCTGCAGCATCATGCTCAATATAAGAAGTAAAGCACTAATGCATTTTGGAGCAAGAATCTCATATTCAGGTTCACTCTTAAGCTTGAAATCCGTCAAGATATCAATTGCTACAGTCACAATACCATCCTGTGCAGCAATTTCTCGTGTGCTATCATCCTCTGAGAGAACCAATGCTAAAATGTGTGGTATCATGGTCAAAGCACCAGTATCCTTGGAGAAATCAAGTTGTACTAGTTTCAGTTGCTGAATAAGATACAACACGATTTTTGGCCTATCTTCCCCTTTGTTTCGGCTACAGAGTGTCACAAACAAATCCACCAACGGGAAAGCCATAGAATCATCACTTTGAAATAACTTCACTGATGCAGCAATAACTTCATCAACAGGTGGTTCTTTTGGCACTGCTTCTTCCCGCAGAACATCTACGGGTTTTTCTGTATCATCAAGTTTAGGAGTTTCAGATGAATTTCCAAGAGATAGTGCAAGTGCTTGAGCCAACTGGTCATCTTCCGGCGGAGGATCCTCAGGATTGGAAAACAACCACTCCATAGCCATTTCAACACTGTTTGTTCCAACTCTTCGTAACGCGTCTTCAGCTCTTGACCTTGAAAATCCCATTTCAACAATAATACCAACAATGGCTTCGTCAGGCTGTAGAGGCAAGGCTCTTTGGTTTGTACCCCGGGTAACACCACGACTTTGCCTAGCATCCACAACACCAGAGTATATATGTGTAATAAGGGAGGTAACTGAAGCCACAAAATTAGGATTGCAATCAGGAAACATAGAGTGGTTCCATATAGGTAGTATGACATCCAGAACCTGAGACTGCAAATTTCGCACAAAAGTCTCAGGTTCCCTTGGAACAGGAAAAAGTCCGATTGATAAACCATCTGAAGCTGGCTGGACAAGAAGCTGTGTTTGAGAAGTGGAGGCTGGAGATAAGAGAAATGTAGAATTAACAAAATAGTCAAGTGCTCGGCAATAGTTTTGCAGAGTATCTACCAGCCATGTACTGTGAGACCATATATTCCTTTCACCTGGCTTCTCATTCTCAGTACAAGATGCAGGAATGGTAAACGGCACTGTCCAAAGCAACTGACTTGTAGCTTCAAATGTGGTGAGAAGTTCCTTAAAAGTTCCATGGACATAAAAACTATTAACCATAGCTGTAAAACAGACCCTCCTTCGAGTATCAAATGTCAGGGAAGTGATGTCATCTACCACTTTTCCAAGGTACCGGCACTTTACTGACAGAGAGATATCATGACCAGCAGTAGCACCATACCCCTGGAAGTTAAGAGCTTCAAGAAATACTTTAGCTAGGGCAGTACCAAGAGTCTTAGATGCTGGACTCAATGGTGCTCCATCAATTCTGCGACGATTAGCAGAGGTGAATCCTTTCACAAGGGCTGTGAAAAAAAAACGTAGTGTACAATTCAGCTTGTTAAAAATTTCAACAATGAGCACATCAGTGCTTTTCTTTTTCAGTTCATGGGAAGACGACGTTTCTGGTAGATCAGGTAGAATCTCAGAATCAAAATTGAAAGACTCCAGGTGTCGACGGGTCCTCCCACCCCTCATTCGGGCTATTGCATGTCGTGCACGACCATGAATACCTTCGCCAGAACGTACAACCGACAAAAATTCACGATCTCCACCCCAAATAGACTGTGAGCTACTGCTTCTAATGGATACAGGGTTTGTGTATCTAACTGCTGAAGTGTTGCTTGAATCCTCATCACTTTCTCTTTCAACAGTACTGGATGATGCTGAAAGTGAATTATCAGGTCCTCCATCAAAATTTTTATCATCTTCCTTGGTACCACTACACAAAGCCATTTGCCACATTGTTTGCTTGTATGTTATACCAAGTTCTTTCAGTACATCAGCATCAGCAGAACTCAATTCCGAAATAACTGAAGCTGTTCCTTTCAACAAAAAGTTGGAGAGGGACAATATGCCTTCTAGGCAGGAAAGAGATCTCAATATCTTTGTCTGGACCGCAGACTCTAATTTAAGAAGCTGAGTGCCTTCAATAGAAACCAAAAGGACATTTGTGTTCTTCAGATGTTCTCTTAAGAAGGAGCACACTATCCGGGCTAGACCAGCCGAATGCTGAGGGGAGAAGTTCTTAAAAGCGACAGAAAAACTTTGACCAAGAGAGGTTGATAGAGGCATAAGAGGTAAAGATAATAACTGCAAAACAGCATCAATTCCTTTCTTCTCAACAAACAGAGAACACACTTCCGCATTCTGAAGAACTGTTTCGAAGAGCCGAGCAACATTACACACACAATCTGGAAGAAACAGCTCAATGTTTGCTGGAGAAGAATCTGAAGATGGTTCTGCCTCATCTGAAACAAACAAGCTCTTTTCATCAGTGTCAATTTCCATAGGAACGGGAGTAGCATCAGTAGGCACATCTGCTGACATAGAAGTGGTGGCTTCCATCCCAGAACCGATAGTCAATATGGAATTGAGGATTTCAATGAACATATCAACTCCATAAGTGCGCAGCGAAGATTGGTGTCTTAAGAGTTCATCAAGCCCACTGGACAAAGAACCAGGTGTATCGCCAGTAAGAGCCTGCAAATAAGACGAAGAAGTAAAAATTTTAACAAAACACCTCAAGGCGTTTCGGTCCTTTACAGCTTGAAGACCATTATTGTTGAGACAGAGAGCATCCAGACACTGTGGAATGCATGTTATGGCTTCTGTAGAGCAGATGACATCATCAGATATAGCATCAAGAAAGGAAGAAGTTAAACCAGCTGAATCTAAAGCATTGAAACAAGTGGGATCTTTATGAATAAGATCACTCATGATAGTGACAGCAAGCGAGAATACTCCACCCCCAAAATCTTTTGCTCTCCGGAAGATAATGCATAAGCATTCAGGCAGCAAGCTCTCCTCAGAACCATAGAGGTTAGTGTTACCAGGAGCATACGTTCCAAGAGATATTGCACGTAACAAGGCTTTTAACAACAATCTCCTGTGATACGAAATTAATGCTTCAGAATAGGGAAGCTGTTCAGTATCAGGCCGATTAAGAGAACCACAAAGAGCATGTGAATCCCTCCCATTACTATCTGAACTGCAATTTTTTTCCTTTACATTGTCTTCAGTTCGAGAGACTTCCAGTTTCAACCGAAAGATAGTATCATCTAAGCCACCCAGGTCTCTGAACAAAGCAGCAGCTGGATTGCTGTAATCCATGAAGGCTTCTAATATATGCACAGCGGTACTGACCAAATGTAAGTGCTGAGGATCTGTATCTTTGATGAGAGGCACGAGGGTCGGAATAAGACCAGCTTCTCGCATGGCTGAACATCCAGATGATGATGAAACCAGGACTGTAACAAGGGATAACAAGGCTTCTGCAAAAGCCAGCGACCACTTAGAAGTATTTCGAACAACGGAATCAATCGCGTTCTGCATTAGCCCAGATAGAAAACCACGATGCCCACCAGAGGTGACTGCAGTTAAAACAGTGGGCTGCCGAGTTCGATCTTGCGATAGTGCAACCAAGGAAAGCAAGCATAGTATCCTTATTTTCTCCGGAACAGTATCCTCATAGCTTACCAGTGTAACTAACTCATTTACAAACTCGGGTTCACCATTAAAGAAAGAAACAACATTCTCGGTGTCACCACTTGCTTGAACCAAAACGCTGAAAGCATATAAGCGAATGCATGTATACTGCTGCCGGGTTGCCAAAGACAAGAATGCCCTTGCAAATCTCAGTCTGGTCAACAATGCAAATCTTAAACTGGGAGGAACATTGTGATCAATGACTAATTTGTTGAGAAGTTCCAGGTCAGACTCTGGACGCATGCTGACATCAGGTACATGGATGACTTGTAAACCGCCAGGAAGCTCGCTTGATGATTCATTAGAAGCATAAAACTCAAAATGAAGAGTACAACCTAGCTGATGAGAGACCTGATCACAACTGTTTTCTGTGGCACATGACGTCAAACCAAGACCTTCCTCTTTTCCCCCCCAGCCTTGCGCAAAGGAAAATAGTTTTGAATTCAGAGAAGCATCTCTTATGGAGTACTTTCCAATTTGCCTCTTCAAAAAGGCAGCCAACGTCTGCAGACAGGCTTCAACAACATCTGCATCAGTAGATGCAAGCAGGAGAGAAAGATGCTGCTGCAATATGAAGGAAAAAGTGTGTGAGAATTATCCAGGTAGAAATATCAACAATTAGCATATAAATCGACATATCTAGCGGAACAACCAGAAATCAACATGAAATATGAGTTGATAAACATAAGCATCGACTTGTATACTGTGAAACCAGTTAGAAAAAAACCATGCAAATCTCAAATGACATTTAAGGGAATTATAGAAGAGAGGTACCTCATAAGAACTATAAAAGTGTTTGTTTGTGCAATTCTCTAAAACAATTCTGATAACACGGAGAACTTGAAGAACAGCATCCTTTGGGAAAGAAGGATCCGACTCCTCAAAGTTTTCCTCAACATGCAGATCCTTCCTTACTTTGACGTGCTTCTCAAAATATGTGTCAAAGTGATTGAAGAGGTCCACCCAGTGATGGAAGTCACCCTACATAAAGGACAAAACCGGCCGCAAATCAAAACAACAATACATAGAATTTAAAAAAAAAAAAAACAGGTTGACAAATGGAATTTAAGCGTACCTTGTCGAATTCCCAGCGAAAACATTCAAGGGGTTTTTGTATTTGCTCGAGTGGAACAGCAGTAACACTATTGATGAACGATTTGATTTTGAGAGGCTAGAAGAGATGAAATAAAGAATGGTTAACATACAACATCAAACAGAATGGAACCGCACACATTAAAAGATTCAGAAAAAAAAAACATAAAAATGGAAAAGACACTGAAGATAACATTATGTTATTAACAAACATATAACAACACTCCATTGAAAACAACGCCTTAAGAACTCAAACCCAATTATATACCAATCAAAGCCTGAAGATCAGAACTTAAGAAACAACTATTAAATACATGCTAGTTGCAAGATAAGCCAGAGAAAATTAAATCAATAACAAGTAGCAGAAAACTAAAAAAGATTAATCTAATACAGGAAAATGCAGAGACAGAGAGAGTAATCAAGATGATCAATTACGTGGTTTAGTCACTTACCACTTCCGAAGCCCTTCTCCTTCTAAGCTTCATGATTTAGAGACAGAGCATCTCCTGAGGCAAACTACAAAGACCGAGTCACTGATCAAATCGGAGAGAATTGATCAAAACACCGATTGAAGAGTTGTGAACCACTTGTGAAACTGCGAGGAGTCGAATCAAAGTAATCAAAAGGTGATCTGGAGGAAACGGGTGGCGATCGGTGAGGCAGACGAAGGAGAAGAAGAAGAAAAAAGAAAGAGAAGGAGAACATCCAAGAGTGATGCGATCGGAAACTAGGGTTTTGAAGAGGATCGCGTTAATAGAGAGAAGGGATTTGATAGGGAGAGAGAAAGACGGTGAGAGAGAGAAGTGGAGAAGGATTCTAAGAAGCTAAGGCGCTTTGTGTTATATACACAGCAACCGATGTTTGTATAGATTTCTTTTATGTATTTCAATTTCAATTTCAATTTTCTATATTCAAACTATTATTAATTTTGGCTGAAAACATATTTACTAAAATTCATGCCAATTTGTTTTTTTTTTTTTTTATCAAAGTACATTTAAATTTATGACTCTATCAACACTACGAACAAATATTATACAATATTATTCTAAACTTTATCCAAATATTTTTAAACATTATAACTGGAGAAAAACTATTATACAAACTTAGCCGGATATTTGTATTAGTTATATCTTATGCATAAACTGTTGCAGGAAATAACTTTTAACAGGAGCATCTTTCATATTTAGGACTAAATTTCATATTTTTGGAAATAAATTAGGACTAAATTTCATATTTTTTTACCATCTATAGAAGCATCTTTAGTCCTTAAACGAGTTGATTAGAGAGGGAAGAAAAAAACAGAATCCTTGAGTAAAGAGAAGAAGCAAAAGCTAAAGACCTTTTGTGTTCTTTTTCTTCACATCTATTGCCTTTGTCTTTCTTCCTCATGATTATAATTTTATGAAACAGAATCATAAGTTTACTAATATATAATATATCTTACATTTTACAAAATATTTGCCAAAAAGAATCATAATCACGTGCACATCTACTACACAAAGCTACTTCTTGTGCAATGAGGCGTTAAGGGAGAGCTTAACTAAAGACTCAATCCTCAGTATAAGGTACCTCAAAGACCTGAAATTTTGTGACTGTCTTGTCATCTAGAGATGGCTTCCTGAAAGTCTTGCTTCTGAAAATAGATGATGATAGTGATGAAGGAATATGAGTCTTTCCTTGCATTCTGATGTTGTTTGCAGCCATAGTTAGTTTCTTGCATATCATTTCGCTTATACCCACAGAGTCTTTAGGTTTCCTCTCCGGCGTTTTTGGTGTGAAGCTGTTGAAACATTCAGAGTTTTTCATCTCAGAAGCTCTTGCTATTGACAGTGAAGATCTTATGGTTTCAGGTTCAGATGTGGAAGGAGTACCAAGAAACTCTCTCTTGTCAAGGCACGTTTGTCCACATGCAAGATTTCTGGAATCAGGTTTGGCCCGAGATTTCTTTCTCTTCTTTTTTCCACCTTGGATCAACGCAATGGCTCCTTCAATGGAGTAATCAGAAGCAGAGTGATGTCTGATCTGGACTTTAGCAATGCTGGTAGATATGCTTGGTTCTTGTGATACGTTTACGACTCTAGCTTCTGCATGGATAAACCAGGCCTTTTGGTTATCCCGGAAGATGTACTTCATAGGCACAGACTCAGCAAGATAATAAAAGTGAGACCTTTGTTTAACCTATATTAAGAGAGAAGCAAAAGTTATAATGACTTTGCTGCAATGGATTGATGTAACAAAATCAAAATCATGGATGTAAAAAAGAAAAAGAAATTGCTTGCCCATTTTCTATTACCATCAGACCATGAACTCTTATCTCCCCAAAGCTCGATAAGCAATTTGTGTGTGATATCTCGAGTTTTCCTGCAAAAACCACATTAATACATGTTCTGATTTTCTTAAAGAAAAAACGGTATATGGTAGGCATTGAAATAGTGTAACACAAACAAAAGTTCACCATCCTTCAATTAGAAGCCAAAAGTAAGGAAAAAAAAACAATACATGTTCAATCTCATCTCAAGATGTCCTGAAACATACTCAAAAGAACTGATCAAAGCTTTGTGCAGGTCCTCAAATGTGTGATAGACAGAATATCAAAGAAAAGATATACCAATGATGCATCATCAAAGTAAACCTATAAGCTAAGTTTCAAATAATGCATCATCCAAAAAAACAATACATGTGCAGTCTTATCTCAAGGTGTCCTCCAGAAACCATATTAACAATGATAAATGATAAATATTCAAAAGAACTGAGCAATGCACTGTGCAGGTTCTCAAATGTGTGATAGACAGAACATCAAGGAATACAAACACCAACGATGCAATATTTGATAATGCAGAAGACAATGTGAAAATAACACTTGTTTTAGTGCTCACCATAGGAATCATAACCTGGAAAATTATCTGTAGCACCTAGCAAAGTTTTCATCTTTACCTCTCAATATTATTTTTATTTAACGAAATAGATATATCTTCATCCCAAAATGGGCATGCAAGTTTCCTCACAGGCTAACCATTATAGCACGATTCAATTAAAGAATCCTATCAGTAAGCCTATAAGCTAAGTTTCAAAATTGAGAAACCGAGAAAGAGCAAAACTTTTCTAGAAACATCAACCTGTAGGGAAAAAAAAGTTTTTTTTCTACAGAGGGGATTTCGAGGTTACTCTTGAAGTCTCCTGCTGTGATATGGAGAGGAACCGTCATGACGATTCGAGTTCCCAAGTTAGTCTCAGTAAAGGCAGCCACTTCCTCTGCAACAGCCATTGTGTTGTTTGATAGCAATGAGCAGAGGCGATTTTCGTTTATTTTGTTCATCGGGAAAATAAAAACAATCACGCTGTTCCGAGCCATGTAAAGACAAGTGTTTGCAGTTTTAATGACCTAGAAACGGCTAACTGTGCGAGTATATATTTCGAAAGAGTGAAATTCCTAAAACGGTACCGTGTTATCGGAATCTTCTCTCTCTCTTTCTTCCACCGAAGGAAACCTAAAAATGGTCGTTTGATTCTCTCTCTCTCCGTCCAAAAATGCGCCGGCATAAGCAATGGCCTTTGAGACCTCTCGCCTACAGCTTCTGCTCCTCGTCGGCGGCGGAGACAGTCACTACTTCAACGGCTGCGGCGGAGACAGCAGCTTTCCCGTTGAAACACGTGACGAAGTCGAACTTCGAGACAACACTGAATGATCTGCGTTCACTCGTAAAGGCTGCAGATTTCGTGGCGATCGACCTAGAAATGACTGGTGTAACGAGCGCTCCGTGGCGTGACTCCTTGGAGTTCGATCGCTACGACGTCAGATACCTTAAAGTCAAAGACTCCGCCGAGAAATTCGCCGTCGTTCAATTCGGAGTCTGTCCCTTTCGCTGGGATTCTCACACTCAGTCATTCGTTTCTCACCCGTTAGTCTCTCTCTGTGTCTCTTAAATAGCTTCAATGTTGTTGCTTTCCTGATGGATTTGACTATAGGAGTATTGTTTTTTTTGGCAGGCACAATTTCTTTGTCTTTCCTCGTCAAGAGCTCACATTTGATCCACCAGCTCATGAATTTCTCTGCCAGACTACATCCATGGATTTTCTTGCCAAGTATCAATTTGATTTCAACACTTGCGTTCATGAAGGTGCCTCCTTTCTCTTTTTCATTTGATCCTTACGTGTGCAATGTGCATATGCATTTACACAACCATATTTGGATACCCCGAAGAGAAATAAGTTTAGTAATTAACTCTGTTTCTAGAAAGTGAGGAATTCACAAATTTGAATAATCCCAGGAATATCTTATTTGTCCAGACGACAAGAGGAAGAGGCAAGTAAGCGTTTAGAAATGCTATACGGTGAGGAGGTAATTGATTCAACGGTTGAAACAGAGGATTTAAAGTTGGTGCGATTAGCGGATGTTCTTTTCGCTGAAAGGATGAAGAAAACGATTAATGAATGGCGGTCTGGACTGTTACATGGTGGGAATGCATCATGTGGGTCTCCGAGGATGTCAAATGGATCAACACAGAGTACTGAAACTGTGTTCTACCATGTGCGTCCAGCTCTCAGTCTCAAGGGTTTCACTTCTCATCAGCTCAGAGTTATTAAATTGGTAATGCTCATAAGAACGATCTCTGTTTTTCAACTTTTCTTCAAATTGTTTTTGTTTCCTAATCTGGCAGCTCTGGGTTTGGCTTTAGGAAATAGGAAAGCATTTTGGAGATCTTGTGTACATACATTCGAATGATAAACAATCCTGTTCACAAGACTTTGTTGTGTACACTGATTCAGAATCCGACAAGGAAAATCTCATGGTACAGTAGCATTTACATTACTGGAATGATTTGTTTCTATTTGATACATGTCCATGGATCTTAACTGAGAGTGATGAAGTGGATGTCAAAGTTCAGGCTATAGAGATGATCTAAGGATAGTGTAGTTAGTAGTTACTAATTCTTCAACTTAAAAGCCTTCTTTGATTTAGAGTTCACTACTGTGTCTTTTCACAGAAGGAGGCAAAGGATGAATGCAAGAGAGCGGGGGAAAGAAAAATACAATCTGCAATCGGGTTCCGTCAGGTGATTGATCTGCTCTCTTCAGAGCAAAAGTTGATCGTTGGTCACAATTGTTTCCTCGGTATGCAAGCAAGTTACTTCTTATATGTCTATGAAGGTTTGGTAACTTAAAGATGCCTTGCTCTAACCATTTTGTTCATCTGACACAGATATTGCACATGTATACAGCAAATTTGTGGGTCCTCTTCCTTCAACAGCTGAGAAATTTGTTGCCTCCATTAACAATCACTTTCCTTACATCGTCGACACCAAAATACTCTTAAATGTGAATCCAGTGTTGCATCAACGGATGAAGAAGTCCAGTACATCACTATCCTCTGCGTTTTCCTCGTTATGTCCGCAAATCGAGTTTTCTTCAAGAAGCTCTGACTCGTTTCTTCAACAGCGTGTCAAGATTGACGTCGAAGTAGACAACGTTAGGTTTGTTTGTCCTCTATTATCGACATGAACACTTTGACTGTTTTCTGGTTTAAACTGTTTTTAATCGTATGTTTTCTCTCTTTCAGGTCTTCTAACTGGAATGCAGGAGGAAAACATGAAGCTGGTTATGATGCTTTCATGACAGGTTGCATCTTTGCACAGGCATGCAATCATCTGGGGTTTGACTTTAAACAGCACTCGCAATCAGATAACTTAGCGAAGAACGAGAAACTTGACAAGTACATCAACCGTCTTTATCTCAGCTGGACAAGAGGTGATATCATCGACCTTCGAACAGGCCATAGTAATGCAGATAACTGGCGAGTCTCAAAGTTTAAATACGAGAACATTGTCCTCATCTGGAACTTCCCACAAAAACTCAAGGCAAGAGAGATCAAAGAATGCATCTGCAAAGCCTTTGGCATGGCTTCCGTCACTTCTATCTACCATGTGGACGACTCTGCGGTGTTTGTCATGTTCAAGAATTCAGAACTCGTCGGGGACTTCTTAACGCTCAAGCGGCAGCTGGAGTCGAGCGATGGTCCAGTCTTGGTTCTTCACCCTTTATCCAAGATCCTCGAAGGAGGTAACACTGGAGCCGCTGACTACGAAACATACAAAGAGATTTGCAGCTCACACATCTCAAAGATCCTATTCTCTGACCAAGCTGAAACAGTCGGTGTCAAATCAAGAACAAGACCCAACCCACAAGGCGAGACTGAGAGAAGAGAGGAGAACACAGTCGCTGTGACTCCTACAGCATTGGATTTGATCGATGCTTTTTTGGCCAATAGAGTTGAAGCCAAAGCTGGCTAAGACTAATTAACTAAGCTCCCTTTCTTAGAAAGGCACCTGACCTTTTATTGTCAACGTGAAACGCAGTAATTTAATTTGAGTACTAGATAATTTGTTGAGTTTGCGCAAGTATAATTTAATAAAAATAAACATATGAAACAATAGGCGGATAAAGACCTAGAAGTATCAGTATTGATCTTTAAACAATTGATCCGATGGAAATATCAATCTCAATCAAGTTATCTTCTGCTTCAATTTCTTCCCATATCTCCATGATCATCATCTCCTCGTAATAGTCTTCTTTACTCATCCAATGTTTCTTCACACTGTCCAACTTCTCTTCACTTGCTGGTCTCACCAAAGAGATCTCTATCAAACCCTCGTCCTCTTCAAGCTCCTCTCGATCATGAAAATAATGCTTGGATTTCTTGTTGATCACGCCACTCGTGTGGATAACGTTAGAGAGACGCAAGATTGGCATACATAAGAGAATGCAAAGTTTCTTCAAGAGAGAAAGTGATGAGATCAACAATGTCTTATTGACTCCATTTCTTGCCATTGTTGGGATTATCAGACCTTACAAAACCGACTTATATATGGAAGGATTTGGATATGTATGTTTATCACGGTTATTGAGCTATCCAGTCGAATACATTGAACACAGAAAAGAGCTAATGGGTACAAAGACATCTCAGATTACATGGTCCCCATAATCTTGTAAGGGAGCCCATTAGATAAGGACTTGTAGACAATTGAGAAGACAGGTGTAAGATGCAGTTATGGGAGTTTCAGAGGTCAAACACATGCATTGTTGCTTTGGTTTTCTTCCGTTGACTCACAAAGCTGTTGTCTTATAATCGTGAGCCCTACAAAGAATTTGTCACCCTCATATATAAAAAATAACGATATTCCGACAAAACCGCTGCAGATCTACGCTTGGTGAATCTGAAGCTATTGTAACCAATAATAGTTTCACCTTATGCCAAGGAACTCTATTCCGGTTGCGGTTGGACTCAACCCGTATGGAGCCAAATACTTAGGGTCGTGAAACCTGCTTAGATGCCTCACTCCGCTATCACAAAGAATGGTGACAATCGTGTGACCAGGACAAAGGGTTTGAGCTACCCTCACTGCCCCAACACAGTTCATAGCCGAGGAGCTTCCAACAAAGAGCCCATCATTCTTCAGAAGAAACTTGGGAACATAAAATTAAGAAAGATATCAAGATCGCAACTTTTACTAAATCTTTATCAGTACTCTATAAAACATATATGTCAACACATAAACAATGAGCACTACCTCGACATCTCAACCGCTTCTATATCAGTACCACGAAAAGCGCAGTCAAGTTTTGCCATCAGGAAGTTTTTAGTAAGCCTGTTGATTCCAATCCCTTCTGTTATTGTACCAAATGGGTTTTTAAGTCGACGTCCTTCAGCTTCCTGTCTTGTATACATCACTCCCCGTGTTAGTTTATTGTACAGACCAGATCCAGGAGGATCGATCAGGAAGCATTTAACTCTTTCATTCTTATCCTGTTTAAAAGCACAAGAACCTTATGAGTTTTTTTTTGTTTGTTTATATAACAACACGAATACTTATTCATACAGCTGTGATTAGTATAAGCTCTGATTAAGCAAGTACCTGAAGAAACCTTGAAAAACCAGCTAAAGTACCGCCTGTACCCGCAGCAGCAACAAAGGCGTCGATGTTACCATGAGTCTGGTTCCAGATTTCAGGGCCAGTACCTTCATAATGAGCCCTATAATTAGCCAAGTTTTCAAATTGATCTGCAAAGAAGCCATCGGTAACTGAATCTGAGAATAAGGAAGGCTCTTTGTCTTCCTAAACTCTGCAACCATTAGTTTCTCCTCGTGTACACCATTTGCTTTACTCACTAGTCTTCTCTTTGATGCTAACACGTTTGCTTCCTCAGCCCATCGCCTTGCAATGTTGACATAGTGATCTTTGTGAGTTATTGACACTGGCCTCACCCTCTCAACAGTAGCTCCAAGGGCTTAAGTATTTGAGACTAAAATAAGTCCAACACGTTACAAATTTGAGTATGTGTAAAATAATGCATACAAGAGAATGTGTATCATTCAAGGGGTTTGAAAGATATAACCTTTTCAATAGCAGCATCATCAGGTATAACATGACATTTACACCCATACGCCGGAGCAACTGTAGCAAGGCTAATAGCAGTACTTCCCGCACTACCCTCTGTTACAATACCTCCCGGAAATAGCTTACCAGATTCCAAAGCCTAAACAAAGAATTAATACAAAGATTATCACGCAATTAAACGCAATCCTGAGAGTAGGACAATCGAAGAAGCTGAAATTTGAAACTTTTACTATGCTAACCACTGTTGCAGAAGAAATATCGAAAATTTTGAGCTAATAAACTATACCTCTTCAATGATCTTTACAGCAACTCTATCCTTCACGCTACCTCCTGGATCTCGCGTTTCCCAAAAATCTGAACACCAGACGAAACAAGTAGAATTAAAAGTTTACATCTTTAACTCATAATTTACACTACCAGATCATCAGACCAAACATATACTAGATAAGAAAACCGAGAAAAACCTTACATCCGGTAGCATCAGAGAGGCTATTGATACGAATCAGAGGAGTATTGCCAATGGCAACGACAAGCCCGTTTCTCATACTCAACTTGTCCTTCTTCCTCGTCTTCTTCTCGGAGACCAGGAAGAAGAAGCTCAAATAACAGTAAGAAGAAAGTATCACCATCGTTGCGGCAGCAACAACAGCGCCAGTTATCTTAACAGGCGCCATTGAGGCTCGCCTTCTCCGTAATCAAACCGGTGAAGCAAGCAATTAGGTCGTCGCCAAAGCACTCTTTCTCTTCGTTTTTATTTTAGTCCCCAATATTACTTTTAATTAACAATACGGCTCTAGCATTTTAAATTATCAGATACATCCTTTAGTGAATATAATAGAGGCATCTTGATTTGTTTCTTAAACCCGTCTCCTGAAACCCTTTTGCATACTCTCAAAATCGATGTCGTCTCGATCTCGCGTTCTCCGTGGCACCTTCAACACTTCCTCGATCCGCCGTTTTTCCTCCGCCGCCACCGCAATCTCTGAAACCACCTCAACCAACGCAGTCACGGCCGCAATCTCACCGCCTAAAAAGTCACTTACCAGTATCGTAAATGGCGAACGAAATCCCAAACGGATCGTGGAAAAGTTCAAGAAGGCAAGTGAGTCGGAGCGGTTCCGAGCTAACATAGCCGTGTACGATAGAACAGTGCGCCGCCTCGTCGCCGCAAAGAAATTACAGTTTGTCGAAGAGATTTTGGAGGAGCAGAAGAAATACTGCGACATGTCCAAGGAGGGATTCTCAGCGAGGATCATTTCTCTGTATGGAAAAGCCGGTATGTTTGAAGAAGCACAGAAGGTGTTCGACGAAATGCCAAGCAGAAATTGCAAGAGGTCAATGTTGTCCTTCAATGCCTTGCTTAGTGCATATGGACTGTCCAAGAAATTCGATGTGGTTGAAGAACTTTTCAGTGAGTTACCAAGTAAGCTATCACTCAAACCAGATATTGTATCTTACAATACTTTGATCAAGGCATTGTGTGAGAAGGGTTCTTTAATCGAAGCTGTTGCATTGCTTGATGAGATTGAGAGCAAGGGTTTGAAACCTGATATAGTCACATTCAACACACTGTTATTGTCGTCGTATTTGAAGGGACAGTTTGAGCTAGGGGAAGAGATATGGGCTAAAATGGTGGAGAAGAATGTGGTGATAGACATCAGGACTTACAATGCCAGGTTGCTTGGATTAGCCAACGAGGTGAAATCAAAAGAGCTAGTAAATCTCTTTGAAGAACTAAAGGCTAGTGGGATCAAACCTGATGTTTTCAGCTTCAATGCTATGATTAGAGGATCTATCAATAAAGTAAAAATGGATGAAGCCAAATCGTGGTACAGAGAAATTGTGAAGCATGGTTATCGTCCGGATAAAGCTACCTTTGCGTTATTGCTTCCTGCTATGTGTAAAGCAGGCGACTTTGAGGCTGCGATTGAGCTCTGCAAGGAGACATTTAGTAAGCGGTATCTTGTCGGTCAAGCGACATTGCAACTGGTAGTTGATGAATTGGTGAAAGGGTCCAAGAGAGGAGAAGCTGAGGAGATTGTGGAGATTGCAAAGACCAATGATTTCTTAAAGTTCAAGCTAAATGTGTCGTCCAAGGAAGAGTAAGTGGTTCATTTGCTACTCTCTCACTATTGTCTTGTTGCATTGTGTGAGAGACTTTAGGCTATGATGTATTTGCGGATGTTGCTCTGTGGGTTTTCTACTTCTTCGAGCATTTTCCTCTCTGGAAGGAAAAGTTGTTTCTTTCCATGTAGTTTCGGTTATTTATTTAACTGTGGCAAAAAGAAAAGGGCATGTCGTCGACGTTTAGGCAAAAGAAACACTACACATTTGATAAATTTTAGTTGAATTTATTGTTGTGCTGGAATATTTTGTATTTTCCTTAGTAGAAATGGTGTAAAATACTTCATTAATAAAATTTTCACATATCAAAGAAAAAAAGTTTCACATTTTATGAAATGCAATATCGTATTTAAAAAAAAATACAAAATGAAAGATCTTTGGTAAACACGCAAAAAAAGAAAAAACCAAAATGAAAATCAATATCAGTGGCATGGACAAAAATACCAGAGTTGAAATAAACCGACTTCCAAACAGTCAATAAGAGTTTAAAAATGAGCCCATAATACCTGTTTCCAAACACTCCCAATTAGTCATTTTCCTTTCTCCGATCATATCAAAACCCTACTTCAACCCTGCGATTCCTAGAGCTTGCAGATAACGCCGAAATCGGAAATGGCGTCTATTGCTCTTCGATCTCGCCTTATACCAAGATTAACAAAGCTTGGATCTCGTAATCGGAGGCTATTCTCTTCGGAAGCATCTTCTTCGAATTCTACCTCGAGGTATTCCTCCAAGTATCAGGAAATCTCCACTGCCCAGTCGATGTTTTCTGATTTTCCACCGCCAAATAAGCCTCCTCCTCAACTGGAAGCAGCAGCTGCAGCACTGGGAAAGGAGCGGAAAGGTCTTAAATATCTTAGTTACGGACTATTCTGGGCACTCACTGGTGCTACTGCTGCTATTTATACTCTGAATTTTGGATGTTTATGTAATGTAGTGATCCTCGCTTAATCGCTTTGTAACAGCAAGATACAATGAGAGATGCTTCTTTCTTGGACGATTTAATCAAAGAGGTAAAGTTTAATACATGTTGGGTCGGGTCACTTAGACCTTATTCGTATCTGACCCGAAATATGTGAACTTTTCTGGTCATGGTAGTGTATAAATTATAAAATAAATGGGAAATGGGTCAACAAAAACCGTTAATTCTCAAAAAGTACTGTTTGGACTAAAAGACAAATCATCTGATTGATTTAGAATGCGTTGCATCATAGACAAGATCCGATAGATAAAACATTAAAGAAAAAAAAATTAACGGTTTTTCTACACCGATATTTTAATGAGAACAGAGATCGTAAATGACACAAATCAATATTTTGAGAATTAAATATTGTTAAAAAATGATTGTAATTACCTTAACTATTCGTATCCACATGATCTAGCCCGGATACATTTCGGATAATGATTTTGAATACTGTATCCGCTATAATCAGACTCTTTGCCTAAATAAATGGGCTGATAGTTGTATAGTTGAGGTGAAGGCCCATTCTTGTTTATTGCTTACTTTGTCCCGCCACTCCGCATATTGCATAAGACCATTTTACGCCTTTAATGTTTCTATCTCGCCTTCAAGGTGGGCTAGGGTCTTAGCATCCGGAATTTGTGAAATTGTCAAGGATTCGATGAATTTGGGAGATTTGAACAAGGTCTGGGAAATTAAGGCTTTAAAGAGGAAACCTAGGGAAGATGAAGCGAGGAAGATTCTGGAAAAGGTAGCAAATCAGGTTCAGCCCATAATGATTAAACGAAAATGGCGTGTCAGGCTTCTCTCTGAATTCTGGTAATATAAGGGTTTTTTGTCATAAATGCTTTTATCATCTCTTTCTCTGCGATTTCTTTCTTAGTTGTTGTGGAAGAATTATTGAAAGTCTTGACTTTTAAGGTTTGTATTGTTGTTTTCGATTTCGGAATTGTAGCCCAACGGATCCAAGGCTTTTGGGGGTGAATGTAAATAAGGGCGTTCAAGTGAAATTAAGGCTTCGGAGGGTAAACCAAGATGGGGTTTTCTTATCTTACCACGAAATTCTTGACACTATGCTCCATGAGCTGTGTCACAACGCTCATGGTCCACACAATGCAAGTTTTTATAAACTTTGGGATGAACTTCGAAAGGTATTCATTCATCCTTTTGTATTTATTTTTTACCACCTGCACATGGAACTTGATGTGTAGGATGTTTTCCTGTTACATATTAGTACAGCTAGTATTGTTCAGACCTACTGTTAACTGAAATCTCCTACCATTGCGTTTTATTTGAGATAAATCATTGGTTGAAATGTTACTTATCAACGAGCAGGAGTGCGAGGAGTTGATAGCAAAGGGTATAACAGGGACAGGGAAGGGATTTGATGTTCCTGGGAAACCTTTGGGTGGATTTTCTCGTCAGCCTCCCCTCTCATCTCTTCGGGCAACAGCAGCCACCGCAGCAGAAAAAAGAGTGCGTGCGGGCAATCTGTCACCCTCAGGACCTCATCGTCTTGGTGGTGATAACAGCATTATGTCTGATCTTAGTCCAATTCAGGCTGCTGCGATAGCTGCTGAAAGGCGTTTACTTGATGATATCTGGTGCGGTTCCGAATCCACAGAGGCTTTAGAAGACAAAGAGAATGGTAGTGACACATGGAAGGAACCTGTTACCATCAGAGAAACTTGTACAAGCTTGACTGCAAAATCAGGGAAAAGATGTAGTAGCTGGGCCAATGCCAGTTCTTGCCTTCCATCTTCTAGTCATCAACAGAGATTAGATGTTGTTGATTTAACAGATGAAGTTTCTGAAAGATGTTCTAAAAGAAGTTGCAGCTCAGGCGATCAGGATCCTTCTTGTTCCAAAGATGAACCAAACTCTGGTATCATGAAGTCATTAGTAGCTTTACCATCGATCAGTCAAAGTGCAAACCAAAGTAGAGAAGAATCTGCAATGTGGGAGTGTGCAGAATGCACCTTATTGAACCCGGTAAGTCTTCCGTAGAGAGTGTATGTTTTTCGAATTTAAACTTGAAACTTCCTGTTATTTCTATTCCGTTTTTCATTTTTATTTGTTTTCTCCTACCAGTGGCTGGCTCCAATATGTGAGTTATGCATTGCCACAAAGCCAAAGGAAAGGGAGATGAAGTACAAAGTCTGGTCTTGCAACTTCTGCACGCTTGAAAATGAGGTGAAGTTAGATAAATATGAGGCTTGTGGTCAGTGGAGATACTCACATGGACGACCATTGTCGACTTCTGCTCCTAATGTTGGCACTTGAGGGATTTCGCAGTCTTCTACGAGGACTAAAAGTCAAATTCGTAACCATTTTTGGTTGTTCATGGTGAAACTTTATTGTTGGCATTGAGTAGAGAATGACAATAAAATATCTATTGAGCCAATTTGACATTTTTAAATTTATAAGCTTACTCATACCGTTTATACGGGTTTTTGTTTTTTCTGTCAAAGACTCAAAACTGTTGTACGGTTTATCCTGGAGATATTCTGACACTTATCAATCTAGTTTTAGAAACCAAAAAAGTTGTGTGACATGAATTGAATTGAAGGAGAAAGTTAATATATTCGTTGAATAAATAGTAAAATCGGGTTTTGTGTGTTTCAAGATATTGAAGAGCCAAATCTACTTGAATGGTTGAAATTGAAATGAAAACCTAAAATGAAAAGGAAAGTTTGGGTCCTCGAAGAGAAGATACCACTATTATTTTTTAAAAATATATATAGAATATTTTGGTTTTGATTAGTTGTTGTTTTCTGATGTCAAAATTCCAACTAGATAAGATAATTTATTTGCAGCGATAAAAACGGATAATTTATTTATTTAGCATCTAGAAAAGTAGATTACCCAACCAATATACATATATACGATGCACAAAGAACAATTTAGACGCAATTTAGACGATGATTCTCCGTTCCATTTCATGAAGAACTTCTTCCGACCCGGTTGTTTAATCCACACTCAAATCCGGCGAGGTTGATTGGTGGGGAAGCATGATAAGGTTCCCGGTTTGACCATGGACCAGACATCGTATTTAACCGGTTGGTCTGATTAACCAAGTTTATTTCTTTCTTTTTTTTTTAATTATTGGAACTGGTGAATCAAGTCACTGTTGCAAACGTAAATCCAAATGCCTTTTGAGAAAGCGAGTTTAAAAGTTAGCAATTATGCAATCAAAATAAGAAAGTTGTCGAGAAGGATTATTTTGATATTATAATAGTTGTCCCGTAATAGAAATGTGAGGAAAACAGAGGAGCCAGTCTGAAACGGAGTTATGAATAATCCTAACAAATCAAAAACCGAAAGACAAAATACTTTGACATGTTGAATTGTTTCTTAATACAAGTTTTGTTCATTTTGTTTTAATACAAGCTTCAAAATAGCATTCATCTTGTCCCTTTTTATAAACTTATCCCGTAACTAAAAACATCTTATTTCCCCCTCATTCTTTGAATCATTCTCGTTGTTATCAGATTGGATTCATTTAGTTAGCTTTTATCTATTATTGACTGATTAGATCGGATCTTGTGTTTTCTTAAAAAAAGTTTTCTGCTGAAAAGGCTCTCTAATGAGATGGTGTTGCTTTCATAATATGCAGAGGCAACTCCAAAGGCTGTTATGAAGCTGATGAATGTTGAGAGTTTGACCATCTATCAAGTCAAAAGCCATTTGCAGGTACTAACTCAATCATTTTAACCTGACAGAGAATTCAGAAAAACCATTATAAGCTAAGTTTTCTTTTAATCTGTCTTTTGTTTTTGCCCAAGTATAGACTAGCCAAGTATATGCCAGAGACTCTGCTGCTACTTCATATATATGATCATCTAAGAAATTTTTTATTTATTGTTTCATTGTATTTTAATTTCCTGGGACAGAGAAGAAGATTGGTAACTCAGAAGACAAGAAACGAGCTTCGAGTAGCAGTGAAGTAGATGGTAGAAAGAAAGAGTGAGACTTCCTTGATTCTTGGATTATGGGATATGTTTACAACATTTTCTTTCAAGATTTTATCTTCTTTTATTTTTATGTGCAGAGGCATATGGATAACGGACGTTCTACATATGCAGATGGAAGTACAGAAGCAATTGCATGAACAGCTCGAGGTAAAGCATATCGTTTTTTAAATAACTCCCACATTAATGAAAGATTTCATTAAAGATTTTCTCTCAACCAATTCATGTACTTGAACATGTTACTGCTGGTTGAGTAGGTACAGAGATCACTTCAACTACAGATAGAAGAACATGCTAAATACTTGGAGAAGATCTTGGAAGAACAACGCAAATCTCATAAAACCGATGTATCTGCAGTTAAAGACGACGAATGTGAAACGTCCCAGGCTTGAAAACTGAATATCCTTTGAGGTAGTAAGTAGTAGACTCTTCAATCTCAAGATCTATTTGTTGTAAATACGGTCCACTGTAATTTGGTAGACTTGTGTTTACTATATGATCCAATGAATGAAATATATTTGCCAAATTCCTATTGATATTTACAAAAGAATCAATCAACAAATAAGATGGAATTTTGCAGTCAATACAAAGAATATGACCTAGAATTTGGCATTTCCCTCTTATATATGTATCTCCTCTACTCTTAACTTATAATTAGCAGCTGCTGAAAAAAACCCAGCAGAATTCGAATCCTCGATAGATTTTGTTGAGAATACAGCAAACATGTCTTTTGATCAGATGAGTCAGCAAGTGAGGGTGGCTTCAGAAGCCCTTTCCTGCATCATCTCCATTACAGCAGCTCTGCGCCTTTTGTCTGACTGATGCTGCTGCCTATTACTAGTCGCTCTGAAATTTCTGTTGGAGAAAATAGATACAAACACACAAAAGTTAGCTTATATATAACAAGTGGTTTTAATCAGTGTCAAAAGCATCTTAAACTCTATGTACCTGCATTTAGGGACAGTGCACCGGGAATCTCTACAGCAGCGTGCATGGAGTCTAATGAGACTCCAAACCTTCTTACAATAGGAACAACCTCGTAGACCAGTCTTACATTCTAGACAATGTCTGAACAACATCCTCATCCTTTGGCACCCTTGATATTGGCACTCTGAAGAGCAGCATGCAATTGCATGTACCAGCAGATCTTTTATCTTCAGTATCAACAAATCTAGCTTTAGTACTCTGATTCTAGCAGCTATACACACAGAAACAATGCAAACATAGGTAATGGGGCTTATCAGAAAAATACCTTATCCATCTCGATTTGATGATAATTTTGATTAGTTTGCCCATTCTGTTGTACAACAGTATCCGTAGAAGATGACCGGCTTATCAGGTTATGTGAATGGTTGATAGAGGCCTTAGAGTAACAGGCATTGCAGACATCATAGCCAGGACAAACTTGGCAGTGCCAGCCTTGAGCATTTTCAACTTCTTGTTGGCAGATGGTACATATCGTCACAAAAGCAGGCGCAATTGGATTGTGAAGATGATAAAGAATCATCATGGAAGAATGCTTAGCCCGCCTTAGTGTGTCGTATTGATAGTTATTCCCTTGGCAAAGATTCAAGAAAGCTTGTCTATTATCAAAGAATTCACTCTCGAGGTTATCATCTTTGTCCTCAATCTCGGTGGGAACGTCTTTGATGGCTACCTGCAAAAGAGTCACACCTTGTCAGTTTCCAAGATACAAAAAAATAAAACTTTTAAAAACCATCAAAGAAACTTACAGGAAACAGCGTGTGTTTATCTTTCTGATTTATGGGATGTCTCTCTTTCTCTATTCGCTTCTGTTCCACTTCATTACACCTATGGACAAAAGAAAGTTGATTTAATTGGAGTATTAGATAATACGAATATGATCATAATGTATTAAGAGATCTTCTTACTTGTCACAGATCTGAAAATTCTTGCATTGATTGCAAACCCACCGATTTCCAGATACCATGAGAGTACAACAATGCTTGCAGCAATGTTGCAAATGAACCATTATAAAATCTTCCTTCAAAGGACAGATGATCTCACCAAGCTACACAAAACAAAACCAAATTAACAAAACGTTTAACCAAAAAATGCATGATCCTTGAAGCAATGAGAATGAGAAGTTACCTTTTGCATGAGCAATCGATCCTTGGAGGCATTAACAGTAAGGTCTAACTGTCCAACTTCTCTCAGAGCTCTTCTGGATATGATCTTTTTGCTCAATCCTTTTCTATTTAACTTTGTCACATCACCATCATCTTCTTGGCTCATTTGACGTATTAAATCCTCAGCAGCACCTGGCCAGTAGTCCCCATCAAAATATGGCAACCTTGCAGCTGTTACATTAGCTTTACATTCCCCAGACTGGAAAAAGAACTGATCATAGAGGTTTGTACATTCAACGACCACGTCTTCCCTTGAAGCTTTCCTTAACATTGCTAAATACCTGGAAAAAAAGAGAGGAATGTGATTAGTCCTAGCACTTGACAAACAAGTAAAGAAACAAAAACATAACGTTCGATTTCTTACCATTCCCTTAGTTTTTCAGCCTTGGGCGTCTTCTGGATTTCAGGATGACAATAAAGAATATAATCTTCCCCCTTAAGTGGTGGGCATGCCCATATATAACAGCTTGTAAAACCACGTTTCTTACAATAATCGAGATAACCAATCTGCAAAATCAGAACAAGTCTATGCTGATAAGCCTCCGTGTACTCATGAAGCAAAACATGAAACCTTAAGAAGCTGGGATTAGAGGATAAAATGGCTTACCAGAATTTCATGGTACACAAACGTGCGTAAGCCTTCTCCAGACATGGTTCGAACCTCAGGTCTGAAATATTTAACTGAGTCCAGATATGAAAGATATACTCGCCGCTGATTGGGAGGTCCAGATTCTGTTCCAAATTCCTGGACGAACATGCCAAATAAGCATACTTCCACATTTTCAATCTTCTGAAACAACAAAATGACCTGAAATATATATAAAAAGTACATCTATGTAAGTGCCAGGCAAGCAAAACACATGAAAATAAATAAGAAGCAATCATGAACCATATCTACCTTGGACTTATAAGGGAACTCAGCTGGATAATTTTCTTCTCGGAAAAGCTCAAGGAAACTTTCCTTTACTTCTAATACTTTATCAATCGATGCCACAACTCTGACAGTAAGTGATTCAGCTCCAGGGACCTGATATTCATCAATAATGAAAGTAGATGGTTATCATAATATTTTGTTCAAGTGACCTTCAAACTAAGACAAACATTGCCATCAAAGCCTATAGATGAAGTACCATAAACTATGAGGTGTCTAATACTCTAGCACTTATCTATTAGCAGAGGAAAACAAACATAAGATTAATCAATAGAGTTAGAGATCATCACCTCCTCGTAACTTTTTCCTAGAAATCTAGCCCTCTCTTGTCTTTCCTTCTTCAACTTTTTGAATAAACGCTCCTCTATATGGTTGCTAAGAGCAGTCACTGGTAAATCTTTTGCCCCAGGAATGGCACTCAGTGGTAATGGTCTTCTTTCTCCTTGTTCCACCTCCTGTATATAGCAATTAGGACATGTGTACTTGGTGGCTTCGCCATGATTTCTTCGGCTGTTGAACAAAGCACAAATTTGATGCTGCCAGGATTCACACTTATCACATTGCACCCACTGCATGGAACCATTGGTTTAGACACGAGAAAAAAACAAAAACAAAAAAAGAAGCAGCAAATTTTAGTAATCTTATAAGTCATAAGGCATACATACCGCTTCTCCAACTTGTTCATCATTTTTCTTCTTCTCAAGCCTTGCTTTTGGTATAGAAGTTCCATCAACAGAAACAGAGTTTTCACGCGTTTCATTGTAGCAACGTGTGCAGACGCAATGCCGTGACTCACCAGCCACAACACTATAGTGCAAGGCATTCCTCTTGATGCGTACACCACAAGTTGAGCAGTAAATAGGTATTGGCTCAAATACAAGCCTCTCAACAGCACATAACTGGCAAGAACTCACAGACATGGAGCACCCCATTGCTTTGTTTTTTTCTGCCTTGGTTTTACTCTGCAAATAGAATTACAAAGAAAGATAAACTCGCATCATCCACTTTTCACAGAAACAAAAAAGGATACAGAGTACACAAATATTGGTCAAACATTATATTCCATATCAAAAAAGAACTCAAGTTTAAAATTTTTACCTGGCCTACCCATTGACGAAGACTGCGGATATGCTCCTTTACTCTCTGTGGAGTAAACATTTCAACGAGCGAGGAAATTTCCATCTTAGAAGCATCTACAACGTCCACAGACTGTTTCACATTCTCTTCCTTTGGTGCACTCATTTCATTCATACATTTGGATTTCTCTTGTCCCAATAAGCAAATAGTTTTGTCATTTTTATCCTTGGGAATATCTTCAGCAACATGCTTCTCCAGCTTCCTAGAAGCATCAGGAACATCTATGTTCATAGGCATAACCTCAGCTCTGACACTTTTGTAGTCTTCACTTTGCAAATCATCTTTCTCTTGCATATTCATTGACGTATGAGGTTTACAGACAACACCACAACCTGTCTCAGGAGTGGCATTTTGAGAGGGTCGCTCTATTTTCAGGTGCTTGATTGAGCGTTGCAGATCATTATCAACAGATAAAGCTTCAATGCCTCTTTTGTTATATTGTTTCCTCAACTTTGAGGATTTCCTCGGTTGACAATTTAAACTAGCTGAACTACACTTAGCCCCACGGAGAAGTAACCTTTTCTCTTTTTCCTTTTTCTTGAAGTTTTTGACGAATACACAGATAGGGCAAAATTCGTCCCTGCACTGCTCGTAATGAAGCATACATTTCCGAGTATAACCACAAAGGTGATGATATGTGCAATGAGGGACCTTGCAGGGTAGTATATGTCTCATTAGCTTTTTGGTTTTAAAGCAAACCTTGCTAGTACAATTATCTTCAGTTGCCTTGCAACCACGCACATGGGACAGAAACAGAATCCACCGCCTCGCCTTCTCACAGTCTAGACCACAATCTCCATTGACCTGTTTACTTGATGTATCGTTTCCATCCCCAAGACATTTCTTCTCAGCAGTGCTTTTAGGAGAAACAGTTTGGCTGCTTATTGGCGCTATTGCAGATGAACAACGATAAACAGCTTCAGGCTGCATAGGAGTTTTTTGACACAAATTTACCCCAACATGTTCTATCTTTCCATTATTGTTTTCTGATATTTCAGTTGATTTCTGTAGAGATGACTGCCTTTGAACCAAGACTGATGCCGACCATTTTTGATGAGGTTGTTGTCGGAAAGATGGAGAAGAATTCAGCTGACTGCTATGGACAGATACATTTTGAGCAGCAATAGAATTGTCTTTAACAACAGTCTGTTGGTACTGCAACTTGGATGGTTTGAATCCATTAGTAGCCTGTTTCTCAAGAGCTTCTTTGTAGAAATCCAAGCTTGGTACATGATTGACAGGAGCAGCTAAACTCGTAGCTACATGAATCGGATAAGCATCCTTGTATAGGAAAGGATCTTGCTTATGTGGTTGAACATGATATAGCTTTTGAGAATGTTTTCCTTGTTGCACAATATCATGAGCTTGCTGGTGAAACCCACGATCTAAGAGGTTTTGACTCACCAGAGCCAAATACTCACTTGATTGGAAACTACTATTACCGATCTGATGAAGTAGTTGAAGATTTGGCAATGGAGTTTGTTGCATTCCTTGCAGATGTGACTGATTACTTGTGAAGGTATTTTCAACTCTCAGCATAGGATTCGAGTTCAATGGAATTGAATCTTGACCAACTGCCATAGAGCCGGATGACGTAATAAAAGGTCCGTAGAGATTACTTGAACCAGAAGAATCAGCGCTGCTCATTGAATATCCTTCACATGAAAAAAAAAAAGCAACTTGTAAGAATCAAAACCAATATGAATTGCATAAAGTTCAAGAGAAGAGTGGAAGGGAAAAGAGCTAGATAGATAGGGAGATTACTTTGCATGCGTTTAACAGGATGAAGCGGAGGTTTAGATAAAGTTGGAAAATGTGTAGCATTGAAGAGCTCTTGAGAAGTCATGGGTCCATTATTAGCAAGTGGTACATTGTCCATCCTGTTAATTCCTACGCCAGTAGTAACAAGAGGGCTACAGATACCAGAAGTAATTTGGTTAATATTTGGCCTATAAACATCAACCATCTGGTAAATTGCACCAGCAGATTGCTCAGGAGGCCCAATAGAAAAACCTACATTAAATAAAGAACATGTAAGTATATGTTAAAAAAGAATCAAGAAAGAGTCAAAATAACTTGAGTAAATCATGTATACCTCCACTGTTATTAGCGGTCATGGAAGTACCAAACGTGTAGGTGGGTGTAATACGTTGAGCTCCTCCATTAATGCCAACAGAACTTAGAGTAGTAGTAGCAGTAGCAGCACGCCGCTGAGAAAACATTAATCTTAGTTTAATCAAAGAAGAATCTACTCGGTCTTCGAGATCGGTTAAATCAGAGTAGTCCTCCTCTGATTTGGCAGACTTGAACAGATCCTCATCAATCAATCTTGTAAGAGAAGGAAACTTTAACAGCTTGTTAGGATCACTCTTCGCAGAAGGCTGCTTGGTTAGTAAGATAGCAAAACTGTATGAGAATGAAGAAAAACAAAATCAAAACATTGCATAGCATTGAGGCATTAATGGAGAGTAAACGAAAGAGACAAGTTTTCTTACATCCTTGTTCGAATAGCATTGCGTCTCCTGTCTTGGGAACTATTCTGCTGAGGAGAAACAATAGGAGCCGGAACGGTAACAGAGTTCTGAGCAACATTATTCATATTTAACTCTGCATGTGAAGCTTTATTCGACCTCTGAAAGTGCAAAACCATCGCCTAAGTCAAAAACAAGGTCAAACTTACTGAAGCAGGAGACTATAATAGTAAAGCACCAACACGAAGCATATTAGATACGCGATTAGAATCAAATAACTCAATACGCGAGCGAATCAAAACCCTAGACATCGAGAAAAAAAACAAGAAGAGAAAAAGAAAACCCTAAAACCTTAGCAAAATCTGGAATTGAGTTCGCGGTTGTATCTAAAGGAGAATGATCCAAATCAAAACCAAAGAGATTAACAACAGAGATGGTCGGTGACTGAATCTACACGTGCGATTGTGACGGGAACAATGGCCACCAAAAAGAGGATTTGTCTTTATATCACCTCCTGGGACGTGCCAGTTTTTTATTTAGCTGACAAATAAGTAAATATACCTTTTTATATGTAAATAATTTGTAATAAATAATATATTTTTAGCTATAGGATTAATTAAGAGATCATGAATATGTTTAACACCGTGTAATTTCAATGAAAGTTTAATTGATTTTAAAGATTTAATCATATTCAAATTTTAGCTCTTAATTATAGTAATTTTGGTAAAATTTAAGAAATCTACAAGAAAAAACACTTAAATTATATTATTTTAATTTTACATAGAGAAATATTTAAATCACTAGAATATTACACATATTAAAAATAGAAAATATATATAGTAAATAAAATGGTTTATAAAATTATATTTTGGGCTAAAGATCTTCATCTACCTGAGATGAATTTTCTAACGTTACATGTAATTTGTTTAGGAGAATCTCTTAACGTCATTGTTTAGTCTAATTTTTAATGTGATGGGCATGCTCTAAAAAGTTAGACTTGACTTCATGGCGGTCCAAATAATTGGGTAAATAAAATCACACTACATAGTAATCCATGTGCATAGTAGAAAAATATCTACTTTATATTTCGTTAGTTTATATAATTATAAAATATTATTAATATTTTTAAATTATATTTATTAATTTTTTAATATTTTATTTATTATTATTATATATGGTTTATATTGTATTAACTAAAATTACTAATATATAATTCGGTATTATGTTTGTAAATAAATTTATTTGATAATTTAGATTATAACATAATTTAGTTGTAAAAGTTAAGTTGTGTTATGTATATAGTTTCACATTATTCAAATAATTTATAACAATTTAATTTGATTCAATATCAATTATTATCAAAGATTAGAAATTCGATATGAGATCTGTCATGACCCATTATGATCCGTTTTTATCTACTATGACTCGTCTTGACCTGTCCTCACCCATTGTAAAATTAGATTAGAACATCTCAATCCTGATTCAAATCTAGATGATACAATATTGGGTCCTTTGAAATTAAATCCATATACTCTTTGAACATTTTTTAAAAAATTATATAAATATTTTTGACATTAAAATTGATAACATCTTAACTTTTTATAAGTTAAAAACTATATAATCCTTAATAAAGTTAAAATATATATTAGTTTAAATATTTATAATATTTTAAACTAAGTATTTTAAATAATTTTATTTATTTTATCGATAAAATTATTAGTTTAACTAAAGAACCAGATTAAACAAATATTTTTTAAAACTTTAGATGCCTAATAAGTAAGGTTTCTTTTTCATTTAGATTTGAAATCATTTAAGTCATTTTTATAATATGACTCAGAACCATTGCTCAAAATTTTTAACCGATATGGGACATTCAACACACGTTTTTTTCATCGATTGAGTAAAATATTTCCGTTTATAAAAATTTGATTCACAATATATGTAGAAAATCTATATTTTTACTAACTATATGTATTATATGATAATTCAAAATAAATAATATGGTATAAGTAGACGAATCATAATTTTATATCTTAACAAAATCTTTCAAAGATAATAACTTTAAATAAATAATATGGTATAATTAGATATCAAATCTTAGTTTTTAAATTTTGATTGATTAACAATTTTTAAAAAAATAATTTTAATTTTCGTCCATAATTAATAAGAATGAGAAATGTGAATTTAATTTTTGAGAAACTAATAATTATTTAAAATATTATTTATGTTTTTAATTTAATTATATTAGTTTTATCGTATGTTTAATGAATTTATTTAAAAACTATTGAGCAATTTTTTTAACAAATGTGGGACGTTGAAGACATTTAATCTTCATAAATTGAGTAATATATCTCTGTTTCTATAAAATCAATTCACAAAATATGCAGAAAAATCTATATTTTTATTAACTATATGTATTATATGATAATTCAAAATAATTTTAAAAGAAAATCAAACAAAGATGATAGAAGAATCATAATTTTAAATCTTAACAAATTCTTTCAAATATAGTAAGTTAAATTAAATAATTAAATAGTATGTTATAATTAGATATCAAATCTTAATTTTTTTAATTTTGATTGGTTAATAATTTTAAAAAACTTAATTTTAATTTTCGTTCATATTTAGTTAGACAGAAAAAATAAATTTATTTTTTTGAAAAATAATTATTATTTAAAATATTATTTACAATTTTTAGTTAATTATATTAATTTTGTGATTATTATTGTATTGTTAATGATTTTATTTAAAAAAAGTAAAACCAATAGCATTTTATGTAAAATAACACATGAAACTTGGTTATTTTCTTTTCAACATTACTTATAAAAATATTATTTGGATTTTCGAAATATTATCTCATAAAAAATATCGTAATTCAATTATTCTCTTCTCACCGAAAATAATCGAGTAAAAACGAAATATTTTTTTAAGCAACAATAATGAACTCCATTTTTTCTTGCTTGTTTTCCTATTCTTCTTGACTTTCTACCAAGTTTCATGATCAGAAAGTTTTAGAAATGTATCATTGTTATTTTCTAGGTTTCCACTTATTTGTTACATTTTAAAAGAGATTACATCTAGAAGTTAGATCCATTATAAATATTTTTTCTGAAAATATATTAAAATAATATGTAGAAATTTATTTGAGATTTAACATCTAGAAGGTGATCCATTATACATATTTTCTAAAAATATATATGTATAACATATAGAAATTTTAAAATAAGTATAAATAAGTATAAAATCTTAATGGTTATAAACTTAAATTTTTTTAATCTTTGGACGATTGTTTGATTTTTTCTATGTAGTGTAAACTTTTCCAATATTTCATAATGTACATGTAATCATATATGTAATATGTTGCGTGTGCGAGCTGTCGTTTTTAGAATTTGAAACGGGACACAGTTGCATAGCCAAAATAGTAAACGAGAGTTGGTTCTTTTTGGAGGATGAGGCTGAGTGGCAAACAATGGCAGCCACAATTTCGCCGGCGATTAGGAAGCAAATGAGCAGCGTTTCCGTCGCAATGAAGGTCGCCGTAATCGGAAGCGGAAGTGAGTTTTCTGAAATTCATTCATAGTTTTTGGGTTTCTTTTTATAGAAATAAGTTTTCAAATTATTCATATCGGAGCAGTTTCCGGAGCCGTGTATGCATCGACACTGGCAAGGAATGGCGTTTCCGTCACAATATTCGAGTCGGGTCGTGGACCCGGTGAACGTATGTCTCAAAGAAGGTTCCTTTTTTCCCAAATTCTATTCCTTTGCCATTCAATAGAGATTATAGCAGAGGGATTGTGTATTTGTGAAACTTGAAAAGTGTTTAACTTTGAGCAGACAGGGAGATTAGTGAAGATGGGAAGGAGTTGATGTTTGATCATGGAGCTCCATTTTTCTGTGTGAGCAACTCTGATGCAATGGCCCTTGTTCACGAATGGGAGTCCAGAAGTTTTGTTTCTGAATGGAAACAAGTTTTTGGGAGTTTCGATTTTGCCTCCAACAAGTTTCTTGGCATCCAACAGGTTTATTTCATTTAGAACTGTGCTTGTTTGGAAATCTGTAGTGTGATTACTTACTTGTTTCTGTCTATTCGTTAGTAAGATACTTGAAACTAGGATTGTTTGATCCCAAGTAGTCAATATTATGCCTTTTATGATTCATCTTGGAGTTTGAAGTTTTTCTGATTCTATGTTTACTGTCTAGGAAGGGGATGCAAAGATGTATGTTGGTGTTCCGGGCATGAACGCTATATATAAGGCCTTGTGTCACGAGTCTGGTACCTTTTAGTCAAGAGATTTAATTTAAAGCTCTGAAACATCAGTCTCTGTATCAACTCTGTGATCTTAATCGTAGGTGTAAAGTATGTTTGGAACTGGTATTGCCAAGCTGGAATGGTTGGAAGAAGAGATACCATGGTTGTTGAAAGATTCAAAAGGAGAAAATTTGGGTCGTTTCGATGGAGTGGTTGCATCAGATAAAAACATTGTTTCTCCAAGGTTTACTCAAGTTACCAGACTCCCACCGCCATTGGGTAAGACGTGCACGAACTCAGTCCTCCTACAGTTACCGTTTTCAATGTTATATGATCACATTTATCTCTAATCACTTTTATTTGCTTTTCTAACACAGACTTGAGTCTAGTCCCGGAGTAGGCAACTAAGCTGCAAAATATTCCTGTGCTGCCATGCTTTTCTATTATGCTAACTTTCAAGGAGCCATTGTCTTCGGTAAGATATTTGCTTGCCCAATCTGTCAATGTTGGTAGATCAATCTACTAGCCAAAGTATTTAAGTTCATCTACATAAGTTTGCCGAAACAGTATTCTACTGAAAGCCTTAGCAATTTCTTTCGTTTGCATATTCTATGATTCTTGAATCTGATACCAGTAAAAGGCTTGTCTTCCAAGAACTCAGAGATTTTGAGCTGGGCTCACTGTGATAGCACTAAGCCAAGACGGTCTACTGATAAGTAGGTCGCTTCATAAACCAAAACAAAAGTGTGAAATTACAGAATTTGAGCTTTTGCAACCAAATGTATGGCCCTAAGATTGCTTCAGTGTTCTAAAAATCTTGAGGGTTCTGATCTTGTTTTTTTAGTGAAAGATGGATACTGCATTCTACTCCAGACTATGCCAACAGTGTTATTGCCAAAACCAGCCTCCAAAAGCTATCGAACGAAATACTAAATAAAACAGCTGAAGAGATGTTCAAAGAGTTTCAGTGCTCAGGCTTTGTTAGTTCTCTCCCCTTTTTCATGAAAGCCCACAGATGATAAGCATCCTGACTCTGAGTCCTTCTGTGATACTCTTGTCAGCTTAATGATCTGTTATCTCTAGGGCAATGCGTTTCCAGCCAAAAGCATAGCCGTAGAGGAGAGGTGCCTCTGGGATAGAAACAGGAATCTAGCAATCTGAGGAGATTTCTGTGTCAGCCCAAATGTCGAAGGTGCCATACTCAGTGGATTAGCTGCAGCATCAAAGCTTTTTGCAGACTTCCAGCTGCTTATAGGTACCCTATTGAATGTATTCCAATTCCTTAAAACAGAGTTACATCCCCATTATTGTATAAAGATTCAACTAGAATCATGTAAAGTGACAAAGACAGTCTTCCTGGTGAACTCTATATGCTGATGAAACAGACACATATCGGGATATCATGTGATCTTCCTAAATTTCTACTTTGTTTCTTGAGAATGACAGCAAGCACAGTTCTATCTATAAAAGTGTCATTTGAAGTACTTATCAATGGTTTCGATAGCTACATCTTTGAAAGCAAGAAATCTAAATTAACTTGAAAGCTTCTGCTTATTTAATGTTTACGAACCGGAAAATGCCTTTGCGTTAATGAATCTATGTGCATTCGTAGACTCAAAGGATTCAATATATTTTCTTACAAACTTGTTATTCTAAGGTTTTTGTTCTGAAAATTGAGTCTGATCATTCATATTCTGTTGCAGGAACCACTCCCTTGGCTATGCAATCACCTATCCCATCAAGTCCACAGGTAATGATGTTTCTTATTATCTTTTTGATTAATCGTTCTAGAGGACCCTGAAAACCTGATCCTTACATTGAAACAAATGGAACTAGGATGAAATATATATACGTATAACGTCTTAAGTGGTATTTTACATGAATCTACTGAGTACAAGAGTGAGGAAATGTTTGTACAATCAGACACGCACACTTTATTTCCCCTTGAAGAATTGTTCCAATCATGAATAAGAATATAGCAATAATAACTCTCGTTTCACTGGAGCATCAGCAATTCCAAGCAGTGCTTGGAATACCAATGCCGGTCAAGAGGCTGTCTGAGCTACCTTCTCCATAATTCTGTGATTCTTTAGCCCCGAGGTTTCCATCGATCTTAGTAAGCTGACTGAGCAGAGCTCTGAGAACCATCTGATCTGAAGAACAGAACGAGTCGAGGCCAGTGAGCGTGGCTGGGGCTGAACTACCAGTAAACAAAGGGTTAGGGTTCTTGCAAGGAGTCTTGAGTTCAGAGATTGAGTTGGTTAGGATTGGGTTTAGGGTTTGTTTCTTTGACAAATTGGAGAAGCAGGGAACATGCTCATTGATGATGAAGTGATGATCATCGTTGAGGTAAGAAGAGGGTTCTTGTTCAAAGTTGGTGTAAGGATCCATCAGTGGAGGAAGAGATGCAGAGGCTGTCTCATCAAAACAGCTTCCCATGTTGTCTCTACATAAAACTCCTTCTGTATTCTTATGGAACACTCTACACAAGACCCAGTCTTCCTGATTCCCTCAACAACACATGAAAATAGAGATTTACTCTTTACAGATTTGCTCAGAAGAGATTGACTGATTATCAATAACTGGAATAAAACTGTATACCTTTGGAGAATTCAGGGAGTGATTGGGGGGATTAAAGGATCCTTGGAGACGAAATTCGTGCATGACCCAATCGGTTTTCCGACCTCGAGGAGCTCGACCTTGATAGAACACCAATGTCTTCCTCATCCCAACAAGCTTGCCCTTTCTTAGAATGGCTCTGTCTTTGCCGGTGGCTTTCCAATATCCGGTGGCCGTTGCTCGGTTTGTTCTAAGCCCTGTCGCGTATTTCCGATCTCTTTGGCTGTAGAAATACCAATCTTTCCCTCCAACGCAGGCCATTTCTGATCATTTGAAAGACAACATCATTTTTAAGCATAAAAGAGTGGCTTTGTTAAAATTAAAATTACAGGATAATGTTGAAAATAAATTAAAATTTTATTGATAGTTTATGAGAATCTCATAACGAGAAACATTTTTTTCTCTTAAATATTCCATATTCAAATATAACGGCTATACAACATTATACGATATTAGAAGACAGTATACATCCGTGCGGGATTGAACATGTGATTCTTCAACCAAACCATCGAATAGGAAGCCGACGCGTGTTGATGAATAGGATTAATTGATTTTATTTTTATATTTTATGTTTGAAATAAAGAAAAATATCTTCATTAAATAATATGCAGTTGAAGGGTCAATATCTTGATTTGATAAATAATCAGGACCCATTAGAGGCGTAAGCAAAGGAGAAGGAGAATACTAATTATGATTAAACCAAACGAATTTATTTTCTGAAGCTAACCAAAAAATGTCGCACTCAAAGCCAAAGTATAACCTAACAAAATCGAGAAATTGACCTTTTCGTCGTTATTATCTAATTTATATTATCCGAAGCTTTTTCAAGAATTTTGGTTGAGGATAACGCCAAGAGTGTCAACCTCTCATATAATTATATATGTTTCTAAGAATTTCACAACTATTACGTAATATATGTATATATATGAGTTATAAGTATATGATCACAAAAAAAAAAACTTATATGTATATATGATCACACCAATATTGTTATATGTTTGCTTAAGGATTGTATGATATATAGACTACACTGTATGAAGTAAAATAAATAAGGTGACATCATCTTAGAGTTGAAGTCGATAAGGATCAAACTAACTTCAAGTCTTATGTAAATTTTGATTAGTTATGTTTTTTCTTAAAAAAAATCTTTGATTAGTTATTTTGTTTCTAGAAAACCATGAACACGGACGGACAAGAACATATCTCATATAATCACGACGACATTTAAATAATGGACCAAAACAAATAAAAGTAAAACAAATATGGATTAAAGTTATGTTGGAAAGAAAGAATGAAAACGTACTTGGGATGTCCCAAGGCTCGCACTTGTTGAGATCGACTTGGATCAAGACGAGAGGTGGTGGTTGATTCATGTGAAGGGATCGTGTCATCAAGTAATCGCAGACAAGCTCGTCGTCTTTGGGGTGAAATCTGAATCCTGGCGGCAACTTTGCTTCCACCATGCCTATACTACTTTCCTTCATCTCTTCCTCCGTCTCCATAGTCTCTCTTTATTGATCACTCTCTCTTAATTTTAGATTTTGTTTGCGAATGATTAAAAGGAAAATAGAGATGAAGAGAGGGTTAGAGAATTTAAAATAACTATTGGGATCATAATTTGGGCGTGTCCGAGGAGGAAGGCCCGCGGTTTAAGTAGTAATTGCCCACCAAGCCGTCAATTTATTTTTGTTGTGATCTCTATTAAATTAAAACGGTTTAAAAATCTAATCCAAAAAATATATCATTTACATAAACAATATTATGCGGATAAATTTTAACATTTAGTGCTAATTAAAATTACATGAAATAAAACGATAGGGAAAAAGAGCATAATTTTTTGATTCTGACAAATTTTTCTATGCGAATTGAGAAAACATATCATTCTGTCATCGTAGATACACTCTTCACCACATCAGAACGGTCTGTAAATTATTATTGTAAAATTTTATATCCTCCATTTATTATAAGATTATTTAGCTAAAGACGCAAAAATATATAAATATTTAGTGAAAAAACATTTCAACCAATTAAAATGTTTATGTATAATACACACGATAATAAATAATAAATCATTATAAATTTTGCAGAAGAAGTTTTCAAAAAATCAAATTATATAAAACAAACAAAAAATTATAATAAAAAAGAACAAAAAGAGTATTTTACTCTAATGATTTTAATGTACATGTATATAGATAATAATATAAAATTTCTCCATGATTTATGCTAACATTAAAATAATGAAAATGTTTAGGATTAATTGTTTGACTTGGTGATATATAAGACACTAAAATATATAAATTTTGGCCGCACAGCTATGATAGTATGAATTTACAAGTGAAATTCAAAAGAAGAAAAAAATAATTCATGATAATTTAGTGGTTGAATGACTATTTCAGATTAGGAGACTATGATTCAAGTTTGTTTTACGGTCAATTATATCATAGTTGACTAACATAACAGAATTGATAAGTTTTTTTAGTCTGGTTTTTTCCTACTAAAACAGAAACAGTGGATGGCTGCCATGAAACAGAAGACAACGATTAAAGAATGCAATAGCGTCCATTTGATTAGTTTGTTATTTACTAATGGTTTAATTTGTGAGCCGTCTTTGAATGGATTAAGCATTTCGAAATAGTTTATTTTACTAGTACTATTAGTTTATAAGAAACACATGTCAGTTTTTTCTGATTATTATTTGCCTTCGTCATTGGAAAATGATCTCGCATTGTAATCTCCGTCTTTAATACGCCAATTAAATCGACGTCAATTCAATTGCTTCGTTTAAAAACCACATAATCCGAGTGAATCATTCATGTGAACAGCTGGATCTGAGAGGCCTGTGTGGCCCAAAGACGTGGACCATTCATCTTGCCCTATTCGGCATTCCACAATTTATATTTATAATAAAAAACGGTGAATAATTTAATTTATTATTAACCAGTAGTCATCACTCATTACATGGATTTTTAGAGATATAAATACTCAAACTTGGCCTTAAATGTGGACAAGTCTATTTTATAGCGGCGACACGTGTATAAAACAAAGCCAGTGTCATTCTCGTCGCTACCTAAGATCATCATATGTTACATGCTATGCTAGTAGACGTTTATTAACAAGCAAATCTTGAAAGATTATTAGCGATTACAATAACGATATAAGACATCGAATGTTAAAATGTTGAAGACAAAAGTGAGACAATTGGATTGCCAAGAAGAAGAAGCTGGTCCATAAATATGTAAGATTCAATGAAAGCGTGGTCAAAATATTGGGTTAGATGTTGTCGTTTGTGACCTTGGAGAAGTGGAAGTGATGGCCACAACAACAATATCTTTGTAGTTGACTTGGTCAAACTTCGATTCTAATTACTTTTTGATATTGGATAGAGACAAATCTCTTTGAGCTCCTAATTAATTTTCAATGTACATTCGGAATTATAGTTCATCTATTCGGTTGGATAGAACCAAAGTTCTTGGACTCAGTGCGGTATCGTGCATTCCATTATGATACATTATTGTATGCTTTAACCCATGCATAAGAATTATTGTTCTTTTATATATACGATTTTTCGGCTGAGTTTTAAACTCTAAACAATCACGGATCTTTTATAACCTAAATTTTACAGAAATTAAGGTCCATTACCGATTACGTAGACAATAAGTTATTCGAATTCGTTTTCAAGCAATAAGAAAATACATTTTAATAGGTGAAAGCATCATTCAACTATATATTTCTAAATGTATATTTTGTGATTCAAATGATTCAGAATTATTATTTGTTTGTGCATATATGCCCTTGCTTAAATTTTGAATCCAGACAAAAGTATTCGACCGGTGGGTGAGATACTAGATTTTATGTTAGCTCTCACGCTTCATTCCAAGAGTCACTTCCGATATTTTCTTGGCATATATTTTATTTACTAGATCAATGAATAGTAATATAAATACCCACAAAGGCACAACCCTATAAGGAAATAAAACCATACTTATTGATATTAATGTTTTCAGCTGTGTATTGATATTTCGATCGATTATAATTTATATTATATATAAAAACGCTTCTCGCTGGAGACTCAGACTTTCAGCTATGTATACTGAATATTAATACTTATTGAAATTAATACTTATAGTAATATTTTCAACTGTGTATTGATACTGAAAATATAATAGTTACATATATTTTTCAGCTACATTTATACGTGTCCAAATATGTATTGATACATTGTATTGGACAAGTAATTATATATTTTTCAGGTACATAACTATAGTTATATCTTAATAATAAATCTGATTGGTAACTTCTAACCGCTGTGGTAAATATATATCCACTTTAATAGTTACAAATCACAAAAACAATAGCAATATAACAGTGTCAAACGGTATTTTCATTTTTATATATGTCGTTATCCCTTACACATTCTTATTATTCTAAATTTCTAATATTGTTTACTCTTTTCAACTTTTAAAAATATTACCACTTTATATCATCAACTGGAACCATTATACAAATGTTATTGAGATTAAAAAAATATTTACTGATTGCACATAATTTAAATTATATGCATTAGGCACTTGCTTTTCGGCATCCTCGAAAAACAATCATTAGAAAGTAAAAAGAAAAATTGTATCATAGAAAAGACGATCATAATCATAGAAGGTATTGATGTTGTATCTTCCGATAACCTCACACGATCAAGTTAGTATGAATGTGACTTGATCGTAGGGGTAAGACTTCTAAATGAGTTAATATGCAGTTGTTATGTGTTTTCTGGTGAGTTTGTAAAGTAGTGTTCTCTTAAAATAGTTTTTTTTTTTCTCGAATCCTTCTTTATGAAGTATTATAGAGTTTATCTTTATCGGGTTCGGATACCGGATCACCACTCGGGAGAAATTGTCCATTTGTGGCTCTTCCGCATGAGTCACAGGCTAATAGGTTCAGAATGGGTGCGTAGCATCCTAAAATACGTCACTAAAATAAACATGCTTGGCATCACCATTCACCTACCGGTTCTTGCTTAGTAAGGGATAATATTTTTTCTAGTGTTCCTACTAGTTTTGTGGTCTCTCGAGAAGCATAATTAATATCAATTTTTGGAGGCCATAAATTCAAAAGATGAAGACTCTGAGCGACACTTTCACCAACTTTTTTAGATCCTTCAAAGAACAAAATTTAGAGGGATAAAACTTTCCTAAAGATCACTCACCGTCACCTTATATATATGGTAGGATTAATCTGAGGCCATATCTGTTTAACAAAGATTAATAGACAGACACCTAGGTGTTTAATTAGTTATAACAGTATCACATCCAAAATTAGATTTTTTTTGTTTGCCAAATTTTTTTTGTGTTATATTTGTGCTATTAATTGGGAAGCATTATCAACTTAATGACATGAAGTTGTTAAAATTTATAAAATTTTCAATTAATTTTACAAAAATTAAATATTTAAACGAGAATATGATTATCATATCTAAAACCCTTATCCAATCTCTTATAACAAACATTATCGAATAGATAGTGATTTAATAGGAAATGGTTATAAGCAAAAAAAATTCTGATGAATACATGACGAAACGGTTTTCTATGTTAAAATAGAGATGCCTAGGTTATATACTAAAATAACCTAAAGTAAAACCAAATTCAAATCCCTAATCAAATTGTTAAAAATGTTTTGATAGATTTATTAAATATAAAATTTAAATGAAATGTCATTGGAATAGAGAACAAAAAAAACTTTCATTATGTAAAATGTATGTTAACTAATATCTATGTATCCAAACAATCTTCACAATTAATTCTCTACTATCCATACAACTAAACACAATTAAAATATTTTTAATATTAATTATAAAATAAAAGATTTTCATATAATCTAAAAATCTCTAAAAAAATCTTTATAGTAAGATTTCTATATAAATAGTTTATGAAAAAATATTTAAAAATAAATAGAGTAGTATTTTTTTGTTTTTGATTTGAATTATTTTCTTAAATTACTAATATTAGTACAGTAATAAAAAATTTATTTTAAATATAACAAATATATTATAATAATAATAATAATAATAATAATAATAATAATAATAATAATAATAATAATAATGTGTCTCTTCTGGAAATAATATAGTTAAAGTTATTAATATATAAAATTTAGTATTAATAATAATTATTAATAATTTTACATTGTGGAGTATTATTTTAACTAAAATATCTGAAATTTTCATGTTTTGAGATTAATTTTTTATTAATTTAAATGAAATAAAAATAAACTATCAAATTTTTAATTTAAACCTAAATATAAGAAATCATTTCAATAGTATTTTAACAAAATTTTATAATATAACATATCTATATATATATATATATTATAGAATTTATAAATGCCCCAAATAATTACAATAAATATATTTTCATATGTATGTAATTTGATTTTTCTATATTATAGCATTTTTTAAGTAATTCATTTTATTAACTACACATACTTTCAAAAACCATAATAAAAATTTGATTGCTCTAATATCGTTATTTGTCAAAATTAATTTGCTATTTTAAAGATGAGTTTATTTCTTGTAATGGAACGAGAAATAGTGGGTAAGAACGAGAATGGATAATTTGGGTAAGAAAAACACTACTCGAACGATTTTTTATTTAAAAAGGACAAAAAAATTGGATAACGGTATATTATCTGAAAATTAATATTGTTAAATTCAATTTTCAAATTCTCACTAATTTAGATACGGATTGACTATTAGAAATGTAAGGATCCAATTCGAGACATATATTTTGAGAATTTTGGATAAAGTTTTAAAATATTTAGAGAATATTTAAGAATTATAATTTTTTAGATAATTTCTATTAATTTTATAAAAAAATATATTCAAACGGTAATACGGTATCATATCTAAAATATTTATCCAATATTTTATAACAAATATTATAAAGCAAGTAATTATTTAATAGAAAACGGTTATGGGACGTAAATGTTCTGATGGATACGGGACAAAACAGTTTTCCGTTTCAAAATATAGATGTCTAGGTTATATACTGAAATAACACAAACTGAAATCGAATCTAAATCCGATTTAACACTACTAATCAAATTGTTAAAAATATTAGGATTGATCTATAAAATATACATATAACATCATTTATTATTTACAATTATGTTATATCTTAAAATTAAATATCAAATAAGTTTGTGCTATAAATATAATTCGCACTTACGTGCGAATCCGATATTAATACTTATATTTGATTAGCTACGGATTAAACCTTTTTTATCAACAATGAAGAGCTCTTGTTGAAAGAAAACATAAAATTGTATAGGCATAAATACACGAAACGAAACGTGTGCTTATCAGACTCAATTATTGGTAGGTGACCATAATGAGAGAAAATAATAATTTTTTCACATATAAAATACAGATAAAACAAAATAAATAAATGCTAAGACGAACCAGATCTAAATTTCATTATACACAAACATGACCGAAAATAGTATAATATTATGTGAAATTAATGTTTAAAAATCAGACATAGTTAAAGAGATTATATTAAGAACGAAATAACAATGATTTTGGGCCCATTATATAAATAAAAACCCATTAAAAATGACCGACCCGAATAGATTCGGTAAATGAAACCAAGTATGGGGAGTGCGTACGGTGTACCTGAGGGTGAGCTGTATATATATGCTTGTCTCTGTCACTCTCACTTCTCTCCAAACCCTTAATAAAAGATATTTGTTTGCCCCAAAGATTCTTCTTTTTTTCTTACCCTATCAATAACTCAAATTCAAGATAATGGCTTCCGCCTGCGTTAAAAGTGCCGGTGTTTCGCCGGAGAATTTCTCGGCTTACGGATGGACGAGCCCTCGTATGTCTTTGAGCCGAGAAGACAGACGTTCTTCCTCCGTCGACAAGGAACAATCTGTTCCGTTACCGGAAAACCAAGATCCAGTGGTTGATTTTGAGTTTTGTCTTGAAGATCCGGTCACAATGCTCTCCGCCGACGAGCTTTTCTCCGATGGAAAGCTCGTACCTTTGAAGTTCTCTGGCCCGACGACGACACCAACGACGGTCAATACGACGACTACTGAACCGAGGGGATCACCGGATGTGCTTAAATCATGCCGGAGACTTGAAATGGAGATCTCTGATCTCTTCTCTCCTAAAGCTCCTCGTTGTACGACTAGATGGAAAGAGCTTTTAGGTCTCAAGAGACTTGTCAACGCCAAGGCACAAGAATCTGTTAAAACGACGACTTCATCTTTTACTTCTTCCCCAAATCCCAAAACGTCGTCGTTTAAGCAATTTCTTCACCGGGGATCTAAATCCTCCGCCGCAGCCGCGTCGTCGCCGTTGCTGAAGGAATCAGATAACTCCGAATCGATATCGATCGCCTCTTCACGTCTCTCACTCTCCTCATCGTCTTCCTCCAGCCACGAGATCGATGAGCTTCCAAGACTCTCACTCGACCTCGACAAACCAAGTCCTAATCCTTTCGCTCCGTCTCGGACTCATTTACGCAACCCTAGCCAACCTAGAATCAGATTAGCAAAGCCGAGACGGCATCATCCACCGTCGACGCCTTCCGTTGACGGATCATCATCATCATCATCGGCGAATATAACCGCCGGTGAATCTCGGGGAGTCACTGTGACTGCGGATAGTCCGAGACTTAACGCCTCCGGGAAAATCGTGTTTCACGGACTAGAAAGAAGCTCAAGCAGTCCCGGAAGCTTCACCGGTGGACCTAGGATGAAGCAGCACCATGGAATGCCGAGATCTTACTCGGCTAATGTCAGAATAACACCGGTGCTCAATGTACCGGTTTGTTCGTTGAAATCAGGGCTCTTCTTCGGTCAGCTTTTCTCATCATCGTCGTCTTCGTCTTCTTCGTCTTCTTCTCCGTCCCCGGGGAACAAATCGCAGTTAAAGAGCAACGGCAAGAACCGGATCAGTCGAACCAGGCTTGAACCGAAATGCGAACAATTAGAGAAGTAAACCGGATTGGGTCAGCAGGTAAACCGCTATGATTTTTAGGCTGATGAAGGGAAAATCTTAACGCTTTTGTTTTTTCCGGGGCTGTCTTGTAAATTGAAATTTTATTTGGGGACAGAATATGTAAATACGGTTTAACAATTTATTTTCTCGGTTTATCGCATTAATCACAGTCTAACTTCTTTCATAACCACATCGATCGAGTCGTTAATTTTACTCGGAAAGACCAAACAGCAATAAAAATATATTTATCTGTTCACGATAAATTCAATTAATATTATTAAAAAAATCTGACCAAAAAGTGTGATATGCTTGCCATGTTCGGAGATCGCTTCAAAAGATTTCTGTATGTTTAAAAATAGTTTTGAGAGAGTAACCTATAAACGTTTATTGAATAATAAATATAGAAAATGTGACTTTAATTACTGGTTAGGGGATAATTTCTGGTTTAATTAATCATTAGAGTTGCGAAAGAAAAAGCAGAGGCAGATATATCACCTTTTTGTTTCCTTTTTTTCCTAATAATGTGTTTGCATGTAAGTGAGGATCCAAATTGCAAATCCCCGTTAGTCTTTGCTTTGTTCAACTTCTTAACTTGGGTATTTTTAAATACGACAGCTTAATAAGCTTAATTTAAAAGAAACAAAACTTTGTAACTTTAATTAAAAGACAGCTTTAAAATTTGTTTAAAACAAAAAGTAGAGATAATTAGTACTTGGAATGGCATGTGTAGTTAGTAGAGTAGAGAGGATAGAGTGAAATTGGTCGGTTGGACCAAATCAAGAGGATCTTCGATGTCTTCACAAAACATTTTAGACTCTCTACTTTTTGCAATGTTCAAAAAGTTGACAGCGTAGCTAATCAGACTTTCAAAGTCTACTTAGCATCTAGGGATTAATTATGCACTTTTTTTTTTCTTTTTTTTTAAACATAAGAGCTCTAAACAATAAACTCTAATCGCGGTTAGTCAGAAATACAAGACCAATCAAATGAAATTCGATTCACTATGATTACTCGGCTGCATTAACAAAAAAATCGATTATCTAGACCAGACTAAATGGCAGCTAACAACAAATTTTGTTGATTTACAGTAACATTATATCATCGGACATGTATCCACCGAGTGATTATTTAAACAACCAATTTGAAAACGTTGAATTTTAGTTGAATCGGTCATGTCACATTCTTATTGAATCTATTGTCTAGATTGTGTTTAAAATAGGTATATAAATCTGTGTTTTGGAGATTTGAAGAGACTGAAGAGGCAATTAACGTAACAATCTAAGTAATTAAGAGGTAGATCTGGGATAATTGATGAATAAATACTGTTAGAGGTCAAAGCGTGAACAGAGCTGTCATTCGTAGTATAATAGCGTCGAATAATTAATTATTCGTATTATTTTTAGAAATATAAGATATAATAAATTAAAAAAAGTGATTCTGCAACATCGTTTCTTAAATCCCAGCCGTTGGATTCTTCTTCCACCCAAAACCGCCACAACGAATACATGCAAAAATACACATTATGTATTTACATCTGTAATATATGATTTCACATTACTTCAGTATTACTTTTATTTTTAGTTGAGAGGCAATTATGATTTTCATAGAAAACTTTCTTCAATATAGGGAGTCATCATATCATACACAGACAATCACTTCAGTTTGTCATACTTAACTTTAGTGACAATTAGCCGTTACGTCAATAATAGGATCTATCAAATATCAATATCCATTTATGAACGACATAACACAATAAATTAAGCCTATAACTTCATTGCTGCCTTTATATACACACCATCTAACTTTAGATCTGAAATCTGAAATCAATGTAAATAGTCTGACGTGTCATTTTTTTGTTACCGGACCTATCTTTCTTTTGTCGTTTGCTTCATTTGCTATAGGAAATATTGTAACTATATCCAAAATTGAATCACATTCAAATAGTTAGATACATTGTCCTAAATCATTAAATATCATTTCATCCACCGATATTACATTATGTGAAAATACATAGTGATAATGAAGAATTGGTTATTGTAAAGATTCTCACTCTGCTCTTTTTGCATCTGTCTTTTCTTTATTTTTTCATTATAAACAGTGTCACGACAAATGGCTTAAGTATAAAGGGCCGACAAAGATGAAAAATTAGTTACAAATAATCGGTCGTTAAATTAATGTATAGACGGTAGCTAATTATAATTAACTTTTCATCATCCTTTCTTGATCTTGTTTTCTTTAACAAAACAAAACGACAAAGCCTTTATTAGATATAATATAATTAATCATATATGGTGTTCATGCTGAATTTCCCTATATTTATTGGGGGGGGGGGGTTGCTAGACTCGACACGTAAATAAATATTTGATTCAACATCTATATATATAGAACTCAAGATCTATATTTTTCTGATAGGTATTTGGAAATATCTATATGCATTTTTGAATGAATGACATATTTGTGATATGGAACAGAGAAACTAGTTGCAGAGAAGAAAGGACAGCACTTTAGCTGGGTTCTTAGCTGTTTGTTACAAAGAGCCTGATACAACATTGAATAGTGATAGTTGAAAAGCTAATAGTACAAGGAAGTAAGAAAGATAACAAACAAACAAAAAATTTGAAAAAATAAATAAAGAAGAAAAAGTTTGTCTAAAGGTGAATTTATATAGTGAATAAAATGTGTGTATCAGTATACATTTTGGTGTAACAAGTTGCAATGATAGAGCCAATATTAGGAGTTTATTGACCAATACAAGCTGCAGGCCATTGTCTTGTCTTCTTCGTATCTTCCTCTGTACATCTACGTACTTTCTTGTTCTTGTTCCTCTCTCGCTTTTGTCTCTCTCTCATTTATTATTCATCTTTCTCTATCGCTCCTTTTCAAATTTTTGTATAAATTTATGTATTTTAATTACAAACGGTAAATTATGGAGTAGTTTGAGAAGATAAAATATAGGAGACCTATGCATGCTTAGGTCAGTGATTAGGGCTTCGGCTCTTCAAGCAGGCCTTCTTTCATCTTAAGATAAAAGTAATTATTTTTGTTTGGTGTAATTATTTCGAAAAGTGAAAGGCTAGTCCATTACAAGAAGAGATCTCTGAATAAAAGCTATCAAAGAGTTTTGTTACGTCACATTGTCCGTTCTCGTGATTTTTATTTTCTTTGTTACCGAAAAAAGGGGAACATATATTAATTTTTTGGCTTTCTTTTATATTTATTGGTCTTTTGTATGTTTGGCTTTTCTTGGCGTTTTAGACATTTATAAAGCTTACTTGTCTTCTTTACCGTTCTGAGAAAATATGGATTTTTCCCATTTCCGGATATCTTATCAAAATAAACATGCATGGTCCGGATTAAGCCACGTACGACCCGGTAATGAGTCTCCAGTATAAAGATGTTTACACACTGGATCAGAAATTGAAACAAGGCTCCTAAATAGACTCGTCGGGCCATTATAGGCCCATAAACCGGTTCGAAAAAGCAGGAAGAACTAAACCAACTCCTCAATCGCAGAGCGGAGAGCACGGTTAGGTAAAGTGTGAGATGAGAAAAATTGAGATTTGTCATTGGCGACGTCTTGTGGCCTGTGTTAAGCCATTTCTTAATAGCTTCTGCTTCGTATGTGAATCCATCGGCAGCAAAGTGTGGATCTTTCATGACCTCCTGCAAAAATATAAACCACACTAACATATTATAAGAGCGTATGATTTAACTTCTTTTTATTTCATTTTTTTTTTCTAAAATGATTTTCCAAATCATATATTATTTTTCGTTTTACTGTAAATTTGCCAGGCATGTTAATGTGTTAATCTGGTAAGCTTCTAAAACTGAAGTATTATCAATTTCGCTTGTTATGTTAATTTTGATCGAAATGATAATAATACTTAAATGTTTTTTGTGAGATTGAGTCTAACGCAAGTTATCTTCTTGGTAGAGTAATGGTCTTGCCCGTGTGATAGGGCAGAAGAACGATGTTGGAGGTTGACGCTCTTCCACTACCTCTTGTGCTTTTCTGAGAGCACTGTCCCTCTCTTCTCGCATTGCATCTGCTTGTAGGCTGTACGATTCGAGTAGTCTTTTGACACTCTCGAGCTCTTGTTTTTCTCTATTAAGAGTATCTTCTGTTTCTTTCCTAAGACTAAACTCTCGTACGTACTTGTTGTGCCAAGCTCTGACCTGTGAGGTCAGGTTCTCTTGTTCTGCTAACCAAGATTCAAGCTGTTGCTTCATCACCTCCAACTCTTCCCTCTCTCTATCCAGAGCAATTACTGAATCATTCCTGAGAACCATCTCGCAATCGTAGTTGCTCTCGAACTCCTCGGCCTTTAAACGCATATCATCTCGTTCATTTTCAAGATTTTCCACTGGAAGCTTTAAATTCTCTATCCTCTCCAGTTCTATGGCAAGAACAGTCTCTGCTTCATACTTTTGCTCCAAGGCTTGAGCTTGTAATTGAAGTTTACCTTGTTCTTCCTTGTAAGATTTAAGTAACCGTTCCATCATCTTTACTTCTTCCTTTTTTTTAGCAAGTGTATCTTCTGCTTCTCTCCTAAGCTTGACTTCTTCATTGTAATTGCTCTCCAACTCTACAGCCTGTAAATCAATCTGTCGTTAGAATACTTATACCAAACAATGATATGCTTAAATATCATGTCTATAAGATGGTTGTGTTATACCCGAGAACTTTGAATTAGTTGCTTGAAATTTTCAACAAGGACCTACATTACAATTAACACTATGCTCTTAATTAATGTAAACCCTTAATTAGTAAACCCAAGGGTGAAAAAAGGCAAGGCAAACCTGTATTATACTTTTCCGAGTTGTTTCAGTGATCGTCTTATTCTTGAAAACTTCCGCCGAAACACGTACGCACTGTTTTGATGAATCTCCAACAATGTGATTCAGCAACATAAACAAGTGGACTTCTTCCACGAGACTCTTTGAGTAGCTAAAAAGTTAACCAACGTTTAAACTTGTTCGCATTCAGAGCAGGTATGACGTGTCTCTTCGATGTTGGAGAATAATTAACTTCGGCCCATAAGATGGAATTTAATAAAAAGGCCCATTTGTGTATATTGTCAAGCCCATGGAGTTTAGTGGAAACCCTAGCTATAAATAGAGGAGGCTCTCCTTGAGAAATCGGCGAATCTGAATTAGGCATCAACAACAATGAGAGCCAAGGTACAGTAACATATCCTTGTTCTTCTATTCAATGTTGTTATTTTTCTTTATCCATCATATTCGAACTCGGGTTTTTCATTAGCGTTTTAGATTCGTCTCTTAGAGCTTATCTATACTTTTAGTTGCATACATTTATGGATATATATATATATATATATATATACGTAGAGAGCAAGATGTTAGATTGTACAGTGCCTATGTTATATATAAGCTCAGTTCAGTCCGACATAAAGATCTTAGGATTGATTTTAGAATTTAGATATGCTAGTATAGAGATTCCGCAACGATCTTCATTGTAATGTTCTCTGTGCTAGCTCAGTTCAGTGACTTAAACCTATAGAGATCTCATAGGTTATGTTAACATTTGTGTCACCTCTAATATCAATGTGCTATGTTAAATCCAATTAGCAAAATAATGATAATAACGGCTTTGAATTGTATATGTGCAGTGGAAGAAGAAGAGGATGAGGAGGTTGAAAAGGAAGCGGAGAAAGATGAGACAGAGATCCAAGTAGACCCAATAAAATGTCTCTGTGATTCTGTTTCGACTTGATTTCTTTTTATTTAAATTATGGAGTTTAAATACTTTGGGATGTATTTAAAACTTATTTATATATCACAGATCCTTCCTTATCTCTCCACTGTTTTCAAAATTGACTTATCGTCCAGACAATTTTTGACTGGTCGGTCATGCAACTATCAGACGATATTTGATATTGCGAGTGTTTAAAAAATTGAGCTTAAGATTATAAAACAGTCTTTAAAGTTAAATGGACTAAGTAGAATCTATAATAAGCTCAGATTATTAAAACATGGGCAAATATGAGGTTATAAACCTTTACCAACACATTCTCCGTAATTGCGATAAAAAAGATAGACAAAAAGAGGCAAAGAGTCGACGACGACACTCCTAATTAAGCTGAGAAACTTATTACAATGGCGAGAGCAGCTTGTAGCAGTGTCGTTACGGCTCTGGCTTTGTTGCCGTCTAAGTCTCTTCTCTGTAGAAACCAATTCCTCTTCTCCGGTAAATCCAAGTTCGTCGGAGTTTTGACCCTGGAGAAGCGGTGCTTTTCTTCCAAAGTAAGCATGAGCTTGAAAGCCGGAATCGTCGGTCTTCCTAATGTTGGCAAGTCCACTCTTTTTAACGCCGTCGTAAGTGTTATCTATCTTTCTCCGTAGATGCTCTTCTAGCTTCTTTCAGGCATTTCGTCAAACACCTTTTGTGAATGTCTCAGGTTGAGAATGGAAAGGCTCAAGCTGCTAATTTCCCCTTTTGTACGATTGAGCCCAATGTTGGTATTGTTGCAGTTCCTGATTCTCGTCTTCAAGTGCTCTCCAAACTCAGTAATTCTCAGAAATCAGTTCCTGCATCCATTGAGTTTGTGGACATTGCTGGTCTTGTCAAAGGTGCTAGTCAAGGCGAAGTGAGATTTCATTTCTCTCCTCTCTTTCTCTATCTCAATGCCGACAATTCCATACAAGTTTTGATTTTTTTTTCTGTAGGGTTTAGGGAACAAGTTCTTATCTCACATTAGGGAAGTTGATTCCATTCTCCAGGTTCATTTCTCTCCTTTGTTTCCCCTCAGTGATTGCTTTTTTTGTTACTTGTGGATATGTAACTGTTTGGCTTTCAGGTGGTTCGATGTTTTGATGACAACGACATTATTCATGTCAATGGCAAAGTTGATCCTAAGTCTGACATTGATGTCATCAATCTTGAACTTATTTTCTGTGACTTGGATCAGGTACACTCACAGTCATTCTCTTCTTACTCTTGTATAACTTTTATCGTCCGCTTTAGTTCTGTTTCAGTGTTCAACGAGCTGTCCATTTCTAGCTATGCACTTGCGTGAACATACCCTTTCTGGTGTTTAGGAATTTGTTTTCTTGATCTTGCACAAGGAGAGTTATTGATCTTCGTTCTTATCTGTGTTCAAAACACTCTAGAACACTTTTTTATTAGATAGAGTTGATAAAGCTGATTTACACCTTTTTACAAGAAATACAGATTGGTAAACGAATCGAGAGACTTAAGAAAGGGAAGGCTAAGGATTCACAATCCAAAGTCAAGGTAATGCTCCCTCCCCCCCAAAACTACTGAGTTCTCAAACATTTCATAACCCGGTTTTCTGAAATTCACAAGAGTACGTGATATTCTATGACACAGGAGGAAGCCGAAAAATCTGCTTTGGAAAGAATTCAGGAGGCCCTTCTGGATGGGAAACCTGCACGGTCAGTTCCATTGACTGACCTTGAGAAGGAAGTTGTAAAGCATCTCTGCTTGCTTACAATGAAGCCTATGATATACGTAGCAAATGTTGCGGAGACTGATCTTGCTGAGCCAGAGAAGAATAGTTACGTTGAAGAAGTAAAGGGTCTTTCCACGGATTTGCAGTCTGGACATGTGGTTGTTTCAGCACAGGTCAGGATCATTGTCTATTTACATCTTATGCATTGACGTTTTCAATGCCTGTATCATTGTTCTTCCACTAGTTGATAAAGTTTTCCTTTCATGGAAGTAGGTTGAGTCTGAGCTCACTGAACTTCCTCTTGAAGAACGCACAGAATATTTGAACTCTCTAGGTGTCAGCGAAAGTGGCCTCGGGAACCTTATCAGAGCAACATACAGCTTGCTAGGTTTGCAGACGTACTTCACTTCTGGTGAAAAGGTGAAGAACACATACAAATACTCTCAAATCACACTAAACCTTCTCTTGAATGTTGACATATATCGTCTAAAACAATCTATTCTCTATGCCAGGAAACAAGAGCATGGACAATACGCGCAGGTTAGTTTCCAGTCAGTAGAAACTGCAATATTTCCTTAGAATATGAAGTAATTTGGTTGAAAATTTCGGGTGACACAGGGATGAATGCCCCACAAGCTGCGGGTGTAATTCACTCTGACTTTGAGAAGGGTTTTATTAGAGCTGAGACTGTAAGCCTTGTTTCGCTTAAAGAATCTCTTATTCAAAGTTCTGAACACAAAAACTGGAGATCTAGCTTCAACTGTCTACTGTTTGCTTTATTCTCAATCGTTTTTGTTTTGTTTAGGTTGCATATGAAGATTTTGTCGCTGCTGGGTCTCTTGCCGCAGCAAGAGAGAAAGGGCTTGTGAGTTTCTTCCTGATGTCCATAAATTGAGCTGCTTTGTAACAAGTTATCTGACGATTCTCTTCTCACTCGGAGTTTTGCTTGAAATTATATTCGTTTTGCAGTTGAGATCAGAGGGTAAAGAGTACATTGTTAAAGAAGGAGATGTGATGCTTTTCCGTTTCAACGTATAGCATAACCCTGAGATCCTAATCATTTCTTCACAGAACAACACAGGTCGTGTTTCTACACGGCTTTTATTAGTTTCATTGCTATTGGTTTTGCAAAATATAGTGATATATTTCTTTTATATTTATACTCGGAGGAAGTAATTTCATGTGAGACAAAGATGAGATGAAAAGTTGGTTAGAACAAGAAATTACAGATTTCATGGGAATGGCAATGGGATTATGCAATAGTCATGTGAATTGACACCAATCATACCATTTTACATGAATCTCATATTTAGTTTTTGTGGGGGTTTCTCTATATTTTGGATGTAATGGTTTTGACTGGCAAGATACAAGAATTAGAGTTGCTGCCAAATGCTGACATTTTGGTTTTTGATGATAGCCAAACAACACAGAAGAGGGAAATAACTAACCTTTTAAAATTTATTATTCTATACAAAAGAATAAGAATATAATTACAATACAAGAACCAAATGTAATAGAACCTCATAACAGAATCAGAAATAGCAACACTCAACCAAAAAATGAAAAATTACAAGGAAAACAGAGAATCAAGACAAAGAGATCCGTAGAATTTGTGTGTGTTTGTGTGGGAGTCCCTAGAAGACACAATCCAAAACGCAGCAGCAGCAGCACATTGCAGCCAAACTGCAAATAGAAAGCAAACAAATTTCAATATACAAAAGAAAAGAAAGAAGAACCAAACATATATGATATGGTATGTATGAAAAAAAAGATTAACTTACCATCCACGTAAAAAGCCACCACTGCCTTTGCTTTTTGTCTGATGAGGTTCTACAGTTTCGGGAGAGCTCTTCGCCATCACCGGGTAACCCATAGGTGGCGCCGCCGTCACGTAGGGTGCCTCTGTCAATGTCTGCTTCATTTCTGCATATTTATAAATACATGTCATATTATTATTAAGTATACGTTAAACTAATCTTAACATATATCAACAATTGTATAATGTGTAAGAATGATTCACCGTGTTGTTGATGATACTGAACCATTTATGTATAAAATTAGGAGAGCTGATGATGAATGATTTTTGGAATTGTAAGTATTTTGTGAATAGCTTCAAAGTCTATATAATTATACATTTCTGACGTTGTCTTTGCTTCTCGCTTAAGACATTATATTAGTTAGGCGGGTCTGTTGGTCGACCAACCACAACACAACACAACACAACGGTTTTCAAATAAAACAACGACGCTTCTCTGATTCTGGTCCTCTCCGAAGTTTCCAGGTCAAACTTAGGCGTTCCACGAAAGAACAAACGCTTTCTCGCCGGCATTTGGATAATAACCCATAATAAATCTTGTCATATCACGCATCAGCAAATTATATAGGGATTAGAGGGTGATGATTAGTAAATCTCTCAATATATATATACCAACGGGCCTGTCCTAATCATAAACTTCAACAATCTAACATCATAATTACTATCATTAACCTAACATATTACAATCTCATCCTCCGCCTCTGTACATGTGTACCTAATGAATTTAATTATATGAATGTTATGAATAAAAGAGTAAAAGAGAATGAATAAAAGCGTAGACAAAATTAACACCAAAATATTTGCGATAACACAATAAAAGAGTACTCAACTAGAAAAGTAAAACATTAAAGGGGGATGGTGAGAGATAATGTCATCAATCCATCATAACAAAAGAGTAAAACAAAAAAAAACAAGACAAAAATAAGGAGTGAGTAGTAACCAAATAAGACCAGCGTAAGAAAAGGTCTTGCTGCTGCTTAAAGCTTGTCTTCAAAATCAGACAATGGAGTCATCTGTTCCTTCAAACCCTTCCTCTTCCTGATATCAGCCACCAGAACTGAAGCCTGAGTTCCTGCCTCCAGAGGGTCAGAAGACATCATGTCCCAATGATCAAACACACACTGTGGGAAGGCCTGTCCTGAGGTTGCTGCCCTTAGCTGACTTGAGAATCCAAATGACTCCACCACTGGAAGATACGCCTTGATGTTGTACAATGGAGTTCCTGGCCTCTGCATCTCCTCAAACACATGTCCACGCTTCTGATTCAGCACACTGTAAATTCCTCCAAGAGCTCCCTCTGGTGCCTGAATCTCCACCATATAAACTGGCTCCAAAAGTCTGGGCTTGGCTGTGATCTGGGATGCGTATATGACCCTTCTGGCTGTTGGGATAACCTGACCACCTCCTCTGTGGATGGCGTCAGAGTGAAGAACAACATCACAAACCTCAAAACAGATACCTCTCATGTTCTCTTCAGCTAGAGGACCTTCCTTGGACGCCCACTGGAAACCAGCCACCACAGAATCCTTAATTTCGTTAAGGTACTGAACTCCCTTACACATATCAACCACCATGTTAGGCCCTGTGGTTTCGGGTCCAAACGCCCATATCTTCTTTGCCAAATCCTTGTCCCATCCAAACTCCTCGGCCAAGATCTTAGATCTGATCTTAGGGTCATCTCTTGGTCCAATACGTCCATCATCAATCGCCTCAGCTAGACCATCCTCCAGGGGTCTGGCTTCCATATACAAACGGTTATGTTTGTTTGGGGACTTGCTCATGACAGTGCGGACTGATCTCTCAAGGACAGTCTCACGGAACGAGACGACAGGGTCCGACTTGATGATCTCAGCACCGCCCATGAAATCATCCTGAAGATCCTTCAAACAAATCTCAAGATGAAGTTCTCCAGCACCAGCAACAATGTGCTCACCTGACTCTTCTTGTGAGCACACAACCATAGGATCAGACTTGGCCAGCCTCTTAAGTCCCTCAACAAGCTTGGGAAGGTCAGATGCAACCTTACACTGAACAGCAACACGCACAACAGGAGACACTGAAAACTTCATGGCACGAATGGGGTGAGCATCAACTTCCTTCTCGTTAGTCAAGGTAGCATTCTTGGTGATGAACTGATCCAACCCAACCATGGCAACAGTGTTACCACAAGGAACATCTTCAACGGTCTCTTGCCTCTTACCCATCCAAATGACAGTTCTCTGAACACTCTTGACATACAGATCCTTCTTCTCGCCAGGGACAAAGTTGGGGCCCATAATTCTGACCTTCATACCAGTAGAAACCTTACCAGCAAAGACACGACCAAAGGCAAAGAATCTACCCTTGTCAGAGGCTGGAATCATCTTAGACACGTAGAGCATAAGAGGGCCATTAGGGTCACAGTTTCTAATGGCTGTGGCATACTGATCATCAAGAGGACCTTCATATAAATTCTCAACACGGTACCTCTGAGCAGTGTGGGGTGATGGCAGGTGAAAGATCATCATCTCAAGTAGGGCAGTACTTGCAGGGAGCCATGTCTGCATGACACGCTTCATCAAAGGTTTACCAATCAGATCCTTCTCATCAGACTTCATCTGCACACCAAGCTTCTGCAACATAGGCCACAGCTTGTCCTTCTGGTCATTCATGCAAGTAGCAATGATTTGCTTGATGGGCTCATAACAGAACTGGACAAACCCACGCTTGCAGGTTGGGGAACCAGTGTTCTTGCTACTCCATTTCCTGGTGGCAGGGTCAAAGAAATTCTCACCCCAGAGCCTCTCCATCATCTTAGATTCATCAACACCAAACTTGGAAGCATACATCTTGGCAAAGTTGGTAAGAGTAAAAGCCCATCCGTGAAGCCCAGCAGAAAAAGCAACAGTTCCTTTCTCAGGGTAAACCTGAACATCACCAAGCAGAGGATCCTCATAGGTGGCCATGATGACATTAGCATTCTCAATAACCCTCTGGAAAGTCTGGTAAGCCTCTTCACCATCAACCTGAAGCTCAAGGAAACACCTGTCCATCTTGTTGACAGTCAGAACAGGTCTAATCCTCTCACCAAGAGCTTGACGGAGAACAGTCTCAGTCTGAACACAGACACCCTCAATGCAGTCGACCACCACAAGAGCACCATCGGTAATACGAAGAGCAGCAGTAACCTCAGAAGAGAAGTCAACGTGCCCAGGAGAGTCAATAAGATTGATCAGGTACTCGTTGCCATCTCTGGCTCCAGTAAAACTCTTCAAGGAAGCATCGGTCATCTCGTAGTAGAGGGAAATACCAGTGGACTTGATAGTGATACCACGCTCAGCCTCATCGGCACGGGTATCAGTCATACGCACATCACCCGCAACCTCTTGAGCAATGATACCAGCAGCAGCAACCAAGGAATCAGTGAGAGTAGATTTCCCTGTTGATCAAGAAATAAAGATATATTAGCTTACAAAAAATTATTAATAAAGGAGACTAAACAAAAACTAAGATTTAAAAAATAAATAAAAATATGACTAAACGATTAAGATTTGTAACTGAATAAAATTAAAGTAAAATAGAAGATAATACCGTGGTCGACATGGGCAATAACGGACATATTACGGATGTTGTGTTTATAGTCCATAATCCTACGGAGCTCATCGGCTGTAAACTTAACCTGTAAGTACAAATGATTGTGTTAAGTTTGAATCATTAACGAAAATAACTATGTAAAGGTAAAAACTTAGGAAAGAATAATTAAACACAAGGCTTACCATTTTGTCTAACTTTTGATTGTCACCTGCAATGAGAGAAACAATAATTAGTAACTGACTAAAAGAAGTTGAAAACATGCAAGTATATTGAATACAGCTTCTACCATATAATAGAAAAAAACATTCTTGCAACATAAATATAGAAACATGAATACGTAAACAAGTGATGCATTAATCAATAAAATAAAGTAGAATAAAAACTGAAAACACAACAGATTTGTTAAGCTTTCGATCTATTCAGAGTTTCATGTTTAAAATATCTATTCAAACCAGATAGAAAAATACGACAATACATCATTAAAACAGCCATCAGACATGAATCAAAGGTTTGATGAAACAATAGATCAACAAGCAAGACTTTAACCGATCCAAACATGAAAAAAGGAACGAAATAGCTAAACCTAAGCAAACGATTTCAAGCAAGTATCAACAATTGAATCGGTGACAAACGAAGAAACAAACAATTGAAGCGAAGAAACGATCTAAACGGGACTAACCTTAAGAGAAAGATGAGAGAAAAGAGGTGCACGGAGGCGTTATATTAAAGCAGCCGAAACCTTAATATATATTAAGCCAACGAGATGCTATGAGTATATGCGTTTTCTCATTTAGGGTTTTCGCTCTTCTTTGTGGGCCTTAGTTGGCCAATAAGTCTCGGCCCAAAATTATAATTTGTTGACTTTTTATTTACGAGCAAATTAATCTTCATAGAGGCCATGGTTACCATATGATGCATGTAATGATGTACCGAGTTGTATATGCTGCACTGAAAACTTCCAATAGTCAATTGCTTGCCTTTGTATTGTTTCAAGCTGCTCAAATTTCGTCTACAAAAGATGCAAAGAATAATATTTGTTCACAGCTTTACTGTAAACCGAAACCTTGTTATTACATTTTCACATCTTATGTTTGATCTGTTCGACTAAATCCACGATGATACATTATTCGATCTTTGTTTAGCAAAAGAACTGGGACTTCCAAGAAAAGTAAAAAAAGTTGGTGTTGTCTTTCAACGGCCGCTTGTGAGAAGTCCCTTAAAGGAAAGGTAAAGATCATTGTTTTCCTTTCCAAATATTTCCTCTGCTTTCCGTAACGTTTCCTGGCGATGAAGATGAGATGAAACCATTTTAGGATTCAAACATTTATATAAATTCAGAGTTGTTCGGTTGAGCATAAGGTTATATGGAGTTATTACCTCCCGGCTCTGTTTCCGAGCGTTTACTTCTTTGATGGTAGCCAGAAATGCACTGAACTGTTCGTAAGACAAACGGCTCCTGCATATTCAAAATGCTTATTTATCCATCATTCATTCCCATTTACTAGTTGTTAACTTTAGGAATTTCAGAATATTTATAATATATACCTGGCTTGTCTAAAGAACTCTTTCCCATCAATCCGCGGATGGCGAGCTGTATAAAAGAGAATGAATTTGTGATTTGGGAGGGTGAGAACAAAGCCACCAATCACATGATATAGTAATGGGGAGAGTTGTAACCCGAAGTAGAATGTGAGCGAGGCGGAGAGTCTGGTACTGAAGATTGTTGGCTTGATGAAGACCACATACGTATATCATAATGTGAAGATGTTGGCGATGCAGCCCCAGAGAATAGCTTTGGCGATGAAGTAGCCAAGTAGCTTCTCGGTGACCCACCAGTAGATAAAATCTTTGGTGTTCCGCTTGGAGTAAATCCAGGAGACAACTGCGGAGTCAAAGACATTCTTTGCCTGGCTTCACTTAAACCTGTTTCACGAAGCATTACACATACATCAGACTCAGAAATTGAAATACTCAGTTGTTGTTGCATCATTACCTTCATTGTTTGAGTAGGAACTGTTTGCAGATAATCCATTTGAATCCTCATCTACAACGTGTACAGATTAAATAATCTCAGAACAAGCATCTCTTGAAGAGACAACACGTGAACAAAAAAGAAGAAGTTGAGATGTTACAGTACCTTTGTCTCGAGGAACGATTCTGACATCAGCTGTCTCAGTTTGCTGTAAAACAAAAGAAGATGAAAGTTTGGTTTCATTTATATATAAAAGGAAATGAAGAAGTGATGTTGAGAGCATACAGATGGATTCTCATCATTCAATGACTGCATCAACTGTCTCTTGAATGCTTCTAGCTACAAGGAAAACAACACTAGGAGCTTTAGCAAATGATATCAAAAGAATTAAATTTTAACAACAATCTCGCTCAAACGAACCTTTGCAAAATCACGACCGAGTTTCTTCGCAGTGATTGCCAGTGAATCTCGCTCTTGAGTTAGTTTCATCTTCAATCCAAAATTCATTCAAAGCTTGAGTAAAAGCTCACTCGGATCACAAGTCAAACCAAATATAGAAAACTGAGGGGAATTCTTACATTTTCATCGACAACATTCTTCAAAGTTAAGTCAGATTCCTGGTAGAGTCTTTCCAAAGAGGAGACTCTGCCTTGAAGTTCATGAACAAGCCGATCTTTCTCAAGAAGCTTCTGTCTCAAGCCGGAGACTTGGGACTCCAGATTTGAAACCCTTGAAGCGATGGCCATGGAAGTGATCTTCCTGGCGAGATCAAGTTGATCATAAGGATCGGTGGGAATCACAGCCAGAATCTCGTCGGAAAGGCTCAAGTCACCGCCGGTTTGAGACATAGCTGATCGCAAGGGCCCTCGGGATCTTCGGCTGCCCAAAAAACTACGTGGCGTTTTCTTATTGGAAGGTTTCGTACTTTATATTTGTCTTTGTCGGCTTCTTGTTAAGAAACGCATATTTATATATTGACCATGAAGCCCTTGTCTTTTACAAATTTTATGTTTAAACCCCCTTAGCTATTCTCTTCTTATTTAAAAACTCTCAACTTTAGTTATTTTACCTCCTCTAAACCCAAAAAGAGCTCAACGAAATCTGAACATCTCAAATTGAAAGAGACGAAGAGGAGACTATTCACCCACCTCTTTTTTTGGGGTAAAACTTTCGCCCATCTCTTATGTAGCGTTTTCACTGTTGTATCAAACTTTTTAAAAATTTTCTGTGAATGAACTTTTTGATCTTCCCAAACTCAGATGAACATCAAGTTTTCTTGCTTCTGCTCATCCGCTATTACGTAGTACAAGTATGCAGATTCATTTCTATATATGAATGAACTAATTGTAATTGTATAGTCAGTACTTGAAGAATAGCTACACAAAGTTGATATTTTCTTGCCCCGTATTATGTATTTGACGACGCTGCAGTGTCTAGTTCTTGGAAAATCTAATAAGTAGACTAATACTGTGAAATTTTCGTTGGTTCTGATTCGTGTAAAGAACAGAAGAGGAAACACACTGGTCCAAAACTTTGCATTGGACTTTTTCTTCTCTTTGTCTGCTTCATTGTCCTTTTAGTTCTTCTTTTTTCTTCCCTTCCCCAACAGTAATGCTTGGGGTCTTGTTGATGAATGAGAGAAGCTAGTGTAAAGCTTAGTACTTTCTTCTCACTTCCAATTTTTGGTTTCAGGTTGTGCAGGGAGGAAACATGTCAGTTCTTATAGTAACGAGTCTTGGAGGCATAGTGATTGATCTCTACTCGAATAAATGCCCTTTGACCTGCAAGAACTTTCTCAAGCTCTGCAAGTAAGTCTCTCTTTACCTATCTACCTAACAAACATTTCTATGCTACTCACTGTGTGTCTCTCTAAGGGGTTTTAACTTACTTATATGGTTAGGATCAAGTACTACAATGGGTGCCTCTTCCACACTGTGCAAAAGGATTTTACAGCACAGACGGGTGATCCAACTGGCACAGGAGCTGGTGGAGATTCAATCTACAAGTAAGACGTTGTTTTCATACTCTGTATTGATATGTGGAGTGCTTATATATTTAGACCACTCTTTACCTTTTGAATCCTTTACTCTGTGTTGCCTAGTGTGCTGCTTTGCCACCTCCTTCATTGTGCTTTCTACTTGCATTTTTTTCCTTTTAATTTTTCAACGTTACTGAACCATCTCGTGCCTGTTATTTTGAATTTCCAGATTTCTGTATGGTGAACAGGCTCGGTTTTTTGGTGAAGAGATTCATCCCGATTTAAAACATTCAAAGACTGGCACTGTTGCAATGGCCAGTGGTGGAGAAAATCTCAATGCTTCCCAGGTAATTACCAAATTTATGAGGGTATAATTTCTCAGGATAGCTATTAATGTGTTGTTGATCAACTGTTGTGGTGTAGTGTGTCCTCATGTGACTTATCTGTTTTCTTTTCAGTTCTATTTTTCGCTTCGTGATGATCTGGACTATCTTGACGGAAAACACACTGTAAGCACAAAATCATTCCTGATCTGCCAATGCTTTCTTTTGTTTATTCGGGTTACATACAATATTCTCTTTTTTTCAGGTGTTTGGAGAGAATGCGGAGGGGTTTGACACTTTGACTAGGATAAATGAAACTTATGTTGATGCGAAAAACAGACCATACAAAAACATAAGAATCAAGCACACATCTATACTTGAAGATCCGTTTGATGATCCTCCACAGCTGGCTGAGACGATACCAGATGCTTCCCCTGAAGGAAAACCAAAGGAAGAGGTCAAAGATGGCGTGCGACTTGAAGATGATTGGGTTCCAATGGATGAAGAACTTGGTGCTCAGGAACTGGAGGAAGTTATCCGCGAAAAAGCTGCCCATTCTAGTGCTGTTGTACTTGAAAGTGTAAGTATCACAGATTTAGTTCCCTTGTAGTTATATCAATCACGTTGTAATCTTGTATTGTTGTTGCAGATAGGAGATATCCCAGAGGCTGAGGTAAAGCCTCCTGATAATGTACTACTCGTCTGCAAAATGAATCCGGTGACTGAGGTAGGTGCTTGATATTTAAAATTAAAAGCAAAGCATCCTGTGTTTGTGACATTTTGTTATTTTTTTCTCTTGTCTCATGCAGGATGAGGACCTCCAGACCATTTTTTCACGCTTTGGAACGGTCATATCGTGAGTTATATTTCCTTGATTCTTTACTTGTTTGCAAAACTCGATTTTTCTGCAGTTGTATTTATCTTCATGTCTGAATATGGCAGGGCTGATGTATCCGGGATTTTAAGACAGGTGACAGTTTGTGCTACGCTTTATAGGTGAGTAAAATCTCTGTTGTGTTATATGGTTACTGTTGAAAAATCTAGATCCTTGTATTCAATTCTTGTTGACTGAGAGTTTGTCCTAGTTATAGAGTTTGAGAACAAGGAGGCATGCGAACAAGCGTACTTTAAGGTAAATGTCAACTGGCTAATAAGTGTTTACATAGATCTACTGTAAATAATACCAACTTGCTGCTTTACAGATGGACAATGCTCTGATCGATGATAGACGAATACATGTGGATTTTAGTCAGAGTGTGTCCAAACTTTGGTCACAGTTCCGGCAGAAAGACTCACTGAAGGGTAAAGGTAAATTCTTTTTTTCCTCCCTATCGAGGATTGATGCCATAGACCAAACAACTGTTGAAAATCCTTGGCAAAACAAGGAACGCTGACAAACATTGGTACTTGTTTGCAAAATGGGTACAGGGAATGGATGTTTCAAATGTGGCTCGACAGATCATGTTTCCAAGGACTGTGTGGGTGGTAATCAGTCTTCAAATTTCATTGTAAAAGACCAAAACATACAGCACGGGGGAGGTGAGGGCTATGATATGGTATTTGAGGGTGATATACCTGAAATCCCCAAGACAGAGCATAGTCATGAGAGGGATGAGAGGGACAAGAGGGAGAAGATTCGTAAGAGAAGTCCTCATGGTTATGGTGGAGGCAAAAGACGGCATAGAGATGAAGGTTACACTGAGGACAAGGCAGATAAGTACTTAGGTAGAAGACAGCCTCGGGAAGAGGAGAGGAGGTACGATGATGGTATTAGTAGGGAGAAGAAACACACAGAGAGAAAAGAAAGAGACAGCAGGGAAGATGAAGACAGAAAAAGAAGACGCCTCGAAGATATGAGAGATGGAGAGAGGCATGTGGAGAGTCGCAGAGATAGAGATGATAATCATCGGAGTCATAGAGATTATAAAGAGAGGAGAAGAGAGAAGGGATAGGTGAAAGCATGGACATGTCATTTGTACGAATCAAATCTAGCTTGGTAATGTCATGAATACAACAAAACTTTTGCAGGGATATATCTTTTTGACTTTTTGATTAATGAAGTTTTAAATTCCATCTCCTTCAGTTCTAAATGAATAATGTATTCATGGTAGCAATAAATCAGGAAATGTAGAGTTTGTGAGGCAGAAAAAAAAATTGACATATAGAACAATTCACCATTTGATTTGAAAATGGTCCTCGGTATTGTGTATCTCATCTAGACATGGATGTTGTCTGTTCAAAGATGTATAAATAGACATAGCACAATGATACATGGTGAGCACTGAGGCCAATTGCAGATGAGGCGATTTAAAACATGTCTAGTCTGCTTTGGTAACAATAGCCCTCTTTTTCTAATGCTTTTTCACAGCTCTTCTGTGCAACAATATGCGACATATCAGGATGAAAGACACCATCCCCTGTTCCTATCTACATTTTTTCACTTCACAGGACGCACCCCGACAGTCTTGACACGGAATCTGTACTGAGGTGGAGAGTTATCACTGTCATCGCTGTCTTCATCATCTTCTTCTTCACTAGAATCATTTTCAACTGTATCCCAACGGGCATAATCGAGTGTTGAATGACCCTTTGGCTTAGGGATGGTTTGCCATCCATTGGATTGCTTTCCAGACAAAGGCCCTTGGTTACTGTTCTGTTCTCTAACTTCTGGTGTTTTAGGTTCAACTACTTCCCCCTTGTTTATTGCATCTTCCCCTGTGGTCTCTATATCTCTTTTAATGGAAACTACCGACTCAAACTTCTTGTCTCTTCTCTCACAGACACCAAATTCATCTTCTTTTCTACTTTTCTTTTCTTCTGTGTCTTGTTCAATGGCATTCTCTTGTTCATCTTCTTCTAACTCTTCTTCGGACTCAGGAATTGAAGCAAGGGACTTTCCTTGACCAAGAAATACAAAACACACTGTTTAAATCCAATACAATGAGGCAGAAGTAGTAAAAAGGAAAGCAATAAAGAGAGTATACCAACTGTATCCTCAAGCGAGCCTTGAGGTTCTGATAAACCTCAGAATCAGGGTTCAACTCCATAAGTCTAGTGACATCAAAAAGAGCAGAATTGTATTCTTTAAGAGTGACTAATGTCTGAGCTCTCAGCATCAAAGCTCCACTGTGTTTCTGATCAAGCTCGAGCACCCACGTACATTCTTCTGCTGCCTTAAGGTTCCATATAACAAGATTACAAAGATCCTTTTATATTCTTGAATAAGGCAAATACTTGATAATTTCATAAGATATTTCCTTTCTTCAAACATTCATGATTGCGATTAGAACAATATATAATTCTCAATTCCATTTCACAGCATACAAGTAACAAGCTTGAATGTTCTTAATTTAATTACTCTATTAATAAAATAGATATCTGCAAAGTCTGTACCAAAATTGGAAATCTCTTTTAATTCAATCGACCATCTCTAAGTTCAACTACATAAAACTAGACAAGGAGATCGAAGGAAGAAGTAAGACAAAAAAAAAAACCTTTTTGAAATCGTGCAATTTCAAATAACAAGCGGCGCGATTACTGTGAAGAGCGATCTTCTGGGGCTTGGCCTTAGCAGCCGTAAGAGCCTGCGTATAAAAGAGAAGCGCCTCCATATACTTGCCGTCTCTATATAATTGATGCCCTTTCTCCACCATGCCTGACGTCGTCGTCGTCGTCGCCGATGCCATAGTCCCGGCGACGAAACAGTAGATTGATTAAAATTATTCTAGAAAGAGAGTGAGAGAGATCGAGAGAGGAACGAGGAATAATAATGGCGAGTGAAGAAGCCGAAGACCTGGATATGAATCATCTTCTATTGGCGAATAAAATAAAATCATCTTCTATATGATTAATTGATTATTGATTATTGATTATTGATTATTGATTATTAGTATAATTTAGGGATTTTTTTTTGTTTTTTAATCCTCTAGTATAATTTAGGGATTTAGGGCATTTTAAGCCATATGATTTGCTTTTCTTTTTAACATCTAAAACTTGCATTATATTAATAATGATCAATGTGAAGGAATTCATTCAGACATAACAATAGAATTTAAAAGTGGAATTGAGTGGCAACCGATCCTTTGCCAAACATTCTGCAATTATCTCTTTTTACAACTCATTGAACTTCTGCATGTTTAAATTTGTTCTGTCATATTTTCACATCCATGATCCAATTGTAAACTTCAAAATTCAATAGCAAGCCTTTAAAAAGTTGTGGAACTTAAACATTATCTCCTTCAAATATAATGTTTTTGTATCTATGAACCCATAAATGTTGTATTGTTATTAGTGAAGTTTGGAACTCTGCTTCTAAAGATGAAGAGACCATTGATCCTAGATTTTGTACTGCTTCTAAATAGTAACCTTCTACGTCACGTACTACCCAAGCAAGCTTGGGTGTTTATTCATTTAGGAAAAATTGGCAATCATAATTACATTTGCTGCAATTCCTCGGCGGATGTTTCTAGCTTGAACATAATAACTCATTTGTTTGTCCTTCTCTTTTTCTTGGAATTTGTTGAATACTATTTCACTCTTTGTATCGTTTTCGCTTTTCTTAAATCATTAGACCATTGACTGTTTTTCCTTCGATAAATAAGGAGATTCCTGCTTTTCCAAAGTGCCATAATATTTTGAGGGGTAGTTGTTTTGTATATAGGATTTAATGATGTATCATTAACCATTGTAATGATTGCCATGAATCGATCCTCAAACGTTGCATTTATGTATATTAGTTGTGGAAGAGGGAGTTGTGAAGCTCTCCAAATCATTTATGCATAAAGGCATGTAAAAAAATAGTTGCTTTGTAGTTTACCTCTGCTTGACAACATTTTTTACATTGAACTTCTCTAATAATACCTCAACAAACAAAAATGGAGCCAATTGATAAGGCTTTAGATAATAGAGTCTACAGAGGAAGTGCTGAATTTTTGAGCAGTATCAAATCACCAAATTGCTTGCTTAAATTTTGGTGATCCTTCTGGTGGAATAATTGGATTTTTCTTATTCAATAGAGGTGTAGCTAACCAATATCTTGGTTTAACCGTGTATATGCAAGATTTTGTGTAGTGCCAATCCAATAAATCTTCATCATCTGTTGCACTAAGGTTTAGTTTTTGGATGACTTCAACAAACCTCTTCCTCCATTGATTAAATCATGTACCTTTGTAATTCCAGTATTCGTATTAACTTTTGTTCGAGGTGGGTTAGTTGGAAGCCCTGGTAGTATCATTGCTACAATCTTGAGTAAGATTTCTTTGCCAACATCATAAGGGAATTTCTAAGACCATCCATTTGTGCGTTCTTTGACTTTCTCCACAATATATTCAAAGATCTCCTTTTTTGTCAAACTGTTCAAAAAGTCCCAAATATTTGCCACAATCTCCATCATTATGAATATTGAGAATTCTCCATAATTTAGTTTTTCGATTGGCTGTCATTCTTGATCCAAAAATGATTGATGACTTCCTTAAATTCACTGCTTAACCAGAAATTTTTTCATATTCTGCCAAAAATATAATTATTGTAGTGCATGATTTAGGAATTCCATGACAAAAAAAACAAAAAATCATCAACAAATAATAGATGATTGATTTTTGGTCCATGATATCTTATCTTCGCCTTGTAGTTATTTGTTCGCTTCAGCTTTGGTAAATATATGGCTAAACACTTCTTCACATAGCATAAATAAGTAAGATGACAATGGATCGTTCATCTTTCGGATTTTATCATTTCTCAAGGGGTTCTATTGATTAGTGTAAAAAAATCACTAATTCTACACACAACATAATCCAATTTATCCAGCTTTTATCAAACCTTATGTGTTCCATTGTGTCTCTTAAGAACTGTCATTCTAATATGTCATTAGCTATGGAAATATCTGATTTGATCATCATGTAAGAGTTTTGCCTATTTTTTGCGAGTTTTGAGTGAATGTAACATCTCATAGGCAATAATTACATTGTCCATGATATTTCTCCCTGGTATAAATGCTACCAGATTTTCTGAAACACTTCCTGCAAAATCTTTCTTCATCTTCGAGATAAATTTATATCTTATAGTTTATGTCTTTGGTATCAAACAGAGATTGATAAATTATTGTAAGACTCCATGGTCGAAAAACAATTTGATTTCTTGGATGACTTTTTGTTTAATCTCTTCCCAAAACTGTTGGTAAAAGACTCCTATTATACCAACCGGACCAGGGGCTTTATGAGATGCTCTTGGTCAATCATGACTACATCAGCAGTAGCAGCAATTGTTTCTCCATTTTCAGATATAACAATCAAAAGAATATCAATAACATCTGATTTATGTATTATAATACTCAATATTAGAATCAGAGATTACCTGTCGACTCATCGACGAGAGCGCACTGATTGGGAACAACAACGTGCTTCTTTCGACTTATCATTTTCCTCTTATTTTTGTTTTCTCCCCAGCAGCTTGGACTTGGAGAGCTTCGTCGTGATTTGGATCACGTTTCTCTTCAACACTTGCAACATCGAAAAATATAAACCACTGGCTACTTATGGCTTCAAAAGCATTGCTCAAAATCATTGAATCAGACAAACGATAATAATGATCTTGCCGATTAACCTATATAAAAAAACCAAAATCACTCTTTTAAGTTGATGTTGTAGATAAAACAAGAACGTGTTATCAACCAAACTTTTCTTGTTACCTTCAAAGCAGAAACAGTGATTTCTCCAAAATTTGGGAAACACTGTCTATGTTATTCGCAAAAAAACTTGTCTGTAAAGAAACAAACAAAACGTGTTATATTATTAAGATACTCACCACATTTTAAAAAGAGTATTATGAGACATGATCATCTTTGTGAAGGAGAAGAGCAAGAAGAGTTTCAAGATTCGTCTCGATGAAGAGAGTGTGCATTTCAGCCATATCAGAAGACGATTGTACAGAAGTTGGAACTTGGAAACAGGGGTTTTCTTTGTTCTGTTTCTCTTGGTAGATAATGAAATTGTCATATATATGCAACTTTCTTAGAGAAATTACTTATTGGAAATCAAATAGTTTAATTAAAGTCAAATGAGAAAACAAAACGCCACTCTCACTCTGCCCCCATCGCTCTTTGGTTCATTTATTTTTCTTTTAGTTTTAAGCTTTAAAAATGGGAAAAAAGTGTATTTATTTATGAGTGGTGTGTCTTCTACAAAAGCTCATGATCTGAAATGTTGGATTTGTTGGATTGTAATCTCAATTGAAGAAGTCAAGACTATTTTTAGAAGTTTGAATAAGTCGCACACCACGTGCACTGTTTTTCCATTTCTTCTCTGTTTTTCCGTTTCGTCGTTTCCATTAGCTGAGATGTAGGAGTTCAGTTTTTGCTATCTTTAGCTGTAACTCATTATTATAAATAAAGAAGAAGACTCCAAGCGAGTCATTAGTTTTTGCAGCAAATACTTTTCCCTGTTTGCATTTCTCAGAAACAGAGCATTCACTAAGAAAAGTATCAGTTTTGAAACCAACATTTGGTATCAGAGCCACCCCATTAACCGGATAATCTTAAACATGTCAGGAACCGAGTCTGCTTCAAGCAATAGAGGAGATCAAACGGAGTTAGCCGCAACACACCAAACACCAACGCGTGAAGGAAATGTCTCTCTGCAGTATCCAATTCTCACCAAGACTAACTACTCGGCATGGTCGATCAAGATGGAGGTTTATATGGAAGCACAAGGAGTGTGGGAGGCTGTCGAAAATAACGTACCTGTGGATACGCGAAAGGATAAGATGGCTTTGGCCGCCATTTATCAAGGGATCAGTGAAGATACCCTGCTGCAACTCAGAGCCAAGAAGACCGCAAAAGAAGCTTGGAACGTTTTAAAAACAATGCATCTCGGTGCGACAAGGGTGAAGGAAGTAAGGGCACAAGCCCTAAAGTGGGATCTCGAGAGTCTTAGAATGAAGGACAGTGAGACAATAGATGACTTTACGGGAAAGATCTCCGTAATTGTAAGTCATCTCAGAAGCCTGGGAGAAGATGTGGATGAGTCCTATATGGTGAAGAAAATTCTTAGGGCTGTGTCTCCAAAGTTTCTTCAAATTGCGTCCACCATCGAAGAATTTGGGGATGTATCAAACAAGACAATCGAGGAAGTAACGGGGTCGCTGAAAGCTCATGAAGAACGAATGAGAGGACATGAAACAGATCAGGAGGAACATGTTCTCTTGACGAGAGCAGAGTGGAGATCACATGAAATGTCTCGATCGAACGAAAATTCACCGAAATACTATGAATCAAATCGAGGCAGAGGATACTGGAGAGGTGGAAACTCCAGTCGAGGCTTGAATCGTTCCTATGGAAATAGAGGAAGAGAAGAGTGCAATCGACAAAAAGTTGACATAGCAAAATAAGATGTTTTGCGTGCAACGAATATGGGCATTTCGCAGCTGATTGTACGGTGAAAGATAAGAAGGAAGAGGAAGAAGTTCACCTTGCTGAAGAAGATGACGAACCCTTTCTTCTGGTAGCAGAACAAGAAATGGTGAAAACTTTTGATGAACAAGCTCTACTCGGCGAAACAAAAGAATGCACTTCAGAGACGATCTGGTACTATGATACAGGAGCAAGCAACCATATGAGCGAAGACAAGAACCTACTGTCTCATCTCGATGAAACAGTCACTGGAAATGTAAGACTCGGAGATGGTTCATTCGTCAGCATCCAAGGACAAGGGACAGTGTTGTTTAAAAGCAAAGATGGTGAACATATGACCTTGACAAACGTGTACTATCTACCTCAGTTAAAGAGTAATATCATCAGCCTTGGTCAGCTCGATGAAAACGGAGCAAAAATCGTTGTAGAAGGAAGGTTTCTTCGTGTTTTTGATATGGTGGGAAGGTTGATCGCAAAGATTCCCAGGGCGCGAAACATGCTGTACACGATGAAAATGACTCAGGCAAAACCCATTTGTCTCATGACAAAGATGAGCGAAGAGCCTTGGTTATGGCACGCGCGTTTCGGCCACCTACATTTCTAAGCGTTGAGGAAGCTGGCTCGTGAAGAACTCGTCGAAGGTCTCCCGTTGCTGGATCATGTAAATCAAATATGTGACTGTTGTTTGACCAGTAAACAACACCGAGTCTCGTTCCCAAAAACCAGTGAATTCCGAGCAGAGAAGCCATTGCAGCTGGTCCACAGAAACTTATGTGGTCCGATATCTCCAACCATGCGAGGAGGAAAGAAGTATTTCTTTCTGTTGGTTGATGATTTTAGTAGGTACATGTGGGTCGAATTTCTGGACAAGAAATCAGGTGCGATTGATGGTTTCAAGAGGATGAAGTCCCTCATAGAATCTGAAGTTGATTTCAAGATAAAAATGTTCAGAATAGACAGGGGAGGAGAGTTCTGTTCGAAAGAATTCAGGGATTATTGTGAGATATCTGGGATAAGGAGGCAATTCACAACACCTTATTCTCCACAGCAGAACAGAGTGGTTGAGAGAAGAAATCAGACAGTCATTGAGATGACAAGGAGCTTGTTAAAAGGAAAGAACATGCCATCGATATTCTGGGCAGAGGCTGTCAACACCTCTGTCTATATTCTAAATCGCTCACCTACCAAAGGAGTACACGATTCCACTCCTTATTAAGCATGGTGTGGAAAAATCCCAAAGGTGCATCACCTGCACACTTTTGGGTCGGTGGCTCATGTGAAAGATGTGCGACCACATTTAAAAAAATTGGAGGATCGAAGTTCAAAAGCAGTGTTCCTGGGGTATGAAACATGAATAAAAGGATACCGTTTTGTCGACCCAACGACAAACAAGATCATTGTAAGTCGTGATGCAATCTTTCATGAAAAGGAGAAATGGAATTGGGAGGCACATGAGGCACATGAGACATACACAAGAATGAATGAAGGTGGAATGTTCTCGATAAGGTTCACAGATGATGCTGGTGTGAATCAACCTGTAACATCACCAATGGAAGAAAGTCACGAAGGGAATGCACAGCAGGTTGTTCCTTCACCGGATATCAGTACAAACCAGGAAGAAAGCTCTTAGCATGTTGAACCAGAACCACTCACTCCAATCACGAGACTCCAATCATGATCACATCACACACACCTGAAACTGATGAAACAGATGATGGAAGGACCAGAAGATTCAGATCACTCATAGATATATATGAGAATTCACTGCTGGAAGAATGTGAGGTAAACATGTGCTTATTATCCATTGAGGAACCTAACACATTTGATGAGGCTGTGTGTAATAAGAACTGGAAAAAGGCGATGAAGAGGAAATGGTTTCAATAAAGAAAAACGAAACACGGGAACTTGCTGATCTGCATAGAGGTCACAAAGCAATTGGTTTGAAGTGGGTTTACAAAATAAAGAAGAATCCAGAGGGTGAGATTGTGGATTATAAAGCAAGGATCGTGGCAAAGGGGTACGTGCAAAGATATGGTATTGACTTTGAGGAAGTCTTTGCGCCAGTAGCAAGATTAGAAACAATGCGTTTACTTCTAGCTATGGCAGCACATCAAGGCTGGGAGGTTCATCACATGGATGTGAAGTCAGCCTTCTTGAATGGCGAACTCGAAGAAGAAGTGTACGTCTCGCAACCTGTTGGTTTCGAGGAAAAAGGAAATGAACACAAGGTGTTAAGATTAAAAAAGGCTCTGTACGGATTAAAGCAGGCCCCCAGAGCTTGGAACTCGAAGTTAGATAACAGTTTGAGAGGTTTTGGTTTTGAAAGATGTTTAGTTGAACTTGCTGTTTATAAGAAGAGAAGGGGCGGGCATGTTCAATTTGTGGGCGTCTATGTGGATGATCTCATAATCTTGGAATCCAGTTCGGATGACATGGAAGATTTCAAGAGGAAGATGAAGGACCTGTTTGAAATGAGTGATCTCGGTTTGCTCAGTTATTATCTCGGCATCGAAGTCAGGCAAAAACCAGGTTACATCAAGATTTTTCAGTCAAATTATGCGAATAAACTGCTTGAAAATTTTGGGATAACAAGCTGTAACCCGTGTTGAGTGCCCATGGATTGGCGAACGAAGCTGTCAAAATCAGATGGAAGTCCTCCTGTGGATTCGACAATGTATCGAAGCACAATTGGGAGTCTTCGGTATTTGCTTAATACCCGACCAGATCTCACATTCTCAGTTGGTCTGGTGAGTAGATATATGGAAAATCCGACAGAAAATCATTTCAGAGCAGTCAAGCAAATCATGAGGTATGTCAAAGGAACGCTGGATTATGGATGTCGTTTCTACAGGAAACAGGGGGAGAAGTTGAGCCTTATCGGCTATACAGATAGTGATCTAGCTGGAGATGTAGACAACAGAAAAAGCACAACGGGAGTCATCTTCTTCCTTGGGGACAGTCCGGTTTCGTGGCTATCTCAAAAACAGAGAATCGTGGCTCTGTCCTCCTGTGAAGCAGAATACATTGCAGCCACTGCTGGAGCTTGTCAGGGAATTTGGTTACAGACTTTGTTTGATGAGTTGACTGGTATCAAGAATGAGAAGACAGTGTTGAGGTTAGACAATCGCTCAACTATTGCTCTTGCTAAAAACCCAGTTCACCATGATAGAAGTAAACACATCGATGTTAGATATCATTTTGTGAGAGACTGTGTTCAGAGAAAGGATATTGTTATCGAGTTCGTTAATACTGAAGATCAGCTCGCAGATGTTCTGACAAAACCGCTGCCAAAGGGAAGGTTTGAGCTCTTAAAAGCTAAGGTGGGAGTTCAGAGTTTAAAGGTTCATTGAGATTAAGGGGGAGTGTTGGATTGTAATCTCAATTGAAGAAGTCAAGACTATTTTTAGAAAATAAGTCGCACACCACGTGCTCTGTTTTTCCGTTTCTTCTCTGTTTTTCTGTTTCGTCGTTTCCATTAGCTGAGACGTAGGAGTTGTTAGCTAAGATGTAGGAGTTCAGTTTTTGCTATCTTTAGCTGTAACTCACTATTATAAATAAAGAAGAAGACTCCAAGCGAGTCATTAGTTTTTGCAGCAAATACTTTTCCCTGTTTGCATTTCTCAGAAACAGAGCATTCACTAAGAAAAATATCAGTTTTGAAACCAACAGGATTTGTGTAAGAAGATTTGGGTAATTGATCTTGTTTCTTCTACTGCTGGGTTGAAATCAAAGAAGAAGATTATGTTTGAGGATGACTCTATGAGAGTTGATGGTGCTAAGGGAGATAGTAATTGGTTTGAGCGGTTGTATCTTGTTGGAGCTATTTTGGGTTTGGGTGTGGTTGATGATGAATCTTTGAAGGGAAAATGGAGTTTGGTTCCGGTGGAGATCAAGAAGAAGATTGAAGAGAAGTTTAAGTTGATGCAAGCAGGTGACTTTGATCGTTTGATGCTAAGGACTGAGTTAGTGCATGAGGTTAGCTCTGCGCTCTCTAATGCTTAATTAAGATTATATCTATTTAGAGATGCTAAATCTATTGCCTCTTTTGTTAATTGAACCCTGTTATTTGTAAGGGCTAATTAGGGACTAAACCTATCTTTTTTGTTTGGGGTTCAATGTAATAGCAAACATTAAGTTGGCTATCTTTGTTTATGATTAACGTTAGCTTCCATGCATATTTCTAAAGCCAACATTGACATTAACAGATCTCTAAATGTTGACATCTTCAAACTGTGTTCTTCAGAATCAACTCAAAACCATCAGTTCATTGTAGTTAGTTACTAATATTTACCTTATTCTATTTGTATTTCTCTACAAAGCTCTCGTTCTCTGCTCAGATACAAGTCATCATACATAATTAAGTCCCACGCATTGTTTAACCCGCTTTGTATTGTGTTATTCTTCTAACATTACCCTGTGTATCAAGTGGAGTATATAGAATTAGTAGAACGAGAACCACTTTGCAAAAAATGACGGGAAGATGAATCTGGCAAGAAATACCGCTGAACCAGCCACACTAAGTGTCATTGTCTACCATGCTCAATTCTGCAAGATAGGTGCAAGGGAACTCCATGTGATATCTGAAAAACTAAGCTTAGCTATTGAAGCAAGATGAAATTTCATTTAACGTGTAAAGGAAGCAAGATGAAATTTCATTTATTTTTATTTTTACTTTAATTGTATATTTATTGAAACTAAGTGTTAACATGAATTTAATCTTAAAATTAATTATTTTTGGAATTAATAATATTATAATGATGCTGATATGTAGATCTTAAGAGGAAAGAAATTTTGCTATTAGTACTACTATATGATTTGCTTTTTATTGCGTTTTTTTTGGATAAAATGTGGTATTTTTCTTGTTAAAGGTGAATATACAGATTAGTACCCTCTTTCTCGGGACATTTCTATTCTTGAAGAAAAAAAATTGACCAAATGTATTGCAATTTGCAAGCGAAATTAATCCATAAAAAAGACATTCATCTCAAGATACTTTCTTGTTCTTTTTATAGATTAATTAATGAGCTTAATTCCTAACACATCTCATTTACTATGATTGGTAGATGGTGAAATGTTTTTTTCTTTTTGATAAAGATAGATGGTGAAATGTTAAACTGAAATCATGTATGCAAAAATAAAAATGGAGATAAAAGAGCCAGACGAAATAATTTATTAAACTTCGGGGTTAGCATCGATGTCGAGTTCATCAGAGAGTTGGGCATATATATTGATTTGACTAAATAGTTCAAGGGACGTGAATTTGACATTTTTTAGATTGGCGCGACAGCTCAGAGGAAAACCAAGCGCAAGCTTTATTGATAGACCGGCTTTGTCGTAATCACCGGTTTTCAAACCGGTTTTGGCTTCCGATAGTTGTGTAGGTGCTTCCGTCGACAAGTCCTTTTTGCAAGCTTCCAGAGCAGTTTTCACGTCACCTTTGTCTTCCTTTGACGATAATAGATCCGTTATGTTGCTACAACATTTCCAAAACTTTGTATATTAGCTAGAGAATATTAATATTATATATGGTTTATTAGAAGTGAAAACTTGTTTGGTGATCGGGACTTGTGCGTTATGGCATTCTTCCGCCATCAAGTCCTTATCGGCGCAAATCGATATTGGAGGCATCACTAGAAATGTTAGCAGCAGAAACTTGATCATCATCATTAATCTTGCTATGTAGTTTTCTTTCTTATGATTGATTATATGATATTTCTTTGACGGGTGTAAATGGCTTATTTAAACTAATAATATGGGATTGTGATTGGTGACGAGTTATCTCTGGTTCATAAGGAGGTAGCTCTATTGTTACATACACGAGTTAATTCAGATTCCCTTGCCGAATTGTATGGCCTCAATTCATTTTGATATTTAAAAGATTATCCCATACGTCCATTTTACTTTTATTAATTGTAATTTATGCATTATTTTAAATATATTTTCAATTATAAGTGAAAACTTGCTTTGTGATGATATGGAGGTGAGAGTCGAGACAGTGTATGACGATGCCTGTAATGTCAACAGGGTCAGGACTGGTGCATTGTGGCATTCCCTTATCATCAGGTCCTTTTCGACTAATCTTTGATGTTGATCGATTTTAACAATTTATTTTAAAAGAACCAGTATTTAACTTGGTGGTAAGCATCGATCTTGAGTTACATATAGAGAAACAAGAAGCTGATCGAGTTAGAAGCGAACAATGATTCTCATAGCAGCATCAGAGAGTTGGCCATAGATATTGATTTGACTAACTAGTTCAACAAGCGTTAACATGACTAAGTCGAGTCGAGATTGGCGCGAAATCTCAGAGGAAAGCCAAGCGCAAGCTTTTTCGATAGACCGGCTTGGTCGTAATCGCCGGTTTCCAAACGCGTTTTGGCTTCCGACAGTTTTGTAGTTGTCTCCGTCGACAACTTCGTTTTGCCATCCTCCAGAACTGTTTTCACTTCACCTTGGTCTTTCTTTGACGATATTAGACCCGTTACGTTGATACAACATTTCAAAACTTGATACATTAGCCAGATAATGTTAGTATTATATATTGCTTAATATATAATATATGGTTTATTAGAAGTGAAAACTTACTTGGTGATGATTTGGAGGCGAGAGTCTAGGCAGTTTATGACGATGCCTGCGATGCCAACAGCGTTGGCACTAATGGAAGTTGGGTCTGATTCGATACATTGCATGCATATCGTCGGGACTTGTACGTTATGGCATTCGTTTATCATCAAGTCCTTCTCGGCACAAATCGATATTGGAAACATCACCAAAAATGTTAACAGCAAAAACTTGATCTTAATTATCATTATGCTAAGTTGTTTTTTTCCTATGATTGATTATATGATATTTCTTTGACGGGTGTAAATAGCTTATTTAAACTAATGGGGTTGTGATTGGTCTTGAGTTAGCTCTCGTTCATGAGGAGGTAGCTCATACACGAGTTACATCATCAACCTCTATTCAATTTTACCTTTTTTCAACTAGCCATTCAAATGCAAGCTGCTCGTCTTATTTTACTCCATTTGGGTAAAAAACAGTTAGATCAGATTCCCTTGCCGAATTATATGGCCTCAATTCATTTTGATATTAAAAGATGATCGATCCCGTATGTCCGTTTTGCTTATTTGTTTTTAATTGTAATTTTGCATTGTCTTAACTAAATTTTCACAATTTTAATAAATTACATTTACTTTACCGTTAGCCACCATTCCACCAAGAACTAAACTACTATCTACTATATATATTAAGTATATTATTTTTTAAATAAACATTTTATTTAATTATATTTATATATATCTCTTATCATTGAAAATCTTTTAAATCTACCATCTACTATCTATATTAAAGGTATATTTTTTTTAAATAATAATTTTTTTTAATTATATTTATATCTCTCGTCATTGAGAAACTCTTAAATCTAACCAATTTCTAAGTTATTCAAAGGTTTTTAAAGTAAAAGATATAAGCACAATCCATTTTGAATGTACTTTCCACTAATAAAAGATTTATCAAATACTATTTTCTCTATTAATGAATTAGTTTGTTACATCTCAGTATTTATACAAGTATAGTGTTGACTATACAAATGTGTATTTACTCAACTTACTAAACTCTCTATACATAAATGAATTACTAAATGAATGATATATCTGGCGCCTCTCAAGATTATGCCAGAATGTTAATCAGACCCATATTGACATGAAACTATTGAAAATGAATAAATATAGAGGTTTAGTAAAGACATTGACAACCTGATTCTCTGTGCGAACATGAAGTAATGTCAATTGACCAGTTTCAACATTCTCTCTAAATAAATGACATTGAGATTTAACGTGTTTGGTTTTCTCGTGAAACACTGAATTTTTCGCTATGTGAAGATCAAGTTTCAAAGGAAAAGCAACATGCAAATCTGTTAACAATCGAGAGAGCCACACAATTTCCTTAACAATATCTGACATAGATCGATACTCAGATTCTGCAGATGATAAAGAAACAACATGCTGATTATTACCTTTCCAAGAAACCAGAGATTCTCCAATGAATAGAAAAGAACCAGAAATTAATCTTCTTGTATCTAAACAAGTCGCCAATCAGTATCACAAAAAGTTTTGATTTGAATATCATTGTCAGCTAGATAAAATGGACCTTTGCAATAGGCCTTTGCAATAGACCTTTGCCAATTGAACATTTAAGATAATGCAATACTTTGTGAGATGCTTGTAACTGAGGTTTCTTGGGAGCTACAGAGTACCAACATAGCTTGTTTACATCAAAACATATATCAAGACGTGTGATAGTGAGATACATCAGCTTCCCAATTAATCTCCTATATTAATTTGGAAGCATATCACCAGTCTTTGCAGAGTTTAATACTGGGAACCATGGGAATAGAAGACGATTTACATCCCATTAAACTAGAATCTGAAAGCATCTCCAAAATATATATATGTTGACACATAAAGATACTAGAAGCGATCTAGCAATTTCCAAGCCAAGAAAATATTTTGGATGACCCAAATCACGCAGTTTGAAGCAAGATTTCAACTTTGATACGTAGAAACATCTTGCTCATCGGTACTGGCTATTATGATGTCATCTACATACACCAAGACCATTATGAAATTATATGCAGAAGAACAGAGAAAGAAAGTATGATCTCCATGAATTTTCTGAAAGGCAAGATTCACCAATGTAGATGAAAATTTTAAGAACCATTACTGAGAGGCTTGTTTCAAACCATATATGGATTTCTTCAAATGCAGAACTGCATTCGATGGAAGAGAAACTCCTTTTCTTTATGCAAAACGAAGAGGTAAGTCAAGATATACCTCCTTTGTTAATTCTCCATTCAAAAAGGCATTGGAAATGTTAAGTTGGTGCATAAATCACTTTTTCTTGGCAACTAAAGAAAGTATACTCTTCACAGTTACCATCTTGGCCACATGAGAAAATGTGTCAACAAAATCTATTCATTCCTGCTGAGTATAGCCCTTAGCAACAAGTCTTGCTTTGTACATTTCAAGACAACCATCTGGATTCAATTTGAGTTTAAAAACCCACTTACAACCAACTGTCGTCTTCCCCTCAGCCAGAGAACAAACAACCCTAAGTATCAAGACCCTCTAAAGAGCTATATTCCACATCCATATTATTACACCATTCTTTAAACTTCTTTGCCACAAAATATGAATGTGGTTAAAATATATGAAGGATGAGATTAACAAAAGAAAGATGTGGTGATTATTTGTCATAAGACAAAAATTCACTTAAATGGATAAAAAGAAGGAATTGACTGGCATATATAGTCTTGCAAATAAGATGGTTTTGTGCGAATACAATGTGATGTAGTAGCCAAAGGCAAACTAGCATAAGAGAGTGATGGAGCCATAGGAAATGTATCACCAGAAGATGATGTCACAAAATGTGAACTATCATTATTGATTGCAAGAGTAGGAAAGAAAGCTTTTACGGTGTCAGAAAGAGAAGAATCAGTAAAAGAAAATATTTGTTAATGAAAAAGGACATGTCTGGAGATAGAAATATTATTAGTCTCAAGATCCAGAACGTTGTATCCTTTAAAACCAGCAATTTATCATAGAAAAACACAAGCTTTTTTCTCTAGGATCAAATTTGGTTCGAGATTTAACTGAAGTGCTTCTGTAATAAAAATAACCAAATGTTTTCAAGGAGTGATAGTCATGTGCTTTTGATGTAAGTATTTGAAAGGGAGATTTAGTTTCAAGAAGAGGAGATGGTAGTCGATTTATAAGAAAGACTGCATTAAGTACACAGTCTCCCCAATATGAAAAAAGGATATTTGATTGAAAGAGCAGAGCTCTAGCAACATTAAGGATGTGTTGGTGTTTTTGTTCAATAACTGAATTTTGTTGAGGTGTTTAAAGGCATGAATGGTAATAAATAATACCTTTGTGTTTATATAAATTGACAAAAGATAATTCATGAACATTGTCAGACCTAACAAACTTGATTGTTTTCTTAAATTGGTTTTCAATTAATGTCATAAACTCATGAAATACAATAAGCACAGAAAACGATCTTGAACATAAATATCTATAACCTTCATGAGTCATCACAGAAAACGATCTTGAACATCAATGTGAATCAAATCAAATGGTTCATTACTGTTTTATTATCAAAAGGAAAATACTATCTTTTTTTTTTTGGCCTAAGGACAAACATTACAATGAAAAGATTCTTTATTTATAGTCTTAGCGATTGACAACTTATCAGATAACATATCAACTTTAGACATTGATGGATGACCTAACCGATCATGCCAAGTATGAGAATCAACAATGCTTGAACAAACTATCTTATTGTCTATAAGAGAAATAGCATGAAGCAAAGAACCTGAATCCAAGACATTTAGATTTGAGACTCTTCTACCATTGTCAATCATCAATGCATGTGTAAGATCCTATATGCAGCAAGTAGTAGATGTGAAGCTAACCATACTGTCTTTATCCACAGTCAAGGAACTAACACTCAACAAACTAAATCGAAAACTAGACACAAACAACACATTTTTCAAGATTATATGTTCACTTAGTGTAATGAATGTATTCCAACAGTACTCTCTGAATTACCCGTTGGTAAAGTGACAAAGGTATTAAATAAAGGTTTGAATATGGATTGATCATGACACACATGGTGTGTTGCACCTGAATCTCTCACTCATGGATCTCTAGGAACTAAAGTATGTGCAGAAAGAGAATATAAGGCATGCGAATGATAGAGAATAAATAAAGAGGAAGAAATATACCAGACACTTTAGAAGTGGATGGTACAGCTGAAAGTGTGGCAAAAAGTCCATCTTGAGATGGTGATGTGATACTCGTAGTGAAGCTGAGACTAAAGAATGTAATTACATGTTGCATTTGTTCTTGAGAGAGAGGTTGATTAAGTTGATTGTTTGTCATAACAGATGATGCAGAAACATTCTAACGTTGTGGTGTAGAAGCCAAAGAACCACTTGAGAAATGTTTTTTAGTCATCTCATTATGCAGCAAAGTCTGTATCATATTAGCAAAAATGGAAGACGGTTGCGGTTCACGTTTCTGATTTTGAAATTTTCTTTTTGGTGCCATACCTGGAGGGTATCCATGAACCTTATAGCAACTATCAATAGTATAACCGACTCTTCCACAATGAGAACATACATCCTTTGAATTCTGATTGCCATAATAATGTTTTGAAGATACTTGAAAAGTTGTAGTCTCTATAGGTGGAGAAGATGAAATCCTTGATGTTATTTGAGAATCCTCTTGATCCAAGATATTGAAAACTTCAGACAAAGTAGGAAGAGTCTTCTTCATCATGATTTGGCTTCGAATATGATCATAACTCTCATTTAACCCCATAAGGAAGTCAATGACTCAATTAGTCTCTCTTTCAGCCAATAGTCCTTCAACTGTGCATACTATAAGTTGCAGACTAGAAAGTTCCTCCCAGTATGTCTGTGTTTGAGTATGGTTAAGAGTAAAGATTCATATTTCCCTGTCTAAGAGAATAAAGTTGATGTTGCAGCTTGTATAACCTTAACAAGTTAGATTTATGAAATCTAGTGTACAGATCTTTCAATATATCACAAAGAATCATCTTCTTCCGATTTTACTATAGATCCGTCAATAAAATCTATCTTGTTATCATCAATGTTCCATAATTCGTACCATCTAATAGCTCAGAGACTAAAGATAATCCAGGATAATCAAATGCTAGTAGCTAATACAAACTATGTAGATTATCGAGAGAAGTGGATACTTCAAATGAATGAGTAGTTGTCTTGAAGGTTTGTTTGCCACGAACATTAGATCCAGAAGCATTGTTAACAGGATCAAATCCTTTTGAAGATTCACGATGAATCGGAGACACAACATCATGCGATTCTGGAGATTCGGAGCGATATTTCGAAGTACAGTTGCGTTTTCCCATGGATCTACAATCGAAGCTTAAATCCTCACATATAAGATGAAGTTGAAGCTCGAATTGATCATATATGGAAAACGAAGCAAGTAATCAAAGCTTTGATATCAAATTGAAGAAAATGGTGAAGCGGAGCTTGATGGATGGAGGAATAAACTGATTGATAGATGATAAATGATTGATCGGAGTAGAAGCCAATGAATCTAAGTCAAAAACGAAGAAAATGAAAAAAAAACGTGGAATCGAAAAAGGTGAATAAAGAATGAGCTTGGCTCATAGCTCTGATACTCTTTTCTTCATTAATGAATTAGATTGTTACATCTCAGTATTTATACAATGATATTTTGACTATACAGTTGACTAGATAAGTGTGTATTTACTCAACTTAATAAACTCTCTACACATAAATGAATGATATATCTGATATCTACTATTATATATTTAAGTCTAAATCTAAGTATCTAAATTTGCATATATTTTTAAGAGATTTTTATAATTAAAACAGATATTTTTTATATATATTTAAGTCTAAATCTAAGTATCTAAATTTGCATATATTTTTAAGAGATTTTTATAATTAAAACAGATATTTATTTTAAGCATAAAACTACAAACGATCACGTGTCGTCAAAATTTAAAAGTATATATAAATATTGTGGAAAAAATATAATGTTTTGCAAAAATTAACTTTATTAAAACAAAGTAAAAATAATGTATTCAGATGAAAGAAACATAAGTATGTTATTTTTATCTGTTAAAATCTAAACAAACATACACATCATAATGGATTATAGTTTTGCCTCCATCTCTAACAAACAATGTTTTTCCACCGTCAAGATCGAGAACGAGCATACGTCGGCTGGTAAATCCTCACATTGGCTAAAAATAAAATCTATCAAATTTTGTAAATGATTCTTTTTAGTACCAACGCCAAAAAATGACAAATTTATTTACCTTGAGAAGAATTAAAGGACCAAAAGGAACAAAGTAAACATTTGAGGTCCATTCATGTGCTTCGACTAGTTCTACTCTATCGTGCTTCGACTAGTTCCTATCGTGTTTCGACCATCTTTACATTATTTCGATTTTTATTTTGTGAAAAATTGAAGTGGTTTTCTTTGTTTTGTGCTTTGCGTTCTTTTTTTTTTTTTTTTGCATTTTTGGGAGCTTTTCAACATTTGCACGTTTGCATCCTATACATTCATCTACTATACATTATACATACATTATTTTAATTCATACCCTATGCATACATCTACACACATCATTCATGCCAAATACTACACCAATACATACATACAGTCACGGCCCAATGTTATAGGATATCTAAAAAAGAAATTTGGCCCATTATAAAAAGACAATTAATGATGTTAGAGAGAATTAAACCTAACACCTTTAAATTTAATTACACAATCATTAACTGCAGTATTAAGAAATTTTACAAAATTAATACTTGAAAATTTTTATTATAATTTTGCCACCTAAAATTCTTGTTTGTTGGGTTTTAGCTCATGGTGGGACCTACGTACAGCGACGGATGTAGAGTTGTATTTTATGTGGGACACAAATTTTTGTTGTATAGAAACTGTGATTTAAACAATATTATCACCTAACATATTGATATTACAAAGCAAAGTTTATAAAATGTGTATGAGGCACCTGGCCCACCTTCCATTAAGGTTCAGTCAGTGGCGAATGTAGAGTTGTATTTTATGTGGGGCATATAAATTTTTGTTGTATAAAAACTGTGATTTAAACAGTATTATCATCGTCCATATTGATATTACAAAGTAAAATTTATAGAAAGTGTTTGAGGTACTTGCCCTACCTTCCATTAAGGTAGGGTATACATCTATGCATACATATTTTTCATTCATACCCTATACATACATCATTCATGCCATATACTACACTAAGCCTTGTTCTTGTAGCTCGTCTAGTCTGCGAAGGCATTTCAAGTGCAACGTGAGACGCGTTCGAAGCTCGAGCAAGGCATAGAGAGAGAGAGAGAATGAGAAGGAAAAAAACATCAAACGACAAAAACACAACATATACTACACTAATACATACACATTATTCATACCCTATACATACCTCTCTATGCATACATTATTCTCATTGATACCCTATACATACATCATTCATACCATATACTCCATCTAATACATACACATCATTCATACCCGATACATACATCTATGCATACATTTTTTCATTCATACCTTATGCATACATTTACATACATCATTCCTTCTCATCCATATACATTTATGATCTGTCCCCAATTAAGCGGATGAAGACTCTAGTTTCAGTGCTCTCTGCGAAAAAAATGCATCATATATTAATGTCCATTACAATCCAAAATCTTCTTTTTCTCCAACTTCTACAAATAAATTATGCATAATTCATATGTATTAACCAAAATTTTAAACATATCATACATCATTACAATCTAACTCCCAACAAACAACCAACTTGTTTGTTGTATCATTTTTTTTTTCTTTTTTTTTAATTAGGAGATTCAGAGTCCGTAGGCCCCTAATACTCCTTAGGCAAAGCCCAAACTATGTTGTATCATTTTTTTCAATCAAACTTAACAATTGTTTTACTATAACATCATCTATGTTTTTCTTAGACAGAAACAGAGCTAGCAACAAATTTATGTACTTTTCTACTATTCCCCAACACACACATACAACATTTAAGAAGACATCATTTCAAGCTCTCATCTTATGAACTTTTTTGAAACACACGTATATATATCAACTGAACTTAAAACAGGGTTTAAAAACCCCATAAATGTTTCCAAACTATTTGAAATAAGTGGAACATTGGCTGTAGTTTAACCGAGAAAATAAAAGGATCAAACAAGAGTGTTACCTTGTACGATAATGATGCTTCTGTGTTTGTCTCTGATCAAGTGAGGAAACTTGGGTCGGAAAGTCAAGTGGAAGAAGAACATATTAAGATATGAAAAAACAGAGCATTGTTCATTTGGTTATCTGGAAAATGGAGACAAAAGTTTTAACAAAAAAAAGGAGACAAAAGTAAAAGAACTTCTAACTTTTTTTTTTTGAAACGAAATATGAACTTATAGGAGTCATTATCCATACAAAAATAACTTAATTGTTTCTAAACGTTTATATTTTATTCGGTTTTCCAACGTTCCACTGTCAAGTCTAAAGTCAGAAATTAATTTTAAAAAACTTTAAAATTTTTTTAAACGTTCATAATTTCTTTGGCCATCCAACGTCCACTGTCAAATCTTATCATAATAATTCATTAATTTCCTTGGTAAAACTATTTATAGTTTTTCTATTCGATACAACTACCGATTTGCAATTGTATTGCTTAATTAAGATCGAGACTCCTTGACAGTTGTAAACGTTGATTCGACATATATATTAAGTATAACAAAAATAAACAAAAAGCAAAGAAGGTGCATCCTGTAGAAGTTGAGTGCTCACCTTGCTCAAGAAACTTGGCGTTTCCAATCGGATTATTTGTGCACAGATTGACCTAGTTTGTCATTGCTGATTAGAGATCATATAATTCGCATTATCTAGAAAACTTTTGGTTTTCTAATTAAATTTTGTGTGACAGAAGGTAAATTCGTTTTAGTTTATAATACAATATTATTTTAATATACACTGGCATATTTTGAAATGCAAATCGAGTATATCATTCAAATTATAAAAAAAGTATTTTTTAATAAAAAAATAAACAAGTAACTCTCGGTATTTGATGTCGTGTGTTAGTGGGACTTGTAAAGCGTAACACAGAAACAAAACCATCAAGACTAAAATGATGGATGATAAACTTCCGATGTTAACAAAATTAAGTTGCATCATTTTCAGACCAAAACATAGATAATCCGAACGAAACTACTAAGAAAACGAAAAAGCTCAAAAAATACAATACAGGGTCGTTATGTTCCATCCCTATTCGTCGTTAGACTTCTTCTTCTTCTTCTTCTTCTTCTTGCTGTGACCATCATCAGTCTCTTTGTCTCCACCAGCTTTACTCTTCTTTTTCTTCTTCTCTGATTTCTCATTCTCCTCTGCTGTCTCCATCTTCCTCTTCTCTTTCTTCTTCTTTTTCTCTGACTTGTCCTCATCCATTGCCACCTCTTCTTCTTCTTCTTCATCCTTTGCCTTCTTCTTCTTCTTGCTTTTCTTCACTGAGGCCTCCTCCACTGGCTCTTTCCCTTCCTCATCTAAACACGGCACCGATCAAACACTGAGTCCACTACAATTAGAGGACTTTGTATACAAAAAAAATCTAAAAGAAATACCTTTCTTTTGCAGATTTTCTATGACCTCCTTCATTGCATCCACGTTCTTGCGTGGGGCTACACCTTTGTCATAAAAATCTAGCCTTTCCTCAACTTGTTCGCGAAGCTTCTCACCAAAGGCAGTAGTTGCACCATCTGTATAAGGACATTAGGGCAGAGAATTTAAACACTTTACAACATATCTCATATAACCCAAAGCTCTTCTCCAGGGCGTTTCAGATTTGTACCAGCAAAACAATCAATCCGGGATGCTATCGAGCACTTGTTTGCAAGGAAACGAGCAATACGGCCCTTGTTCTTCGCAGAGGCACGCCCGATGAATGATGAATGGAAAATCAAACCATACTTGGGTGTATTTCCACGTGTTTTAAGCGCCCTGAAACACCACAAGGATTCTTGTCACACGCAGGACTAAAGAAACTTGTGAAAATTAAAAAGAATGGGCCAGATATTGCACCTGAAAAGTGCCTTCTCAGCTCCAAGAATCTGGAGGGTGGAAGATGGGCATTTAGCAAGGTTAGTCAGACTACCAGCATGTGAAATCAAACGGGCACCAACCATGTCTCCAATCAAAGCTGCCAAATTAGGGGCAATGTCGCTCATCTTAGCAACAAGATAATCATAGAGCTTCTTCCTGTAGTCAGCAAGGTCCATAACTCTCTGAGCAAAGGTTTGTACATTGATCAAGTCAACAGGGGATAAATCCTGGCCTGTTAAGAAGGAACAAAAATAAATGTCTCAGAACAAGAGAGATTAGAAACATTCATTAATTCTTAGCTACCAATAAACACAGCTGAAGAAATATACCCATGGATGCTTTTCCAGCTTCGACAACCTCCTTTGCCTTATCTTCATCACCTAAGACTTCAGTAAGCATTGGAATGTGGTCTTCAGTCAACTTTGACTTGTCATCAATCATCTTTGAGACACGAGCGTAAAGGTAGTTGTCATTAACTATCTTCACTAGTTCAGGGAAATGCCACGAATACCATTCCCTGTAGAAACATTACAAACAGTTCAGCTACTGAATTTTTCTCAAGCTAATTAGCAACACAATCTCAGAGGGAAAACCACAAAACAAACCTGACTCTCATGGCAAAGGAATTGATATCCTTATCAAGTGTGTCCAGCAGGAAAATAGCTTGAATAACCATGTTATCCACTCGGTTAACATTGAACTTGACCTTTGCTCTGCTGTAGCTGTGAGCTAATCCAAGTTGAGATTTTTCCAGATCACCAGGCTACAATCGTAGAAAATCATTATGAGAACACAAAGCAAAGGCACAAAGTTAAAACAGACTCAAATAAAAGACACGAACACAAACCTTTAGGTCCTTGATGAACCTATCAAAATGCTGGCGTACACCTCTGAGAAGCTCAAGAACAAACTCATTACTCTGGCATGGAATTTTAGTGGCTTCACAGATATGTGAACCGAGTTTAGGCTCAGCCATTCCTAAGCTGAATTTGGGTTTCTTTCCCTCCTTGACTTTAGGAAGATTCAACTCCAGAAAACTTCTAAGCTCGTCAGTCATAACCCCTACCAATATCAGGTAAAACAAATGTTCAAAGATCAACGAACGAAACAAAATCAGAACACAAAAAAATAATCAACCAACAGGGTTCATTATATGCCAAACCTAACAACCAAAAATAAGGAGAAAGTCTATATTCATAACAAGGAACAAGTGGTTAGAGAAGAGTTACCTTCAGAGACGGCGTTGATTTGGTTAAGGGCATCGAGCGCTGACTCGAAAGGATGAAACGCTGTGAGCTGAATAACACGGCCAAAGCGGCTGAGGTCGGAGACGGAGCTCCGGACGGCCTCAGTGTTCTGTCCGATCTCATCAAGTCCGTGTGCTTCGAAGAGGCCAAAGCCAGAAGAAGATTCGTAGAGAAGATACATAGCCATTTTGGAGGAGAAGAAACTAAAACCCTTAAACCTAATGAGCGAAGAAAATATACATGGAAAGAAACTAGGGTTTTTAGGGTTTTCAGGGTTTACGATTTGTTGATGGCGCTGCTTTAGACTTAATGGGCCAGGCCCATTTAATGATGAGGAATTTGATATTAAAAAGCCCAGTCTATTAAGTTGATATTAAAAAAGCCCAGTCCAGAAAGAAAAATAATGATAAAAATGTAAATATTATACAGCTTGAGTTAAACATCAAGCATAGCTAGATTTTGGTCCTATGCAAGAAAGAATTAAAAAGCATATAAACAATCAAATCGGTGTAACAATTGTCGTAGTCTCATGATTATGTTGTAAAGTTATACCAATAAACTATCTAAGAGGAAAAAGAGAAAATATGACCACAATCATAGATATGTCTCTGCAAGATTTTATCGAAATTTGCAACAGCAGCTTCGGAGAACCAGCAGTCGTAAATGTTTTAACTCAAATCAGAATTAGGCACGTGGGGTCATCACTGGGGAAAGGAAAAAGTTAAATATATTATTGAATCAAAGTCTACCATTTTTTATATACTACTGAACTCATCAAATTAATCAAAATACCCTTCGTCAATTTATTTTATTTTTATTCGTCAATTTATTTTATTTTTAAATATTTGAAAATAATTTTTATATTTTTTAATTTTGTTAAAACTCGAAAATATCTTTTATTTGATTTTCAAATTAAAATTTAAATATAATTGTACCTAATAATACCAAAGATGAGATTTGAATCATTACATCTCTGTAAGATTGGTTACCATCTTATCTATCACATGTTTTGGTATCATTTATAATTACAATTATATGCATTTAGGTTTTTCAAATGGTTGTACAAAGTTGTAGCAGTTGTACCAAATTACAACTATATGCTGATAATCATATAGTTGTAGTCAGTTGTACTAGTTGTATCTGTTATGTCGTAATTGTACCACAAATAGCAGATTCGAATCCTGCGCGCGCGTTACTAGTTTAAACTACTCTGAGTTACCGTGTTTTTCTTGGTATCACTTGCAACTACAAATATATAATCCGATTTGGTCAACAATCAGATTTTATTAAAGATATAATCGTAATTTTTCGTATTTTTTAATTAAAAAATAAAAAATAAAAAATAGAAAATGGGTATAATGGATTATTTTTTTGATTAATTTTTTGCCCCAAAAGATATATGAGAAATTGGTTGGGAAATTGGTCCAACCTCGTTCTCCGTTACAAAGAAGAAAATTTCTTCCACATACACATCTCAATAGGTTATTATAGACATTTTAGAGGATACATTGTCATCTTCCCACCTTCATCTTGAATCCAAGCATTGGCTTAGAGTCGGCGACCACGGGTGACGTCTTGGAACCGGTAGCTACAAAGCTCGTGTAGAAGCTTGTGTCTTTGGGTTGAACAGCGCTGAAAGAGGAGCTTGTGGTGTCATCAAATGTACAGTCGGTTAGGTAGCCTGGCTTAGAGGTGGCCTCATTGACCTCAAAAAGATGATATTCAAGCTTAATTTTTTCAGCTCAAAAGCTTGTCCGTGTTCTTATAACATCTATACCTTCATCATCTGTGTACCACTTTCTTCTTTTTTTGATGATGAAGATAACCAGACCAGCAAAAAGGGTCAAAAGTCCTACGCCAACAATGACATCCACTATAGTGCCAGTCCTGTTCTTTCCTTTTGATGGTGGCCTATTACCCACAGTTGGTGTGAAATCTGAACAGGAATATGTAACACTTAGGCATCAGGAAAAAGAGAAAAACAGGGAAACAATAAAGAATTCACTATTTTTGTTACCTGGTGTTGCACTGACGGCCGATATTTAATGGTCCATAAGCCCCTTGGATAGGAATATAACATGTTCCCCTTCCAGCCTAGAAAAGATGAATTTCGAGGTGATTTTCTGGTACATTTGCTTTATATGCTCTCTGATCTGATAGAACAGCAGAGTCACCAGCTGTTCTGCGTACATCAAAATCCTTTTCAACAAGTCTTCCCTGTAACGACGGAGCTACATCTTAGAATTCATCAGAACCAAATTCGGAAGAACATAAACTACATCTTGTAAAGCACAAAACTCGATTAAGTAGTGCAGACCTGGACATAAATGTCAAATCGTCGTCTTCCTAAACCTCTCCAAGTGTCAGAAGTAGAACCTAGAATTTGTATTTCAGCAAACTGAAGTGTTACGGTGTAGCCTCCATTTTCTAGCCCCAACCCATAATACCTTAAGGAAGATGCAGAAAGTCGTGCTGACTGAAAAAGCTCCGAGTCCAAAGTGTTGATAAATTGTGCTTGTGAAGTAACTATGTATATATTATTGCTACTTCCAGCAAAAAGGCCAACATTACTGGCTGCCCATCTCTGACCCGCACTTACGACAAATGAAGCTGGTCCAAGATCCTCGTCTTCCCTCTCAAATAGTGCCCTGCTAACAGACCTTATCTCTGGGCCTCCGCAGTTGATCGAAAAGTCAGAATCTAGACACCAGTCAATAGAGAAAATCTTAAGCAAAGTTTTTTCAATAGTACATTCAAGCACTGTCCATGTGTTTTCTCATGGGACATAGAGAAAAACGGTTATGAGGATATCTCTTTGTTACACTTACATACTCCTTTGCCACGATTGCAGGGGAAGTTCTTCTGTAGGCAGTTCAGTCCTAATAAAACCCTTTTAACAAAAAGAATAAAGATATAAGAGAAGTCGTTTATTCTTGCATACTTTAGCAGGAAAAAAATAGAGAAGAGAAATATTTTAAAGAAAATCACCTGTTGTCAAGACCTTCCAATGTGAAGTTGTTAGCAACTAAGTTACTGCAAAAAAACATACAAAATGATTATAATTAATATTTCCTCCTAACAAGAAGTTTGATGCTTGATATGAATCAGCCTAATGAATATACACTGAACATAAGTTGAGATAATTACAGTTTCAAATTTGGTAAGCTGACCCATGGAGGAAGACTTCCGGACAAATCATTGTACGACACATCTCTGTAAGCATAAAGGAACAATAATTAGGATCTACGGAATGTTTTATATACCAAAACAGTTTCATGATTATCTTGGCAAGTCATCTGTATCATCAAGAGTAGAACCTTATTCAACTGGAGTCTACATCAGGAGGATCTATTCAAATTAGGATAAAACAGTTATAAAGGATTTTGTTACTCACATATTGCTTAATAACTGCCTCTTTTCAGTGGGCAAAGAACCATTCAACGTGTTGTTTCCCAGAAACCTTAATATGAAGACAACAATTTTTTATCACACTTATCCAGATAGTTGTACATAAAGACCCAAAAGATGCAGAAAACATATCATCTTACAAGTGAGTAAGTCCACTTAAGTTGAAAAGTGAAGCTGGAATTGGTCCATGTAGTTTGTTGAAGCTCAAATCACTGGAAAACAAACATGAATAGCACGGTAACACATTGATCTATGTACTTACACCTGAAGAAACACATTGACTCATGTACTTACACTTGTTGCAAACTTGAGTACTCCCCAATATTAGACGGTATTGTTCCAGTGAAATTGCTGTTCCTCAGTACTCTGCGACATATATCATTAATGTTAAATACATAGAGGGGAGAGAAACAGTCCATTAGTCTGATCATGAATTGGAGTAAAAGTTGAATCAAAGCTGCCTTACAATGTACTTAGAGATTTCATGTCTTTGATGAATTCAAGAGAAGAGCTTCCATTGGATATATCACCAAGCCTCCTACATTTAGAATATCAATACGTGGAGAAGGGAAAGCAAGAGAAGCAGTAAAGAATAATGATTCTGACACCAATGCAACACATACAGTTCTGTCAAAGAAGTTAAGTTGGAAAATGACGACGGTATTGGACCACTCAAACCAGTTCCGACAATTCTCCTACAGTAAAACATGAACCAATCGTTGAACCCCCACATTTAAATGCAAAGAAGAATTTTCCACTAAGAGTAATATTAATATTAGATAACTCCGTAGAAATGAAATTTTCTTACAAGGTAGTAAGGTTGGTCAAACTTCCTATAAATTCTGGTATCCGACCTGTAAGTTCCATGTCCATAATCCAACTGGTACAACATTAAGCAAAAGTCACCCCAAGGCAAAAATTTAAAATGTAAAGTAACGAATAGATTACACAAAATAGCTTCAACCATAATCTAATGATAAAGCTTATATTCGAATTCAATATATCTTACGCGACTTGCAGCTCCACAAGATTAGCAAATGATGAAGGTATTTCCCCGCTGAGTCCAGAACTATCTATGTAACTGCAATAGATGTAAGAAATTCTTTAAAATAATTAAGTGAGCAAGAGATTTGTGGTAGGTGATCACTAAATGATAACGAAGGTTTAAGTTTTCAAATCTAAATTATAAACAGGAAATAAATACATATACAGTAGTACATTTGACAGATGCACTTACATTTCCTGTAGTTTTATACAATTCCCAATCTCAGCTGGTATAGAACCGGAAAAGTTATTTGAACTAATTCCACTGCAGAAAATATATATAAATACAGGTATAAGGAACCATCAACATCCTCCAAAAGTAGTATGAAGACATTATCATATTTAGACAATCAAGAAAAATCCTAAGCTTACAGTAATCTTAAATCTGTAAGCAGACCAATTTCCTTAGGAACATTTGAGCGTGAGAGACTAGAAATTATTAATTGAACGTGTAGAGAATAACCAAAAAAGAAAAAGAAATAATGCTTCACATGACTTACAGCCATTGCATTAGAGTTAAATTTCCAATTGCAGGAGACAGTGAGCCTGTCAGATAATTTTGAGCCAAGTTCCGGAATGATGTCATTTTGATGAATTATAGTCTCAAGATAGATTAACTTGTAAATGTGTGTGCTCTTTTTGTTGATTAAAAAAAAAAGTGTTAGTGGGTTGTATCCATACAGATTGGTAAGGTATTTCCAAGTCCAGAGGTCTTGAGGTGTAGGTCCTCTAACATCTATCTCATTAACCTTGCTGTGAAAAGTTAAGCATTCTGTGGAAAATGCGTCGAACACTTAGGGTGCAGAAAATGGGGAAAAGAGTGGGCACAGAGAAGTGATGCGGCAGATTGTGGAGTTTTCGAAACTACAGTCCGCATTTGATGAGTGGATTGTAGGCCCTGTTGTTGATGGAAACATGATCGTCAATGGCGGCGCCGGAGCAAAGTTCGCCGCTCGTGTTCCAATCTCTCGGCGCCCGGATCCCCCAAGCCGCGAAGATGGAGTTGATAGCACGTGCTGTTTTTACCCACAACGGTCAATTATTATTATCCCTTAATCTAAATACGCTTAACTAAACAAACCATTATATATCTAACAGTATATATTAAACGATACTTTTTTTTGAAAAAAAACTTAAATAGGTACTTAATTATGTGTATTGACATTAAAATTAATTAAACTTACTAGATTATATCTCGCGGTTGTTTCGTGATTTTAAAAATAATAATTTATAAATAACTATATAAATAATAATTTTAGACGTAATAATTTATATCATAATAATAAATGCAGTTACATGTTATCAAATCATTCATGTATTTGTATTACATTGTACGTTGTTAATCCAAGAAAATATATGATATCAAAATATATATAATATTTGATTTAGTCATAATTAAGTTTTTATTTATTTATATAATTTTTTGAAAAGGTTAAAAAAGAGAACTAGAGAAGATTTTTTCAACAAAAATAAAAATATACATTTCTATTTAAAATAAAATATCTTAAAAATATTATATTTCGTGTTAATTAATTAAAAATCAATTGACTATTTTACCCACAATGAATTTACAAAACTATCATTTTTGTTTCTTTGTAATATATTATATTTTAATTTTATTTCTATAAATGTACTTCCCTAATATTACTATAGAGATTATGTTTATCTTAAATTGATTAGGACATTTTAAAATTATGACAATATATTAATTATAAACCCCATATTTTTGCTAATTATGTGCCCACCCACATTTTTTTAATAACCACATACTAGTAAAAGCAAAATCTTTTTCTTTGACATATGTAAAAGCAAAATCAATATCAAGTATTACAGCATTTTTATATTTTCCTAATTATGATTTCCATGTCCATCAACATTTAAACTAACATATTAAAATATATATTACATAAAAACTAAACTAACAAATTTTCACTTACATATGTAATAGTGATGGTAAAATATGCATTCAAAACTTATTATTATCAATAGTAAATAAATTAATTGTCAAAATTAACCAACTCAGTAAAATAATTTAGTATTTTATATGGATACAATTCATGAGTTTTATCAATTAGGATCCGAAGAACATTGGTGACTGAACTTTGGTCAAGTGTTCAAAGACATACCTTCGTCGGGATGAGTAGTGGCTCCGGTTCGGTTTTGAGATCGAACCACGTGAACCAAACTGGAAATACAAAAGAACCAGACGGTGAGGAGCAGACACAGAGACCGCCGTATCCTGTTCATCGTTGATGGAGGTTTTACTTCGGTTCAAAAACACAAACTCTGGTGCCTTTGTTTAGAAGTGTTTATTTTGTTGAGACTTGAGAGTTAAAGCTTTGGTTCATTTATGATTTCCACCTATTGTTTATTTGCCTTCAGTGGTCTGAATCCACCAATAACATTCATTTGTTATCCAAGCTCTGGTGTTTTTGAAGAGATGCATGTTGCTACTTTGATATTCATTTAATGGTAGTGGCTTAAGAAAATAATAATTAATGGTCTAATCCGGACAAGAGTGCGCCTTCTATGTCAATGGTGTCGGCTGCGGCTGCGCTGCGAGTCGTTATTAACTAACGAACATAAACATCAAAACAAAAAATGAGGGTTAAAACACTCAAGAGAACGCAATCAAGTGACGTTAATAAGATTAGGTAATTGGTCGACATGGCCTGTTTAAATTGCTTGCACCATATCTCTATGGACTTTTTTAATGTAAGGATTAGTTTCAAGTCGTTGTCAGTCTTCAACTTGTTTGACTTAGGAAAAATTCTTTGAAGTGACAGCAGTAATTTCCAATTTAAGCTCATGAAAGTCATCTTATTAACAAGACATGTATATGCAAATTACACAACTAAGGAAGAAATGGCTAGTGAAGAGTCACCTTCAGAGACATCGTTGATTTGGTTGAGATGAATAGTGTCCGGCCCATCACGACCGCTTGAAGATCAAGTGGAACTCAAAGCTACTAAAAAAGTATTTGAATCAAAGTGAAATCTGTTTCTTCAATCAAACAAGTATATAGTGATCCTTCATACCAAAAAAAAAGAAAAAAGTGTATAGTATCTTCATATACACAAATATCTCTATAGCCACCATAGTTACAGAGTAGGGGTCTTTTTCATCTTCCCTCATTGATCTTGGCTCCAAGCATTGGCTTAGAGTCGGTGATTCTGGGTGATATTTCGGAGCTAGGCATCACAAAGCTCGTGGAGAAGGATTCAGAAGTGGCTGTGTCTTTGGTTTGAAAGCCACTGATAGAGGAGCTTGTGGTGTCGTCAAATCTCCAGTCAGTTAGGTAACCTGGCTTAGAAGTGACATCACTGACCTCAACATCTCCTGAAAGCATGGCCACCACTCGTGACATTGGTGGTCTCAAGGCATGAGATGTTTGTGTGCACAGCAGAGCAATGCCAATCATGCGTTTCACTTCTTCCATGTTGAATTCAGTCAGCTCATGATCAATAAGTTCAACTTCACGGCTTTTCTCATGTAGAGTCCATGCCTGTATACAAGAAACACACACGGATTTTAAGACTATCTCTTGGCTATCTCAGACTTCCCCCCATTTACAGTTAACTATAACAAGTATGGACGTACCCATTCAAGAAGATATCTTTGTTCATCCTCCAAGTTCTCATCAGAGTTTGGCCTTCCACTCACTAGCTCAAGAACCACAACACCAAAGGCATACACATCTGTTTTCTCTGTTAGATGTCCACGCATGGCATACTCTGGCGCAAGATACCCACTGCATTGGTAAAACAACATCACGAATCAAACGTATAGTATAGGACCTATAGATTGTCAGGGTTTGGGGATTACTTACATCGTCCCTGCAACTCGGGTACTTATATGGGTTTTCTTGTCATCATATAGTTTTGCAAGCCCAAAATCAGAAACTTTTGGGATCAGTTTAGCATCAAGTAAAATGTTGCTGGCCTTCACATCCCTGTGCACTATGCGAAGTCTCGCCTCCTCGTGAAGATAAACTAAACCTCTGGCTACTCCTAGACATATTTCATAACGGGTTGACCAATCAAGATGTAAAGTCTTGTCCCCTGCAATATCCAAATAAATAAAAGTGCATAATGAGTGCTTTTCGCTTGGCAGAAGCATGGATCAATAAATCATGTTTATGTGAATACCAAATAGAGCCTGATCAAGACTTCCGTTAGGAAGGTATTCATATACGAGCAAACGATGATCTCCTTCATAGCAGCACCCGTAAAGTTTTACTAGGTTGCGATGTTGAACTGCAGAAATTGCTACAATTTCTGCCACAAATTGCCCCTTCCCTTGTCGGGAACCCACCGACAACAGCTTCACTGCGACCTCTCTTCCATCGTTAAGGACTCCCTGTTGAATGTGTTATTCAAAACAAAACATATTAAAAGGTATTACATATACTCCTCTTTCCTAGTATCTCCAAGAATATACAGATATTTCACCATTTCGGTATGGGACTTACCTTATAAACAGGCCCAAATCCTCCCTCTCCAAGCTTGTTTGAGGGATCAAAATCTTGAGTTGCACTTTTAAGTTCCGAGTAAGTAAAGGTGTAAGGCTTGACTTCCATACTAAGTAGCTCTGCAAGAAAGAATTCGGTTCTTAAAATGAACCAACTTAAAAGATGATATTCAAGCTTAATTTTTAAAGCCAATTTGTTTCAGCTCAAAGGCTTGTTCGTATTCTTATAACATCTATACCTTCATCATCTGTGTACCGCTTTCTTCTTTTTCGGATGATGAAGATAACCACACCAGCAAAAATGGTCAAAAGTCCTATGCCAACAATGACACCCACAATAGTACCAGTCCTGTTCTTTCCTTTTGATGGTGGTCTATTACCAACAGTCGGTGTGAAATCTGAACAGGAATATGTAACACTTAGGCAGCAGAAGAAAGTGAAAATCAGGTAAAAAAACGAATTCACCATTTGTGTTACCTGATGTTGCACTGACGGCCGATAGTAATGGTCCATAAGCCCCTTGGATAGGAATACAACATGTTCCTTTTCCAGCCCAGAAAAGATGAATTTCGAGGTGATTTTCTGATACATTTGCTTTATATTTTTTCTCAACTGCTCGAACAGTAGAGTCACCCGCTGTTCTGCGTACATCAAAATCCTTTTCAACAAGTCTTCCCTGTAAAAATGGAGCTACATCTTAGAATTCATCAGAACCAAATTCGGATGAAGATTAGCACACCAAAAGGTTAACTTGTAAAGAAGAAAGCTCGGTAATGTGGTGCAGACCTGGACATAAATGTCAAATCGTCGTCTTCCTAAACCTCTCCAAGTGTCAGAAGTAGAACCTAGAATTTGTATTTCAGCAAACTGAAGTGTTACGGTGTAGCCTCCATTTTCTAGCCCCAACCCATAATACCTTAAGGAAGATGCAGAAAGTCGTGCTGACTGAAAAAGCTCCGAGTCCAAAGTGTTGATAAATTGTGCTTGTGAAGTAACTATGTATATATTATTGCTACTTCCAGCAAAAAGGCCAACATTACTGGCTGCCCATCTCTGACCCGCACTTACGACAAATGAAGCTGGTCCAAGATCCTCGTCTTCCCTCTCAAATAGTGCCCTGCTAACAGACCTTATCTCTGGGCCTCCGCAGTTGATCGAAAAGTCAGAATCTAGACACCAGTCAATAGAGAAAATCTTAAGCAAAGTTTTTTCAATAGTACATTCAAGCACTGTCCATGTGTTTTCTCATGGGACATAGAGAAAAACGGTTATGAGGATATCTCTTTGTTACACTTACATACTCCTTTGCCACGATTGCAGGGGAAGTTCTTCTGTAGGCAGTTCAGTCCTAATAAAACCCTTTTAACAAAAAGAATAAAGATATAAGAGAAGTCGTTTATTCTTGCATACTTTAGCAGGAAAAAAATAGAGAAGAGAAATATTTTAAAGAAAATCACCTGTTGTCAAGACCTTCCAATGTGAAGTTGTTAGCAACTAAGTTACTGCAAAAAAACATACAAAATGATTATAATTAATATTTCCTCCTAACAAGAAGTTTGATGCTTGATATGAATCAGCCTAATGAATATACACTGAACATAAGTTGAGATAATTACAGTTTCAAATTTGGTAAGCTGACCCATGGAGGAAGACTTCCGGACAAATCATTGTACGACACATCTCTGTAAGCATAAAGGAACAATAATTAGGATCTACGGAATGTTTTATATACCAAAACAGTTTCATGATTATCTTGGCAAGTCATCTGTATCATCAAGAGTAGAACCTTATTCAACTGGAGTCTACATCAGGAGGATCTATTCAAATTAGGATAAAACAGTTATAAAGGATTTTGTTACTCACATATTGCTTAATAACTGCCTCTTTTCAGTGGGCAAAGAACCATTCAACGTGTTGTTTCCCAGAAACCTTAATATGAAGACAACAATTTTTTATCACACTTATCCAGATAGTTGTACATAAAGACCCAAAAGATGCAGAAAACATATCATCTTACAAGTGAGTAAGTCCACTTAAGTTGAAAAGTGAAGCTGGAATTGGTCCATGTAGTTTGTTGAAGCTCAAATCACTGGAAAACAAACATGAATAGCACGGTAACACATTGATCTATGTACTTACACCTGAAGAAACACATTGACTCATGTACTTACACTTGTTGCAAACTTGAGTACTCCCCAATATTAGACGGTATTGTTCCAGTGAAATTGCTGTTCCTCAGTACTCTGCGACATATATCATTAATGTTAAATACATAGAGGGGAGAGAAACAGTCCATTAGTCTGATCATGAATTGGAGTAAAAGTTGAATCAAAGCTGCCTTACAATGTACTTAGAGATTTCATGTCTTTGATGAATTCAAGAGAAGAGCTTCCATTGGATATATCACCAAGCCTCCTACATTTAGAATATCAATACGTGGAGAAGGGAAAGCAAGAGAAGCAGTAAAGAATAATGATTCTGACACCAATGCAACACATACAGTTCTGTCAAAGAAGTTAAGTTGGAAAATGACGACGGTATTGGACCACTCAAACCAGTTCCGACAATTCTCCTACAGTAAAACATGAACCAATCGTTGAACCCCCACATTTAAATGCAAAGAAGAATTTTCCACTAAGAGTAATATTAATATTAGATAACTCCGTAGAAATGAAATTTTCTTACAAGGTAGTAAGGTTGGTCAAACTTCCTATAAATTCTGGTATCCGACCTGTAAGTTCCATGTCCATAATCCAACTGGTACAACATTAAGCAAAAGTCACCCCAAGGCAAAAATTTAAAATGTAAAGTAACGAATAGATTACACAAAATAGCTTCAACCATAATCTAATGATAAAGCTTATATTCGAATTCAATATATCTTACGCGACTTGCAGCTCCACAAGATTAGCAAATGATGAAGGTATTTCCCCGCTGAGTCCAGAACTATCTATGTAACTGCAATAGATGTAAGAAATTCTTTAAAATAATTAAGTGAGCAAGAGATTTGTGGTAGGTGATCACTAAATGATAACGAAGGTTTAAGTTTTCAAATCTAAATTATAAACAGGAAATAAATACATATACAGTAGTACATTTGACAGATGCACTTACATTTCCTGTAGTTTTATACAATTCCCAATCTCAGCTGGTATAGAACCGGAAAAGTTATTTGAACTAATTCCACTGCAGAAAATATATATAAATACAGGTATAAGGAACCATCAACATCCTCCAAAAGTAGTATGAAGACATTATCATATTTAGACAATCAAGAAAAATCCTAAGCTTACAGTAATCTTAAATCTGTAAGCAAACCAATTTCCTTAGGAATAGGGCCAGACAACGCATTGATCCCAAAAGTCCTACGTGATAAACATTTGAGCGTGAGAGACAAGAAATGTTCCTAAAAGAGATAGCATTATAAATTGAAGGTGTAGAAATCAACAACGGCAATAAATCAAGCTTACATCCATTGCATTCGAGTCAAATTTCCGATTGCAGTAGGCAGAGAGCCTGTGAGAACATTTTGACTCAAGTTCCTGAAAGAAAGATGTGAACTGTTAGGTCCATTCTCAAGATTTTTGTGAATGTGCTTGCCCTTTTTGATAATCAAGTGATAATAAAACCATACAGATTTGTGAGGTATTCCAAAGTCCACAGCTCTTGAGGTATAGGTCCTGCAACTTCCATAGCATAAACCTTCCTGTGAAAACCATAAAAATGAGGAGCTAGTTCCCACTGGGAGAATAGGTCAAACACTTGGTGTGCACAAAAGGGGAAAGAGGCGTACAGGGCGGTGATGCGGCAAATTTTGGAGTTGTTGAAAGTGCAGTCGCATTTGATGAGTGGGTTGTATGCCCTGTTTTTGATGTCGACAGCTTCATCGATGGCGGCGCCGGAGCAAAGTTCGCCGCTCGTATTCCACTCTCTCGGCGCAGGGATCCTCCAAGCCGCGAAGATTGAGTTCAAAACACGTGCTGTTTATCAACAATGGTCAATTGTAATTACTTAAATTAGTCCTTAACTTAATTACGCTTAACTAATCACTTGATTACATAAAAACCAAATGTTAATTGAAACTAACCGGTAAATTTTTGAGGATAAAAAAAAACATTATAGTATGTGGATACATCGGTTTTATCAATTAGGATCGGAATACTAGTTTAAGATCTAACAACAGCTTACAATCCTATCGATTGATCTTTTGTCAAGTGTTTAAAGAAGAAGAAGAAGAAGAAGACAGACCATCGTCAGGATGAGTAGTTGCTTCGGTTCCGTTTTGGGCTTGAACCACGTGAACCAAAGCAGAATTACACAAGAACCAGAGGGCGAGGAGCAGACAGAGAAACCGCTGTAGCAAGGTCATCGTCGATGTGAGAGACAGAGCCGCCAGAACGAGACGGAGGTTTTACTTTGGTTCAAAAATGGTGTCTATTTGGACTTTGAAGAGATGCATTTTTGCTTAATTTGAATTTATTAATGGGTCTAACTAACACACTAATCACAACGCGAGAGCGTGTGAGTCACGCGCAGTAATATTTCAAAGGATCGAAACATGTGGAGTGCACGCGCGTGGGGCACTGCCGTGTCAATAATGGCAGCTGCGTAACGAAGTGTAACCATCACCACCTTAACACCAAATGTCAATGGAATATAATGTAAAAAATGGGACCAGGAGAACACAGTCAAGGGAAGTTAATACGTTTTATGTAATTGGTTAGAGAAGACTTCCTGGTCGTATTGCATGAGATAAGAGTATGTTTCAGTTTTACCAACCACCATTTTCTGTATTGACATTTTCAATGTATGATTTATATAAAAACGACAAGTTTTAATCAAACTACTGCAAAATCACTAGATGATCACAAGTAATGATTTTGGTACACAAACTCTAAATAGTAGAAACTGATCATTCTTTCAAAGTCAAATCCATACATATTTACAATCACTTCAAATTTTAGGCAACCTGCATATTTTCCAAGCATCTTTATAATCAATCACAGTTCCATTTCAGCTGCCCCACACAACACACAAACACACACTGAAGTTAAATGGTTGAAACTTGGCTTTTTCTCACCTTCCCTCTCTGATATTGACTTCACACATTGACTTAAACACACTGATTGTGGGTGATATCTCGGATTCAGGCGTTACCAAACTCATGGAGGGAGATATATCTGGGTAAGATTCAGAAGCGCCTGTCCCTTTCGTGTCAAAGCCGCTGAGAGAGGTAGTGGTGGCGTCATCAAATCTCCAGTCGGTTAGGTGACCTGGCTTAGAAGTGATGTCATTGACATCAACATCTCCTGACAACATGACCAGGACTCGAGACATTGGTGGTCTCAAGGCATGAGACGTCTGAGTGCACAACAGAGCAATGCCTATCACGCGTTTCACTTCTTCCATGTTGACTTCAGTTAGCTCACGATCAACTAGTTCAACTTCACGGCTTTTCTCGTGTAGACTCCATGCCTGCAAGAAGAAGAAAGAAAGATAATGGGCTTTTCTTAGAGGGCACAACCCAGAGGTTCATTATTAAAGAAATCAGGGTGTAATTTATCTCTTGCAACCAAATAGTGAGTCTCACTTGCATTTGACCTGGTTCACCATTCATGAGTATCTCAGGAAACACGAGCCAAGAAAATGGTACAAGTTTTCTAGTCCTCCGATGATTTGCAGAGAGGATTTAAAGCGGTCAGGTCTCCATGCAAATCATAGGTCACATTATTTGTTTATGCACCGATTTCACATATTTTCTTGGGATTAAGTCTTAGTTCCGTTCTCTGTGTCAAGCATGGTGAAGTTGTGTACAATAAGGAAGAGTAGATCCATCTTTTATGAGATGTGAGGACATACCCATTCAAGGAGATATTTTTTTTCGTTCTCCAAGTTCTCATCAGAGTTTGGCCTTCCACTGACTAACTCAAGAGCCACAACACCAAAGGCATAAACATCAGTTTTCTCTGTTAGGTGTCCACGCATGGCATACTCTGGCGCAAGATACCCACTGCATTGGTATAGAAACAACACTGAATAGTTAATGCATTATAAATCCATAAGAACCATAACTGTGATGCAAAACAAAACGTTTAGCCTAGTTTGTGAGGATTTGCAGATGCTTACATCGTCCCTGCTACTCGAGTACTCATGTGCGTTTTCTTGTCATCGTATAATTTTGCGAGTCCAAAATCAGAAATTTTTGGGACCAGTTTAGAGTCAAGCAAAATGTTGCTGGCCTTGACATCCCTGTGTACTATGCGAAGCCTCGACTCCTCGTGGAGATAAACTAGACCTCTGGCTACTCCCACGCATATCTCAAAACGGGTGGACCAATCAAGATGTAAATTCTTATCACCTGCTGCATCCAAATCAATCACATGGTAATAACGAGTGCACTTAGTTTGGATTGATAAGTCATTTTACTGTGCATACCAAATAGTCCCTGATCGAGACTTCCATTAGGATGGTACTCATATACGAGCAAACGATGATCTCCTTCAAAGCAGCACCCATAAAGTTTGACTAGGTTGCGATGTTGAACAGCAGAAATTGTAGCAATTTCCGCAATAAATTGGCCTTTGCCTTGCCTGGATGCAACTGATAATTGTTTCACTGCTATCTCTCTTCCATCATTGAGTTTTCCCTGTTGGTGAGTCATTCAAAACAAACTATGTAACAAATGGTCGTGACATCTTTCTTCCTCTTCGTTGAGGTCTTACCTTAAAAACAGGCCCAAAACCTCCCTCTCCAAGCTTATTTGAGGGATGGAAATCTTCCGTTGCACTTCTAAGTTCTGAGTAAGTAAAGGTGTAAGGCTTTATGTCCATAGCAAGAAGCTCTGCGAGAAAAAGTATGTTGTTAAAATGAACTAATTTGAAAGATGATAGTCAAGTTTACGTTTGAATCAGTGGGCCAAAGTGCTTCAACTCAAGATGCTTTGTTATATCTACCTTCATCATCTGTGTACCGCTTTCTTCTTCTCCGAAAGATGAAAATGACAACACCCGCCAAGATGCTTAAAATTCCTATTCCGGCAATGACCCCCACTAAAGTGCTAGTTCTGTCCTTGTCCTTGTCCTTGTCCACAGTGTTTTTTGAATCTGAAACACAATGTTCACTAGAATCAAAGGATAGTGAAAATTAGAAGAAGGAAAATAGATGCCACGACCATTAGTTACCTCGGTTTACACTGATGGCTGATACTGATATCCCATAATCCCCTTGAATAGGAATACAACATGTTCCTTTTCCAGCCCAGAAAAGATGAATTTCAAGGTAATCTTTTGACACATATGCTTTATAGGTTTTCTGATCTGGTGTGATAGTTGAGTCAGGAGCTGCTCTACGTATATCATAATCTTTTTCAACAAGTATTCCCTGGAAAAAGATGCCAGAACTCATCAAAATTCAAAACCAAACTGGAACACAAAAAAGAATGTCGGATACTGACACCAGGCATCTCCAAGGTTTTCTAAAAGCGAAAATATATATCTAGGAATTTTCTCAACTAAATTCAACACATTTAAGTTTATCTGAGAGGCAACAATATAACAGTGACATGACATTTTAGAAACTGTAAACTTGTAAAGATATTGAGGAAAACTCAGATCAAGTGGCGCAGACCTGGACATATATGTCAAAACGTCGTCTTCCACGGCCCTCCCAAACTTTTGAACCTAATATTTGTATTTCGGCAAACTTAAGTATTACTGTATAGTTTCCACTTTGTAGCCCCAACCCATAATACCTTAGCGAAGATGCAGAAAGTCTTGCTGTCTTATATAAGGGTGAATCCCGAGGGGTGAAATCTGCTGTTGATGTAGCTTTGTATATACTGTTACTACTTCCAGCAAAAAATCCTACAATGCTGACCCCCCATGTTTGAGCTACGAAAAAGGAAGACGGTCCAAGATCCTTGTCCTCATTCTCATATAATACGCCATCAAGCGTTATGTTTGGGCCTCCGCAGTTGATTGAAAAGTTATTATCTAGACAGCAGTCAAAAGAGAAGATCCTTAAACAAAATTTCTTCCAATAGGACAGGCTAAGACTGTCATGCGTTTTCTCACTGCAACGTGGAGATTCTGGAGAACAACAGTTATGAGGATATTATTTTGTTAGACTTACTATTTCGTTTTCCCCCACTACAGGTGAAGTCCTTCTGCAAGCAGTGCAGCCCTGGCAAAACACTTTTAACAAAAAGGAACATAAGTTCAAGGAGAAATATGATAAGTTGTTTACACTCACATCTTTTGCAGAAAAGAGAAACATATTAGAACTTGAAGCACCAACAAGAATGTAAAACCAACAAAAATTACCTCTCGCTAAGATCTTTCAAGTTGAAGTTGTTCGCAACTGGGTTGCTGCACAAATCACAATACATTTCTTTACCATCCCTAACATATGATCAAGATAAACCTTCTATACAAAAAATGGATGATTCTTTCTGGTTAAGGAGAAGAAAAATCAAACTATACGCAACTTTTTTTCTGACTACAAAACTCCGTGAAACTTTTTTTCTGACTACAGAAATCAAATCAAACTATAGTGTTTGTGACTTACAGGATAAAAATTGGTGAGCCGACCCACGCAGGAAGACTTCCAGATAAATCATTGTATGACACATCTCTGTCAGTACAAAAGAACAATATCAGACCTACAGAAGATGTAACAAATACCAAACGAAATTCCAGATGATCTTGCCAATTCTTCTGTGCATTATTCAACATGAATACGATCCCAGTAAAAGGGGTACAGAAGTTGTTGAGTGTACATCAGAGATACAAGGTAGCTTTCAAAGATGAAACAGTTATAAAATGTATATCACTTTTATGCAAAGATTTGGTTTACTCACATACTGCTCAAAGACAGACTCTTGTCGGTTGGCAAGGAACCATTCAACGTGTTGTTTCCCAGAAACCTAATACGAAGGAAACAAAACTTTTCTGTAGTTATCTGAGCGCATTGCACACAAAGGCACATAATAAAGCAGAAACATATCATCTTACAAGTGAGTAAGTCGACTTAAGTTTAAAAGCGAAGCCGGAATTGGTCCAGTTAGTTTGTTGAAGCTTAAATCACTGGAGAACAGACAGGAATTACAAGGTACCACATTAAATGGTAGGAAATGGTAGCTTAATGCAGTCTCGTTGTTTTTCAGAGATTTCCTCACATCAGAAACGGACATATGTACTTACACATGTATCAAATTTGTGTATTCTCCAATATTAGACGGTATTGTTCCTGTGAGATTGCAGTTCCTCAATACTCTGCGACATATATCATTAATGTTAAACACACGGAGAAAGAAAAACAGTTCAATAGGAGATGAGTCTGATGATGAATTGGAGTCAAAGCTGAAACAAAGCTGACTTACAATATACTCAGAGATTTCATGCCTTTGATGAATTCAAGAGGAGAGCTTCCATTGGATATATCACCTAGCCTCCTACAATTAAACATCCGGTGATAGTAGTAATATGTGGATAAAAGGGGAAAAAAGAGACAAGGTTAATCAATAATAACATATGATAGTCATTCAAAACTTACAGTTCTATCAAAGAAGTTAAATTGGCAAATGATGATGGTATGGGACCACTCAAACCAGTCCCAAAAATTCTCCTGTGATAAAGAATGTAAGAAAGCATAAATCCCAAAGATAATAATATTGAAAAAGTTTTCGTTTCAGTATGAAATTTCCAAAAACAAATTACAGTATAAGAGAGCAAATGAAGCAAATCGAGTAAAGAAGTGTGCAGAAATGAAATCTTCTTACAAGGTAGTAAGTTTGGTCCAATTTCCTATGAAGTCTGGTATCGGACCCGTAAGTTCCATATCCGTAATCCAACTGGTACAACATTTATGGAAAAAATCAACTGATTAACACATTATAGGTTAGAAGAAAGGGAAAAGGATATATCTTACGCTTCTCTCAGCTCCACAAGATTAGCAAATGATGATGGTATAACCCCGCTGATTCCAGAACTGTCTAAGTACCTACCAAAAATATGAGTCGTGTGGTTTGAGATTGAACCAGACGAGTTCGATACATTTTAACATGGGACAAATAGATAAACTCACATCTGCTCTAGTTTTGTACAGCTTCCCATCTCAGCTGGTATAGAACCGAAAAAGTTATTTGAACTAAGAGAACTGCAGAAAAGATGTATTAATATTTGTCAAGGAATCATGAAAAAGAATTTACAACATATTGAAGTAGAAAGAAATTTACAGTGATCTTAAATCAGTAAGGAATCCAATTTCTTTGGGCACTGAGCCAGACAATGAATTGATCCCAAACGTCCTATGTGATAAAACACTTGTGAGTCAGAGACAGGAGACAAGAGACACTCCTCCTATATGGGGAGGGCACATTTATATGTAAAAAAGGGTAGGTTTAGCAGCCTCACAGCCATTTCATTCGATTCAAATTTCGAATTGCAGGAGGCAGGGAACCTAACAGAGAATTTTTACTCAGGTTCCTGAAATAAAATTATTTTTATGTGAATATTTTGAAAGGCATAAGAAATAATATATGCCTTAGAAGCTAAACAACTGAAGCATACAGATCTGTGAGATATTCCAAAGTCCAGAGCTCTGAAGGTATTTTTTCTTTAACATCCTTGGCATAAACCTTGCTGTCTCTCAAACGAGGAGCATATATCAAAAACCGAGTTGTGGGGTTCATAATATTAATATACAGAGAGAGAGAGAAGAGGTTTATTACAGTGCCGTGATGCGACAAATTGTGGAGTTTACGAAACTACAGTTGCATTTTATTAGAGGATTGTAGCTCTCACTTTCCACGGAGCAAAGTTTGCTATAATTTACGCCATCGTTCCATTGGATCCCCCACGCAAAGGCGATGGTCCTCAAAGCTCTCTCTGTTTATAGTTTATAATTTATAATTTAGTAGTTACTACCAATTAGCATTTTGTATCTGCCACTAAGTGGGATAATCTATGGATTCATTTTCGATAAATTAAATATGTTTCAAATGAAATTACACTGTTGGGGTTTCCTGTTAGTAAATTATTGATCAGTTTCTAATGTTTACACATTGATTGACCTTTCATAACATATTTTTTTTTGGATTCGTTCACAACAACCCTACATAGTTACCTTTCTGGTCGAGGTCCATAATCTTTTTAATTTACAAGACTGAAAAGAATGAGTTCTGCTCTATATATGGGTTTAACCGCAACAGTTCAGCTATGATGATGGAACAAACCATATCATTCCACATGGAATTTAATGAATGCAAAAAGACAGACCTTCATCTGGGTGAATGGTAGCACCGTTTTTGTTCTGGGCTCCAACTATGGAAAAACGCACAAGCCAGACCATGAGGACCAGACACACACATCTCCCTAACCTCGCCATCTTTATAAGATAAGATGTGACACCTTAATTATGATTTTGCTAATCCCTCCTTGAGAGCGTCTACTTTTAAACGAGTCTACGAGTGTCATCTGGATCTTGTCAGCGCTGATGCCAACATCATTTACCTCCTTTGTTTTGTGCCTGTCTACAATTACAACTTGCTTGTCTCCCTAAATTATTCAAATTCTATATTTAATTTTGCGTCACATTTGACTATATCTCCTTAATCATTGACAAGTTGGTCCTATGGATATCAAAAGTTAATCATGAATAACTTGGTCTCTTCGTTAACAATTGGTACAAATTGTTATTTATACCTATTTATTTTATGATTATTTCTACCAATTGTTCTTTCGTTAACCTGGTCTTTTGGTAACAATTTGTACTAATTTTTCTATACAAAATTCGATCAATTGTTATTTATACCAATTTAATTTATGATTATTTCTACCAATTGTTCTTTCGTTAACTTGGTCTCTCGGTAACAGTTTGTACTAATTTTTCTATACCAAATTCGATCAATTGTTATTTATATCAATTTGTTTGAAATTTTGTTACTTATACCAATCATCAGCAATATTTGTTTTCGTTCTCAATTCTTTAATCGGAAGTGTATTTAATTCATTTCAGTTGAGATGGTTGGATTTAGGGTATGAAAATCATCTGTCATACAAATTATGGTAATCATGAAAATTTAAGTTTTGATGGTGGTTTGAAAAATAATATATAGCAAGTGGTAGATTTAGCAAAGAGTCAATTAGCGAACTAGCAATGGAGAAGATTTTAAAAGGGTGAATTTGCTCAATAATCAAATATGATCAATTAGAAAATAAAGGTACGGTTTTCTTTGATACAGATTCGAAGGAGTGTTCATCCACGGATTACTGAATAACTGAGCCTCGTAAATGGCTTGCTCTCCAAGACTCCAAACAATTCAACAAGACATTGATACATTGCCCGAAGAATTTGATAAGCAATAGAGATATGTGCATGATGGATTGTGAAAGCCACGTAGGAGTAGGGTTGGTGAAGAACAAGCCAAGTGGAAATTGGGCCATTTATTGTCTTAACAATCATTTCAGTTATGTACAATACAATACTTAAAAAACAGAGATAAATCATAAAACACACACACGAAAAGAGCTCACTGGCCTCCCTCGAGCTCGGCTCCAAGCTTGGGGTTATTGGGAGTGTCAGGCAAAACCGAGCTGGTGCTGGTGGTAGCGCTCATGAAGCTCATGCCACTCTCGAACGTTCTCTCTGAGACGAACCCTGGCTTAACATTAGCAGCATTTACCTCCACATCACCGGTCAACATGCCTACCACTCGAGACATCGCTGGTCGTACTTGATGATCTGTTTGTATACACAAGAAGGCTACCCCTATTACACGTTTCACTTCTTCCTCCTCCAACACTGTTAGTTCCGGATCTACAAGCTCCATATCACGCTTCTTCTCGTGTAAGCTCCACGCCTGCATGCACCACAATAAAAAGTTTTTCTAAAACTTGTAGGTGGAAAGAAAAGAGGACACTGATGCTGCGTACCCATTCAAGAAGGTATTTTCTGTCATCATCTAATTCTGGACAAGAGTTGGGCCTTCCGCTGACAATTTCCAGAGCCATTATGCCAAAGGCAAACACATCGGCCTTCTCAGTAAGTAGTCCAAGCATCACGTACTCCGGTGAGAGATATCCACTGCATTGTAACAATCAACAACAGTAAGTTTTTGTCTTAATTAAACCATATTGTTAAGTAAGGTTTTCAGAGGACATGTACATCGTCCCTGCAAGTCGGGTACTCATGTGCGTCTTCTTATCATCATATAGTTTGGCCAAACCAAAATCAGAGATTTTTGGGATCAGATCCGAGTCAAGTAGAATATTGCTTGCCTTCACATCCCTATGCACTATACGGGGACTTGACTCCTCATGGATATATGCTAAACCTTTGGCTACTCCCAAGCATATACCTAAACGGTTTGACCAACCAAGGTGCAAACTCTTTTTCTCTGCAACAGTTCAGCCACATGTGAGCGACTAACAAAAATAAAAGTATACAAGGATGACACATTTCAAGATGTCATGAGCATACCAAATAGTGCTTGATCCAGACTTTTGTTGGAGAGGTATTCATATACAAGCATACGTTGCTTTCCCTCGATGCAGCATCCATATAGTTTTACAAGATTGCGGTGTTGAACAGCTGATACAGTAGCAATCTCTGCAACAAATTGATCCTTTCCTTGGCTGGATGCAACTGACAATTGCTTCACGGCTATCTCTCTTCCATCTTTCAGTTTTCCCTGTAGCACTTTGATACATTTAGAATAATAGGTAGTTAATGGGGAAATTGCATAAATTCTGTGTTGAGTCTTACTTTATAAACAGGTCCAAATCCTCCCTCCCCGAGCTTATTCGAGGGATCAAAATCTTGAGTTGCATTTCGAAGTTCCGAGTAACTGAAAGTGTAGGGCTTTATGTCCAAACCGACAAGTACTGTAAAGAGAGCATGCATGCAATTGAAGAGAATCAGTTTGAATTAAAGCTACTAATATTACTTTTACTGCCATAACTAAGACATTAATTTACCTTGTTCATCAGCCCCACTTCTTCTTTTCTTACGGATGAAGAAAAGAGCAATTGCCAAGACACTTAATAGTCCTGCTCCTGCAGTGGCCCCCGCAATTATACCAATATTCTTCACATGTACACTAGGTTTGAAATCTGCAAAGAAGAGATGATGACAGTGGACTCTGTGAAGATCATGAAAGTCTCTAGTGTATATGTATACCTGGAGTAGCACTGATAGCTGAGACTAACGGACCATAAGTCCCATCAGCAGGAATACAACATGTCCCTTTTCCAGCCCAGAAAAGATGGATTTCGATGTAATTTTCAGATACATTTGCTTTATATCTTTGAACTACTCCGACGTTAGAACCGTTAGCTGCTTTATGTATATCAAAGTCTTTTGCAACAAGTAATCCCTGAAAAACATTAATTCATAGAAAAATAACAAAGTAATGATCTTGTAAGAATTAATATGCAATGAAATAGTAAGTACCTGGACATATATATCGAAAACTCGTCTTCCAAGACTTATCCAGGTTTTGGAATCTTGTATTTGGATTTCGGAAAAGTCAAGTGTTACAGTATATCCTCCATTTTCTAACCCCAGTCCATAATACCTTAGAGAAGATGCAGAGATTCTCGCCGACTTAAAAAGATCTGAGTCGGGAAATTGTGTTTTTAAAGTATCTTTTTCATTACTGACATTGTCAATAAATATTCCTACATTGCTGACTCCCCATCTCTTCTTTTTACTTACGAAAACTGAAGCTGTTTCAAGGTTCTCCTCGTCCTTGTCGTACATAGACATAGACCTGATCTTCGGGCCTCCACAATTGACAAAAAAGTTGAAATCTGGGACAAGTTTACAAATGTATGCATTGCTGACTGATTTAATTCTTAAAAGAAAAATATAAACAAAAAGTTTCAGTAGACCATTTTGTCGCACTTACATCTACCTTTGCCTCGACTGCAGGGGAAAGTTTTCTGGAGGCAATCCAGTCCATGGAAATTCCTACTTAGTAGGGGAAAAAAAAAACTAAAATGAGGAATATGGCATGCGGTGGTTTTACACTTGTATGCTGTGTAACGTTAAGAACATAAAATCTACAAAATCACCTTTTGTTATAACCTCCCAGTGCAAAGTTGTTGGCAACCAGGTTACTGCAGAATAACACAAAAACAAAATTGCCTTGTGCACATAAATATGTTAGGTGCCATGAAGGAAATCAGCATATATATAATTGCTTAACTTACAGTTTTAAGTTTGGGTCACTGACCCATGAGGGAAGACTTCCTGCTAAATCATTGTATGACACATCACTGCACATCAGCAATTTGAATTTTCTTGACAAGTTTTTAATTAATGGTGAAAGAAACCAAATTTCTTGACATACATTTGGTGCAGAGATTGTTTGTTACTTACATATTCATAAGTTTATCACTCTTTTTAGCGGGTAAGGAACCGTTCAACATGTTATCTCCAAGAAGCCTAAATGAAGACAACGAAACTTTAGTCTCATTACGTTATTCAGTTAATTCTGACTATCGATATGAATGTGATGAGACGAGTGATTATTTTCTTACAGGTGACTAAGGTAATTAGTTGAGGTGAAAAGCGAAGCTGGAATTGGCCCAATTAGGTTGTTGAAACTCAAATCACTGTAGAACAGTTTATATGCGTGTTACGACTTGTAATCATCATCACATAAGCTTTAATTAAGAGGTGATATCATCTCATTTTGTTAACAAAGAGCTAAACAACTTATGGAACACTAAAAGACCAGAACAAGTTTGCCATATCATCTCGTACATACTTACACTTGTGTCAAATTCACGTATGTTTCCATATTGGAAGGTATTGTGCCGGTGAGATTGTTGTTCCGTAATTCTCTGATGGTGGTGGTATTCAGTCAATGTCAAATACGTAAATAGGAAAGAAACTAAATTAGGTAAGAAAAATTCCAGAAGTTCGTCAAGAATTAATTAATGCAAAGCTGAAGAGAAAGTTTCTTACAAGACTTGCAGAGATTTCATGTCCCTGATGAATTCTAGAGAAGAATTACTGTTTGATATATCACCTAGGATACTACATATTCGAGATTTATGTCAGTATCAAGACCAAGTCGAGAAGTGAAAGAGAGACGAAAGAAAACGTAACTAACACTTACAACTTTACCAAACAAGTTAAGTTGGCAAATGACTGTGGAATTGGACCACTAAGATTAGTCCCATGAATTCTCCTGAAGTAAAGCATGTATATATATATATATATATATCAAACGTTGAGTATGGGACATTCAAGATATATACCATCAAGTGTATATTATAGGTTACAGTTAAGACTTAGTACTGTTGATAGAGAATTAGGGATGTATTAGAGGGACGAGTGAAGTCAGAACAAACAAATATCTGACATATGAAATTTCTTACAGAATCTTAAGCTTGGTCCAGCTTCCTATAAAATCTGGTAACCGACCTGTGAGTTGGATATCAAAAATCCAGCTGTCACGACAGAAAAAAAGAAGCCGATCTAAAACTTGTGAGAAATCAGGATTAGTCCTTATAATATTTCCAAATGAGTATACCAAAATCCAAGATATACATATTAAACTAATATCTTACGCCTCTTCCAAGTTGACAAGATTAGCAAAGGATGAAGGAATTTCGCCAGTGAGTCCTAAACTTGAGATGTAACTGTAATAAACATGAGTCTCATCAATCTCTTAACGACATCTAGGAAGCACTCATCATCAGGTGGATACAAGCTTGAATATATTCGCTTTTTTGAGACGCAAAGATAGTGTTGGTGATAAATAGCAGTATTTTTGGCTATTCTTTAAAAAATGTATACATGAAGAATTGCAAACAACTTACATTTTCATTAAGCTTGTGCAATTGCCAATCTCAGGAGGTAGAGAACCGGAGAAATTATTCATATCAAGCCCACTGTAGAAACAAGTGAGTAAGAATCCGGCAACAAGTTATGAGGAAGTTGATCAAGAAGACCTTACAGTGATTGTAGTTTAGTTAGCATTCCGATTTCTTTAGGAAGAGGTCCAGATAATGCATTGACCCCAAAAGTCCTAGATCATAATTACGTCAGTAGCTGCCTTGGAGGAGAAGAAACTCAATATATATAGGGGAAAGGGTTTCATGGCCTCACAGCCATACTAAGCGAGTGAGATTTCCGATGCCAGGAGACAAAGGACCAGTCAATAAGTTCTTATTTAGGTTCCTATGAAGAAAAAGATGGGAAAATTGAGTGTGTTGCATTTTGGAGTAGTTAAGTGAAGTAGTAGTATCCACGCATGCAAAATCGTACAGATTGGCGATGTAAACAAGACTCCAAAGCTCTTCAGGAATTGGTCCCGAAATATTCATCTCATGAGCCCTCCTGCGACACAATAATTTCATAAGAGTGTCCAAGAGATGGAGGAAAGGCAGTGAGAGAGTGAGGGAAACGTACAGGGCGACGATGCGGCAGGTAGCGGAATTGGAGAAAGAGCAGTCGCATTTGATGAGAGGATTTAATGATAAGCTGTCTATGGTCGGGTTTTCGCCGATGGCGTCTCCGCTGCATACGTCGCCGCTTTTGTTCCATGTCCGAAACGCCGATATGTTCCACTTCTCGAAGATCTTGTTCAACGCCCGAGCTGCTTTCCCACAAAATTCGATTTCAACTTTTAGATACCCAATTAGAAAACCATTGTAAATAACTTTTTGTTGAACTTTTTTTTTTACATTTCAAAAATATTGTTGTATAGATTTAGGGAAAGCTTTTAAAATTTTTAAAACAATGATCATATTGAACATCAATAAGAAAGGTTTGAAGAATTTAATATAAGTAAAAATCAAATATTTTTACATCTACATACTTCGTCCTTAGAGTTAGTTATGTCTCTCTATCATATATTTTACATATCGAAATGTAAAAGGAAAACAAAATTTAAACCATGAACTAATACTGTTTACTCCTCACGAAAGAAAAACACGGATTGCTAAAACCTTCCAAAACTATAAAAATCAAGTCTAACATCAAATAGAGATAAAACATGTCACTCTCTAGTTAAATATTTTGTCGCTGATTTTTTTTTTTAAAAAAACACTTAAATATTATATGAGTACAATCAAAATAATGTAGAATCTTATATGGTAAAATTCTTAAATCATTTTTTATGATTTTAGTGATTACAATGTTTAAGACAAATTAGTTGTCTTCTGGTTAATAGTTTAGTTATATATATAAACTTGGATTGATTTTCTCCGAAGGAAAGTTGCATCTGAAAAGCTTAATGGATGGTTTCTTTTAAGTGTCCAAAAAAATATAGTCCACAAATAAAGTATTTGTAATCCCTAAAAGATTTTTTTTAATGGGCGGGTAATCATCTAGTCTATTATATTTTTTCCCCAAAAATGATTTTAAACATAATATCAATAACTTATCGAATCAATCAATAGTCTGATTTGATACATATTAGAGTAATCAGGGGAAATGTGATGGACCTTCGTCAGGATCGGTAGTGGCTATGGTGCTCTGTGATCGAACCACTTGAAATGAAGCACACGTGGAGACAACCCAAACTACGAGCAGACGACGACACAGAGACCATCTTAACCTCGACATGGTCGGAGAAATACAAGGATCCTAAATCGTTTCTTCGTTGTACAAGTTAAATTAGATACCAACTTGACTATACTCTCCGTGTATATATATATATATATATATATGCATAGTATTTAGTTATTTTTTATCTTAGGAGAAAGAAGACAGCACATTTTATTTATTAATCTTTGGGACCATGTCAATGTACCTGAAATGGTCCAAAAGAAATTAATGTTTCTTCAAATGCTTTTCAATTAAACAAAAGTTACGTTTGCTGGAGGATCTATTATAAATTTGGAAGATACGAAATTGGGATCTGCACATATATTTTCCTATAATGTTATAAACTTAATTACACGCATGAACCTTTTTCTACAACATCGGACCAAAGATGAAAGTTTTTTTTATTAGCAAGGATTTTCTTGGAGTGAGGTTGAGTCCTTGATCTTGAATGCGAATCCGAGTCGTCTTAACAAGTATTACCAACAGCTGATTCATGGGACAAAAAATCCAAAATTTTCTTGTTAACAAAAACAAACTCTGTTGGATCGCCTAATAGTGAAAAACTAAATCACACGCCCCACAAACAAAAACCAAACTGAACCAAACCGTTCCGAACCGAAATTTATCAATATATAAACCCGAATATAGTTTTATAATAATTCGAACGGTATACAAATTTCTACACCGAATTAATCAAATGATTAGAATGCGGCAAGATGAACAACACTTGGCAGGGAAAACTTTCATGTGTCTAAACCGAACCTGGATTTTGTAAAATCAAATCAAGCATATATTTATTAAATTAATATAAAAATTATAAAGATATGTAGAAAACTACATTTAAATATATAAAAAGTTGTAATATTAACTCTTTTTTAAAAAAAAAAAATTTTAACCGAACCAAATCAAGCCAAAATAAATTTTGGTTCTGTTTTGGACATATTTCAAAATCCAAAAAAATACAAACATAACTGAATCAAATAACCGAATTTCCAGTCCGCGACTTGTTCTAAGAACAATAAGATACACACGCACATATATGCAATGCTAATGTGTACAATGTTAAATTGATGTGTTTGTCCAGCTTTCTATCGAAACTGTTTTTTTGTAGTTTGATCAAAAGTAATATGAAGTTGTACCGATCAAAGCTGGGTCAGGCGATTGCGATTTGATATCTGAACATTCAAATATTTCAGCAGTTGCTTGTTTTTTATCTATTAAACTGCGTCTCTCTGGGTGTACAATTACATAGATGACATAATGCTCTATAAATATAAGCACAAGTGTTTATTTTCTGACAGTGTCCCTTCGTTTTTGATTTATTTGTCTATTGAAATTTTGACAATTGGATAATAGTACATCTATAATAATAGCAAACGTAAGAAAAACAACTAGGAAGAGATCAAATAAAAGTTAACAGGTTTGTCCACTCTTTAACACTCAACAATCGTTGTTATGGAGTGACAAGTGTAAGATAATCAAGTTCTTTAATTGTGGAATAAATATGTCCATATCTCGATACCTTTTCAAAACATTCAGTTCGCAATAAAATACCAATCTCTTATATTTTAAAATAGAAAATAGAGATACATTATTCGGGAGAGACTTTTAGAATTTCTAACCATTAAATTTGTTCGTCGTGGAAAACGTCCTATGTTCAGAAATAAGCAGAGAATGTAAGATAGAAGGTTCAAACAACTGGGGAATGAACCTATCAATGCCTTTGCCGATGTCCGGTTCAAACTTTAAAAACTAGATTTTCTCATCACGAATTTCTGTTTTAGAAAAATATCAATAAGAATTAGAATAAGAACAACATAACTATGCAGGTATAAAGTAGATGTTAAATAAAATGTTTACTAATAACATATGAATTTTATGTGGTAATACCGTAATATGCATACTTTTCATTAGTTTTCAAATTTAATTTGGTAATCTTTAAAAATCTGATTCACTGAATCACTCCACCTATCAAAACAAAGTCGGACTTTTATTCTACGAATTCATCTTAATAGATAAGAAATTAAATATTTATATCAAAATAATATGTGCATCATATCAAATCTATGTCTTAGTTAGTATTTGATAAATTATAATAAAAATAACAAAAACTAATTTTAAAAGATTGACAAAAATTTTGGGAACTAACATTGTTTTAAGTATATATATTTTTTCCATTTGTTGTAATATCACAAATAATAATTTTACCACAATTTTTTTCTAACTTCTCACTAACTTCTTTTTCTTTCATTTTTTCACAAAAGTAATCTTCTACACCAACTTTTCTTCTTTATTTTTATGTAAATTCGTCAGTCAGCGTCGACTCCGGCATCGGCCGTATTCTTTCTAATTATATTATAGGATTTATCTATAAAAAACCTTCAACATTTGGAGACGGCAAATTGGAAAAACACGAATATGGGAGATATTTTGGATAATTGTCTTTTTCCTCTTCACGCTTTTGCTGGTACAAGCGATCTGTGTGTGATCTCGCCTATGAGTATGATATTTTCTTTCACACCACAATTGGTTGGGTTGGTGTCTTTTTGACGTGTCTCTTCAACACGTTGTGTCTGTTCATATGTTTTACCGACAATCTCACCATATTTATCAATTATACCAGTTTGATAGATTATATTGGGTGGAAAATGAGTCGTATTTTTCACTCTGGTTTTTTGTGTTAGTTATTTTGTCTCTCTTCGTAGAGTTTGATTCCAGTGAAGTTATCATGTGTGGTGCTTCTACCGGTTATTTATGTTGGTTTGTTAAAGTCTAGGCGAAAGACAAACTCATATAGAGATAACCATTGGTTATTGAGTTTGAAGTCTTCATGCAGTGGTGTTTTGAGATTGCGAAATTCTTATAGTGCATCATAGTTGGGTGATAGCCAAGAATTGCAATGGTTAAGTTCGAATACGGAGAAGGAACTTAATAGATTTGTTAATCTGATAGCGAATAAGGGTTCTAAAGTTGAAACATTGTTAATTTTGCTTCTTATGTTGTATTGTTCTTTAACCTTTTTGTTTAGAATATAGTTTTATGAATACTATCTATGTAATCTTGTAAACTCTTGATCAAAATGATAATAATATTTAGACGTTAAAATAATAATAATAATTTTACCACATGTCATACTAATTTTAGACACGTTCAAATTTATAAAACAAAAATATAATAACATTCTCGTCAAATAATTAAAAATAAGCTCACTACTCTTTTAGAATTTTGAATTTCTACTTATGAATAAAAAAGACTATAGCGCAGCGATAAAAACACTTTATATCTAAGTAAATTAAAAATAAATAATTTCTATTTTTATTTTGAAATTAAAATACTCATATTTGAATTTTTTTTTCTCATTTATTCGATGGATTGCAATTCTTTTTTTATCTATCTCAAATTTGGTATACAAAAAAATCAAACCAAAAATCACTATCGACGCGTTTCTATGTAGAAATTGTGAGTTTTTATTTAGCTAAATCTATATTCCTTCTCACAATCTTCTTGCAAACGTTTATCGAGTTATTCTAATTTTTTGTAGAATGTTTTTTTGGTGTTTATGATGTTACTGGTGTTTTGTTTGTGACTGTGTTTTTTTTAAACCAATTAATCCTATTTGGTATAAAATTAAAGTGGTGTTTTTGGAGGTTTTCATCACCATCTAATATATGGTTGCTCTCCCCACACAAAATCGAATATAGAAAAAAAAAATAGATTTAATGATACGGTTGCAAGTAACGCTTGTCTATAAAAAAAATGCACTGTTATAATCTGTTTTTTGTAAGTTCTGTATAATTTTGTATTTCGATTTAATAAAGTTAAAGTTATTGGAAGGAAAAAAAACATCTATGCTAAATGAATTAAAAGAATTTGAACCATGTCAAATTCGACCAGTTAACAAACTAACTTTCAAAGAATCAAAGCATGTGGAGTGCACGCACGTGGACTGAGAGGGCGATGCCGTGTCAGTGTAATTTACCAAAACAACGATTTCTGTATTGCAATGTAAGAAGATTATAAAAACCACAAGTTTTCAAGTCTTATGTTGTCGTCCATGTTCGACTTGGGACTTAGGAAGGACTCTTATTTCTTTGGAGTGTCAGGCAATACCAATCTCGAGCTCGTTGAACCACTCATGAAGATCATAGCATTCTCAAACGTTGTCTCAGAGACGCACCCTGGCTTGGCATTGGCTTCGGTTACCTCCACATGACCAGTCAACATGCCTACCACTCGGGACATAGTTGGCCGTGTTGCATGATCTGATTGTGTGCACAAGAACGCAACTCCTATTACCCGTTTCACTTTTTCCTCGTCAAATGCTGTTAGATCCGGATCCACCACATCCACATCACGCTGCTCTTGGTGTAGGCTCCATGCCTGCACAAACCAAAGACAAAAAAGAGTTGGAAGTTTAAGCAAAAGGACTTCTGCTTAGCTCAAGTTAGATACCCATTCTAGAAGGTATTTTTTGTCTTCATCCAATTCTGGAGAGGAGTTGGGTCTTCCGTTGACAATTTCCAGAGCCACTATACCAAAGGCAAACACATCCGTCTTCTCCGTAAGATGTCCAAGCATCACGTACTCTAGTGACAGATATCCACTGCAATGTAACATTCAACAACTATTAAGTTTTGAGTCTTTTGACAAACCAACAAATCTTATGAGAGGCTTTCAGGATACTTACATTGTCTCTGCAACTCGAGTATTTATGTGGGTCTTCTTATCATCATATTGCTTGGCCAACCCAAAATCAGAGAGTTTCGGCACCAGATCCGAGTCCAGTAGAATATTGCTTGCCTTCACATCCCTATGCACTATACGGGGATTTGACTCCTCATGCATATATCCCAAACTTTTTGCTACTCTCAAGCATATCTCGAAGCGGTATCTCGAAGAGGTCACGAGATACCGCTTCGAGATATGCTTGGGAGTAGCAAAAGGTTTGGGATATATGCATTGACCTACAAAGAGTTACTACTAGCTCAACTCCACGTTGCTAGATGCAAACTCTTTTCCTCTGCCATAATAATGCAACATGTAAGCTAATAGCAGTTGGTTTTTTACTAGGATGACACATTTAAGATCTCATGAGCCTACTGAATAGAGCATGATCTAGACTGTTGTTTGAGAGGTATTCATATACAAGCATGCGCTGATTTCCCTCAATGCAGCATCCATACAGTTTTACAAGGTTGCGATGCTGAACAGCTGATATAGTGGGAATCTCTGCCACAAATTGACCCTTTCCTTGCCTTGATGCAACTGACAGTTGCTTCACAGCTATCTCTCTTCCATCATTCAGTTTTCCCTGTACCACTGAATATTTTTAGAATATAGCCAATGAAGAATATCATAACCTTCTATTTTACTGCGCTCCCTATATTGCTGTTTCATCACATTCTGTGTAGGGTATTACCTTAAATACAGGTCCAAATCCTCCCTCCCCAAGCTTGTTGGAAGGATCAAAATCTTGAGTTGCAGTTCTGAGTTCTGAGTAACTAAAGGTGTAGGGCCTTATGTCCAGACTGTGTAGCACTGCATAAGAGTATTTAATTGAAAAGGAACAGTTAAAGGGTTACAGTTGTTCATGATTAGACTTTAGTAATACTGCCACAGCCTAAGACTTTCTATTTACCTTCTTCATCAGCCGCCCTTCTTATTTCCCTACGGATGCATAAGATGATAACAATCACAAAGATACTTATCATCCCTGCTCCTACAATGGCCCCTACAAAAATACCAATTTTTTCTTAAATTTCGGGGGCAACTTATTATCTACAGTAGGTATGAAATCTGCAGAGAAGAAAAGCTGGTGGTGAGAGACATTGGACTGTATGAAGATCATGAAAGTCTCTGGTGTAAGTATAGCTGGAGTTGCACTGAAAGCTGAGACTAACGGCCCATAAGTGCCTTGGGCAGGAATGCAATATGTCCCTTTTCCAGCCCAGAAAAGATGGATTTCAAGGTAATTTTCAGATACATTTGCTTTATCTACTCTTTGAATTACTCGGACACTAGAATTGTTAGCTGTTCTGTGCATGTCAAAATCCTTTTCAACAAGTTTTCCCTGAAAAACAAAAGGAACTCAGAGGTCAGAAACTATTTCTCAGAGTACAAAAGTTCATGAAGGGTTGAGCCTTATAATGCATCTTAGGTTTCATCCTCGTTTGAACGGAATCTTTACTGCACCTTGCACCAGATATTCAAATAGAAAAGAATCTCTTGTATGCCAAGGCAAGGCTTATCATTGATCTCTCTCTGGTTCAAAAAAGTTACTACAGACATATTTCATATTATGTTTATTTGGGATAACAGTATGATAAATGATATTATGACATAACAATATGAGAAAATGTTATCACAAAGAAGTTAGCAATGGAAGAATATGGCAGATGCTTAATGTACTAGTAGAGACCTGGACATATATGTCGAAAAGTCACCTTCCAAGACTTTCCTAGGTATCAGAACCTTGAATTTGTATCTCAGCAAACTGAATTGTTACACTATAGCCTCCATTTTCTAGCCCCAGTCCATAATACCTTAACGAGGAGTCAGAGAGTCTCGCTGATTGAAAAAGCTCGGAGTCTGAAGTGTTTGCAAATCGTGTTCGTGTAGCTGAAACAGCTATATATTGATTACTGTTACTCCCAGTAAAGAATCCTACATTTCTGACTGCCCATCTCTGTGTAACGAAAGCCGCAGCTGGTCCAAGCGCCCCCTCGTCCTTTTCATACAAAGCACCACTACTAGACCTGACATCCCTGCCTCCACAGTTGACAGAAAAGTTGAAATCTGGACACCCATCAAAAGAGAAGCATTTTAACCAACGTGTTGTCTAATATATGCATCCTTACATTGTCATTGCTAAAACTGAAATAAGTTTCAAACCACCATTTAAATGCAACTTACATACTCCTTTTCCTCGATTGCAGCGGAAATCCTTCTGGAGGCAGTCCAGTCCGGGGAAAAACCTTTTAGTTAGAAGACAAAGTACTAAAATAAGGAATATGACATGTAGATTAACAGACTACCTTTTTGTTTCTCTTGCAGCTTTCAAAAACTCAAGGCAAGCTCTGTGTATGAGTATAACTACAAGAAAATGTGTCTTTGCTAAGGTAAGTAAAAGAGGGAAAAACATTGAAGAAGGGTAAGTCAAAATAGTCAGAATAAATTTTTGGTTTCGGTCTCGATTAGGGAGCAGTGGCGGACCCATGAAAAAAAAATTAACAGATACAAAATGTTTTGTGGAAGGTTTAAACCGTTGATCTCACATTTTAAGCATTCCTACCAAATCTGCCATTTAAATTATGTTACTAAGTGTTATAAAAACATGTTATTATAATTTAGGTGGTACTACTGCACCGGTCCCATAACGTTAGTTTAGGTGCCCTTGTTAGGGAGCCTGAATTTGTTCGGTAGAAAGCGCGTCTTCGTGGTGGAACATGTGTTTTCAACATTATGTTTATAGATCAATTAGAACGAAATTATTAAAATACCCCAAAGGTTTTCGGTTTTGACAGAAAAAAAACACACATACACACAAGGTTTTCGGTCTGAGTTAGAGACCGTTAAGTGCTAGAGATTGCTTAGTGTATAGCTAAAACATTCTAGTGTCAATTAATTGTAACTAGACAAAGTTTTGGTATAAGATTGTCTAAATGATTTCCAGTGGGTGTGTGACGATGTAGGAAGGACCGTTGATTGCAAAGACTCACCCGCTGGAAGCAGGCCCTGACTAACACTTTGGTGCTTCATGAACAAAATATATATTAGACTTTGGGCCCCTGATTCATAAAAGTTTGTTTAATTATCTCTTGGTTAAAGTATATATATTGACCCAAAAATGTCACGGGTGTACAAAACAATATTTTTTTTTTTGTCGGAAACTTATTTATCAAAACCCAAAAATGATTTTAAAATATCTTATAAGTTCTCATATATTAAATTTGCTTTAGGCCCGTATAATCTTAAACACATTTTTGGACTTGTGACTTTAAATGATTGTAAATAAAATTTTAAACCTACCAAAACCAATAACACATAATTTTAATAGAGTTTTGCAAATTCAAAATTAAATAGTAAAATCTTTAAGAATTTTAACTCTTTAAATAATGTAAAACCAATAAGTCCCCTTAGGCCTTAGACACGTTTTGTCGAACCTTGTTAAATTATTTGTGTACTACTATATTTTGCTTTTAAATATTATAATATCCGATGTGCTTACAAAAAAGTGATAATATCGGAAATTCAAATGAATTTAATAATGAGAACTTTCGGGATATATATATATGAATGATAATAAAAGTTATATTTTTTTCTTGATAGTTAGTAGAAAAGTCGGAAGTTATTTTGTTTTGATAAGAAAAAAAAGTCGAAGTTGAAAGCAAAGTGTCCGTAGCATGGAGCGTACGGCTGGACAGTTGGGGCAGCCCATGTTTTCGCATTTATCTCATTGGTATCTCCATCTAGGCATCTACTCACTTCTCATACTCTCATTTAATTCTAATATATGGTTTTCTTTTTTCTTTAAGTATTTGAATATCTCGGAAAAGCAATTGATATTGAAGCGTTTTGTAGATATATACTCACTAGTCCAGCAGTGCTTCATTTACTCACAAGTAGTAGAAGTTGGTAAGGTGAGTAAACATGCAACTTTTATCGTATTAGTAAACTAAAGTTCGCTTTGAAACATCGAGTGGAAAAATAACAAATATACTTCTCCATGCATATATTCCCCATATAACGAAAATAATTCCAAAGCCATTTGAGATATTTTTGGGAAAAGGAAAAGAATAGATGTATGTAAAAAAATGGATATCCGAATTCGAAAAACGGATATCCAGACAAAACAGATATGCATTCAGATATTAAAAAGATTTGAAATAGATATATGTATCTGTTTAAAAAAAAAGTTACCGGATATCCATATTTTATATTTAATTTTTATAATTTTTTTTTTTTTGGATTCAGATATTCGAGATTCGGATTCGGATATACACAAATCCGAATCCGGATATACACGAATCTGGATCCGGATATCCACGAATTTAGATCGGGATATCCACGAATTCGGATCTAGATATTTCCAAAATTTTGATAGTCGGATCCGTAAAAAGGATATATTTATTATAGAAAAAAAGTCGTTGGTGTCGGTGGGTGGGTCATTCTGTACGAATGGACCAACGTACGGCTTTTATTTCTCCTAACTTCTTCCTTTCACGTAACTGATTCCTTTTCTTTTAGAGGAAATTGGAAAATATGGTCATTTTTATGTTTTTATTTGAAGATTGGGTAGTTTTTTAGGTAGTTTATATTTTAGGATAGTTTTCACTTTAATACCTTCTATTTTTCTCTTAAAGCTACTTTAAAAACTATCTATTTTGCAAATTAAAACTTAAAACTACCTAAAGTCACTATAAAAACTGAAAAACTACCCAATTCTCAAAGACACCCTTCTTTTTAATTATTCTCATCTACCAAGTATAATCATGTATTCATCACTCGAATTATAGCCACATGCATATTTCTTTATTTACTTAGTAGTAGTCATGAGGGTTTTAAAGATCAATAGAGTAATTTGATTTTTAGTGAAAGTGTAGGAGAAGTGTATATATGTGGTTGAGATGAATTAGAGCGAGCAATGCCGAATGTCGAGGTCAACCTTAAATTTTGGAATCGGAGAATATTCTTTCTTATAAAAGAGATATTCCTTCTATTATACTTCTAAACTTCCCTTATCACATCATCTTTCTCCTAACAATCATGTATTCTTTTCAAATTTGAAAAAAAAAGAAGAAGAGGAAAGAGATAGTGACAAACTGGCAATAGACATTCGGAGTCACGGAATTGTACATTTTACGCCTCTTTTTGTTCCAAATTCTTTTCGATTCCGTAGAAAAAAATACACTCAAAGTTCAAATAACAAATGAACAATTAATCATGGCCCTCAAATAACTAAACCATATCTGATTACGTGTGCAGAGACACGAAAAACGAGGCAACTTTCACGACCGAAAAAAAAACTCTCAAACAAGAAAATCGAATTAATTTTTGCGATTCAATTCTTTGACGCCGGTAAAAGTAAGATTTGCTGGCGTCAGAAAATTTCATTTTCTGATTTTATCTTATGTTCGTTGTACTTATCTTGATTCTTTTCTTGTCTTCTAACATCTTGTCACCTCTGTTCGAGTGGAAATAGGGCGGAAACTCCTCACCATTTCATCAACCATCGTTTCACTCTCAAGATCTATATTATATATTCAAAGAACCTTCACCCGTTTTGGGAAGAACATGTATATTTTTCTGATAAGAATTAAGATCTCGGACGATATGTCAATTGAAGATATTTCCTATGTTCGTCTACGAAGTCGCTCATGCCTCTTCTGACCTCGCCGCGCTTGAAGCCGATAGAGCTACTTCCAAGCTTAACTTTCAAACCCAAAACTGCTGGAGCGCCTACCTTCCATGGAGTCTACTGGTTTCGTGATCCTCATCGACCAATAATCCCACCGGATCTCAGCACTCATTGAACTAGTTTTGTAGATGGCGCGGAAGGTAGAGGTGTCAAAATAGGTGGACTGTTCATGATATGTCCATGTCCAATACATAAAGGACGGTTTATGGATAAACCCATTTACAGAGTGGGTTAAGATGGTTTAGGTCCAACTTCGTCCACAGATAAAACGGGTCGGACACTTTTGGGCAATAAGCGGTCTATGGTCCCTATAAATGTTGGTCAAAATCGAATTTCTCCAAATTGAAAATCGTGATTTCAACCGATTTCTGATGGTTTCCTGCGATTTTTGGCGGTTTTGGGTGATTTTCGACGATTCTCGGCGGTTTAATCTTAGAAAAAAAACATAACGGAGACTCATGGTCTACCCATGGACAACCATATAGAGGTGGATTGGCGGGCCGACCCGCCTCACCCCGCAAAAAACCCGCGGGTTTTAGCTTAAAAACCTTGAACCCAAACCCGCCCCGCCCCGCCCCGCATCTGGTTTTCAAAACCAACCCCGCACCAACCCGGCATAAACCCGCGAGCCCCGCAGATTACCCGCAAAAAAAACCCAGCGTAACCACCCTGCTCCGCCCCCGCATAAACCCAAATCCACATAAAAACCAGCATAAAAACCGGTATAAACCCGTATAAAACCGGTATAAACCCGCTTAAACCCAAAAACCCCGCAAAAAAACCCTAAATCCGCAATTTTTTTTATGCAGGTACCCGTGGGGCCCGCGAGTTTCACCCGCTAAATCCGCTAGAAATTCTGACCCACCTCGCGAAACCCGCCAAAATGTGAGCTCAAAAATCCTATACCTGCCCCGAGCGAGCCAAAACCCGCGGGGCGCGGGCCTAATTTCCAGCTCTAAATCCATTTGGAACAGGCGTTAATGGGTTTGGTCGTTAATAGACACGGTTAATATTTTGTCCACAATAAAAAGTAAACAATATTGGACGGATCAAAATAGACATGGACAATTCATTTTGACACCTCTAAAGTAAGAGTTATCCCTAATCCACCAAGCATCCGCTCAGTCGGACACTCTCGTCATATGGTATTGTAGATCGCCGTTTGTGCCTGCGCAGACGCCACAAACTCCAGCGACGCCCCGTTCAACTCCGATCTTCAACTTGTCGCCGCCCAGCCGCCTCAGCCAAAGCACCAATGAGAATCTAGGTTTCTCGTTAATGGGTCTAGCCCATTTTGAACTTTAAGGTGTCCCTTATTAGCCCATCTTCTAAACGCTTGGACCACCCCTAATTTTCTGCAAAACCTAGCATATGTGATGGGGTTGTTTCTTTAACATGAATGGCCGAGGACTCTGATCCTGCCGGGATTCAACATCGGTGCAATGGTTTTGCGGTGATCTCCTTTATCCCCTAAAGCAAACCTCAATTAATATACTTCTCCAGATGTTGTACTTCACTATATTTCGTTGACGGCAAGAGACCCATTTATAGAGGATCTTGAACTGCCATATGCGCCTCTTTCGGTGAAGTCATCGACGACTCGACGCATTGCTTATCTGGAGACCCATTTATGGAGGACCCCATTTTATACCCACTGTGGCCCAGGTTTGTGAACTTTAGCTTGTTGTCGCAATACTTTGACTGGAATTTTTGTGTCTTCGAGCCGATTGAATTGAGACACTAATATAACTCTGACTTAATAAAACTAGTCGTATATTGTGTTCAATTATTTTAAACCCTAAGAGTAAAACCATCATTTCTTGGACCCGAATAAATTTTTATCTCAATGTCACAAGATCTCTCGATAGTGGTTATTTCTAAACACCCCGATCTGATCGCAGAAATGTCATTGACACACCATAAACTCGCATGTGGCTTGTTGGATGATTGCGTATGTCTCCAATTCTCTTTAAATGATCAAATCTCTATTTCTATCTATGTTGTAAGCTCTTACTCCTTACAACTTTATTGTACCCAACCTTATGGTCGAAAATCTTATAAACTTTTGTCTTTCTCAAACTGAATGAATGGAACACAAGAATATTTGCACAAAAAAAGGCCAGCAAATAACTAAAACAAAACATTTTTATTTCGGAATCTCATCGCAACCGAAACATATAAGATCGAGGAAGAGTTTAATTAGATCTTCTAATTAGTTTGACAAAAATGTCCATGTAAAAACATCTCAAAATTTTTAAAACGCTGTTTTAAATTCTCTTTTGAAATATCGTGGAAGAAAAATACAAAGTTTGCCAAACATGAACATGCTAAATGGAATTTTAGTTAGAGGTTAGGGAACCAATTTTCCGAATGACCTCTTGATGACATTAAAACATCTCAGCTTGTCATATCGGTACATGGATTTAAGGATCTACATTTTATTTATTATTTGTTTGACCTAAATATTACACGTTCTGTGATTTTATTCAAATAAGTTGTCATCAGTATTTAATACCGCACCGTCTTATTTGCCTGACTCGCTTGCGTTTAATGCAAAAATCTTTAAACTATTACTTGTTCGACATATATTAATCAGTATACATAACACAATAAATATAACTAAGAGCAAAGTTGCTCGGAAGTATACATATTGTAACGCTCTAACCATAAATTCACACGTTTTCGGCTTACTTTTCTTGTAGAGATTTGGGATTAGCCATTAATATACGTTATGGCTCGAAGACGGTGTTACTATTCAACAAATTTTTATTTGTAAGTAGACTATTGTCGGCTACAGAGCAATAACAAAACATATTTTGGTCAAAAAAAAGAAAAAAAAAAGAATCTTTATATATATATATATGGAGAACAATATTTGATATAACATTCAAACTATACTTTTGGATTTAGCTATTTAAATTCAAGAATCATACCCGACAATTCCACAACATCTCTTTCACTACTTATCCTATTACCCACGGCAAATACTGAGAGCTACAAACAGTGCCGTGCCTAGCTTAATAGAGTCCTAAGTCTAATTCTAAAATTATATAATTTTTATTTTGTTTAGATGTGTTTTTTATTTATAATTTTTTATTTATTTTTAACATTATATAGATTTTTTTAACAAAAGATTATTCTAAACATCAGAAAATCTATATTATATTTATATTTTTCAAATAAGAATACAACTATGTAATTTTCTTCTACTATGTATGTCAAAAGATCATTTATTTTACATATAATTTAAGAAAATAAAAAAATATAATCTTTAATAATAGTTTAATATTTTCAATACAAGCAAGGCGCAGGATCTGGCTATAAACTCTTCTCCACAAAACCGCGAGACGATTCGTTAATATATTATGACAGGAGTACGTCTACTTTTATTCACATAAATTTTAAATAAATAAAAATAAGTGTACCTAGCAAGTACTCGTCCTTTCCAGTTTTACCCTCGCCTCTCTATAAAAGACCTTCTCACTCTCTTGTCTCGCTTATCACACATTCACACGGCTCTGCTCTTTAGGGTCTTTGGAACGATGAAACAGCTAATCCGTCGTCTATCACGAGTCGCAGACTCAACACAATACAGCCTCCTCCGGTCCGAATCCCAACGTCGTCGCTCCAAGAAGGAGAAGCCCAAATCTTGGGTTCCGGAGGGACACGTGCCTGTCTACGTCGGCCAAGAGATGGAGCGTTTCGTGGTGAACGCAGAGCTGCTCAACCATCAGGTTTTCGTAGCGTTGCTGAAGCGGTCGGCTCAAGAGTACGGTTACGAGCAGCAAGGAGTGCTTCGAATTCCTTGCCACGTGCTTGTGTTCGAGCGCATTATGGAGTGTCTCCGTCTCGGAGTTGCCGAGTCACGTGACCTGCACGATCTCTTTTGAGGAAGAAGACGTGCCCAGTCTCTTATATATTGCTACTTAGCTTTAGGCGTATATATGAGGTTTTTGCTGTTCAGAAACAGAGTTATGTAAATACCTATTATATTTAAGGTATCTTAGGAAATCAGATAATTTTGATGTAAATACCTATTATATTTAAATGGGTGATTTTTGTCGAAAAATATTTTTATTTGGAAAACGTGTAATTTATAGGGTATTTTTTGGAAAAAATCATTTTATAATGATGCAAATTGTCGATGTCTCTTAAAAAGATAGAAGAAAAAATATATAGAAGAGAATGAAGGAAAATTTTGGATAGTTCCTGTTTCTTAGAAATAGGATGGTGTTGGTGGAAGAAATGAAGAAGATGAATTCATATCTCTTAAAAAATAGGATGAATTCCTAAAAATAAAATTAAACAATACCAAAACATCTTTTAATCAAAAACTAACCATTTGACAAATCAAAACATAAAAGCTGCATTCTTTTCCAATTTCTCCTTATATTTAAAGTTTTTCAGAACTGTTTGATTATTGGATTATATATGTGACGAAATCGAGATTTTATTGCTTTCATTTTTCTGGTTACGATCAACACAAAGAATTTAGTTTTCAAGTATGTTCCGCCGGGAATGGCATTAAGCTGCTTCCAAAACTTGGGGGAATGGATAACCTCACATGTCAATATAATGTGTAATTTACCCATTTCTCCTTCTCTATTTATCTCTCTTGTCAATGTGGCAAGGAGTTAATTACTCTTTACCTGCACAACCATATTCGGAGTCACCCATTTATTAGCTTTAGTGTTTTATTTTAGTTTTTGTAACAAAGGATCATAAACGAAATTGAGACTGATATTCTCTGTGACTGTGAAAATTTGGATATTTTTTTAATAAAACATATACAATAATCAACCATGATTGTAGTAGTAACAGAAAATTTCCGAAATATGATTCTTCAACCGTGTGATGAATTTTAGGACCATTAGACTACCAAGATAAATCTTACAACCCATTTATTAGATTTTCTATGTTTTCTTTCTTTCTAAAAATACGTTCTACTATAAAATCCAATTACAAGGAAAATATTTGGAGGCATCATTTTGAGAAAAGTATGATTAATCAAGGGTTTGAACTCTCGCATGTTGGCCATTGGAGCGTTCTCTCTTGACCGGATGGAGGGTCCTGGCGACTTCGGTGGATTGGGTTTCGACGGATAGACGGTGGTCTGGAGCTTGGCGGTGGCAGCATAGGAATCCCCCTCCTTAGGGTTTTGACTTCAGCTAAGACAGTGTAGGTCCAGTTTCAACAAGTATTTTGTAAATCGGTCTATTTTGTAATCCTGCCGGTTTCATCCGGTTTATGTTTTGTAATTTCATTTATTTATAGAAGAAGGAAAAGAAAAGAAAACCCTTTAACAAAAAGAAAAGTATGCTGAAGGTATGTCTCTACTGTTCTTAATTACATTTACATAGTTTTTTGGCTGAAGGGCCATTTTTAAAGAATATGGACCTTTTTGTTTTGTATGTAATTCCTTTTGAAAAATTTAAAACTTTTGGCCCGTGGTATTCTTGCTCATCTTCTGTAGACCAGGCCTGACGACACTCTATTTGTTTTTCTAGTGCTTTTATAGTGTTGATATTTTTGATTTCTCCTTCACATAACGGGATAAAAGAGCCCCGTACTCCTCGGACCTTCTCACTTGGACAACTTCTTTCACACTACCATCCAACATCAAAATCATCATCAAGTTCGATTTCGGGTGAAGTCCGACAAACAAGAAGTTTAGGCATAAAAAACAATATATTATCATCTCGAAAGCATCAATATAATGAAGAATTCCTTTTAATTAATTTAGTATTTTTTTGTCATTTTGAGTAAGTTTTGAGGTCTAACCGTCTAAGGTTCAAACTTATACAACAAATTTTGATGATTATTTTATATTTATGGGCTAATTTTTTTCTTTTCAGGCCGCCCATTACTTAGGGCCGATCCTGACCATCGTGAAGCCATTGTTACAAACAATGACAATTTAAGCAACCAAATCAAAACCTCCTACTATAGTCAGAGCAGTCATGTTGATAATACAAAATCGTTTACTTTTCTCTATCCGGTTTATGTTTTCTATCTCGGGTTTATCGTGGCCCTGAAGGTGATACTCCATTTACTATTCGGTTCCGGGTCTTCCAATATATATATTCCAATATATATATATATATATATATATATATATATTTGGTTTTAGCCTTCCAAATTGTTTCCTTCGAAAAGCACATTTTATTCTTTGATTTGCTGTTGATTGTGATGATGATAACTCTTTATCTTTTTGTTCTCATGCTAAATTACCAATTTTTTTTTGTTTTAACGGTTGAATACATATATATATATATATATATATATATATTAAATGGTGTAAAGAAGATTATTTAACATTATGGTTTAGTTACAAAAAGAACAAATAAAATAAAATCGTTAACAAAATATATGAACTTCAACACAAAAAGAACATATTTTCTTAAAAATCACAATGTATAGGTTTGAGGATTCCGAACAGCATTCAAAAATAATCTAACAGAAAGTAGAACTTGATGGTGGATATCCAACAGACCAATTTTTTTTTTTTGGTCAATCACGTGTAGAGTTGAAGGCAGGCACGTGTAGAGTTGCACAAGTAACACGACGTCGCGAGGAAGAAGTGCTAAACATACAATTTACACACAAGCTATGAGTTTTATTTTTGTTTGTTTACTTTTAATATGAATTAGGTCATATATATAAGTTTTTTTTTAATGAACTAAGCCATATAAGTTGACCGCTAAAAGAAAAACCATTTATATAATTATATATCTAGACGTATGCGATGCAAGCTGTGATTCAAAATCATTATAAGTTTCATGTTTATGGTTTTTACTTATCTTAGACCCACATGTTACGTCACGTTTTTAAACTTTACCTAATGTCCAATCTTTTTATTTAGTATTGATTCCCGGCCGTATATACGTAAGTACAAAAGGCGTACGTATGCTGATTTTGATTGGAAGTTAACTGGGAATGGGAGGCATGGATTGCTCGTACTTTCACACATTTTATTAGTACTTTAGTTGCTAGGTGACCTCATAACCCATTTAACCTCACTAAAAAGAAAAAAAGATGAGTTAAGAACTAAGACTCGTGCTGCCTAGCTGAAATAGAGGATGGTGTTCCTGTTTTAGTACATCATACACTATACTGTTATAAAATTGCATATTACGTGTTTAAATAAAGTAGATACTAGATAGTATATACGGATGATGAAAAATGATAGTTCAATAGGCCGTTCTTGAGCAATCTTACATCAGACCCTAGTGGCGTGGGTTTGAAGGCTAACCATGCCATGCCATATATTAATTTATGGAGAGCACCGATATATGAATTAACCATCATAACTTATATTCTAATTATAAATGAGTATCATAGGTGTACAGGTTCGTGTCAGACTTTGAGTTCTAGAAGCAAATTGCTCATGGATCGTTGATAGTAGATACCTTAGGAGAATATTCTGAAAATTTCTGGAAGTGGTATTAGCTTTAAACAGCGGATAAATGTTTAGAACCCTTTATTGGAATTTTATCAGATAATTAATCTTATATTTCATGTAAATCTCAGTGTCTCATTGATTAGAAGTTAAACCTCACATGTAGGTGGTTGATTTAGTTCTGGTCTGATTCCTTCCTTATTTTGTAAACGTTTTAAGTGTAACGCAAAAAAAATATTTTTTTAAAATATATAAAATAAACACATTTATGCCCATAAAATTATATATATCATTTTCTTCAACAAACAAAACAGTTAATATGAATTTTTTTTGTAGTGAATTATACGTTAACACATACATAGATAGATTATATATATCAATATAGTAAATTCAAACAATCATGTACATATATATATATATATATATTCATATGATTATATATGAAAACGCAATGTCATATATAGTTTGCTCCAGAGACTAATAGATTGAAAGAAATATGAACTTTCAGTCTTACATTCTTACTTATAGATACAAACTAAAACTTCATAACAAGTGTACACATATAAACCTATACTTATGATGATGAACGTATAAAAAATACTAAAGGAAGTAAAAAAAATGGTTTTGATAATAAAAGAGTAAAATTAACTAATGAGTTAAAGAAAACGGTTATAAAATTCACGTTCTGAACTACAAAACAATAATAAAAAAATGTCAAATAATAAAAGTGTCATGATTAATAAACAATAGTTATATATATAAAAGATTAATAGACAATAAACAAACGGATGCGTTCTGACCAAAAAAAAACGGATATGAAATTAGTTAGGATTAGAGATTTATTCCATTTATAGTCCAACTGGTATTACTTTTTGTTTGTGGCATGGCCCTTGTGGCCTTGTGTACATGCTTATACGCACAAACTTCCACTCTCAAATTTACAATACTAGATTAATTAATACTTGCTCAAATCTAATTTTTCTAAGTCCTAAGTCTTATCATATAAAATATTTTTAAATAGAATAATCCATAAAGTAAAGGAGCAAAACTATTTAAATAATTAGGCGAAGTTCAAACTAATATACATAATTTTCTTAACTCATTCATTAATATTGCATCTAGTTTTTTTCACAATAATTCTTAACGGAGACTATAAACACTAACATAGCTAAACAAATTAATGAGAATATTTGCGGGAAAAAAAAACTAAACAAATTAAGAGGAAATTACAACATTCACTTAGATTACCGTACACTTACGTACGTTCCATGCTTTTGGGTCTCTCTACGAGTGAAGTGCCTCAAATTATTAGTAAGAAATTAATAGGGGAAATTCTCCCAAATTAATAAGATTTTAATTGAATGGAGTGGAAAATCTAGTCTCTGATTAATTATTATATAACGTCATACGTAAGGGTTATATCTATGCTATATATATAGGAACGACTGATATTAATCAAAAACACAAACAATTGATAGAAAGATATAGTAAAGGTAGCGAGCGAGAGGAAAGTGTATTAAGAATGGGGAAAGGAAGAGCTCCATGCTGTGACAAGAGCAAAGTGAAAAGAGGGCCATGGAGTCCCCAAGAAGATCTCACTCTCATCACTTTTATTCAGAAACATGGCCATCAAAATTGGAGATCTCTTCCCAAGCTAGCTGGTTAGTATTTATTCATGCATTTTTCTGTAATACTATATAGTTTTCAGTAACTAAGAGAAATAATTAATGAATGATATATAGGATTGATGAGATGTGGGAAGAGTTGCCGACTTAGATGGATAAACTATTTGAGACCGGACGTGAAGCGAGGCAACTTTAGCAAAGAGGAAGAAGATGCCATCATTCACTACCATCAAACTCTTGGAAACAAGTTTGTACTCATATATCCCTACCTACTCATCTAATTTCTATGTAATAAGATAATAGTACATAGACGTTAATTGATATATCTGATCAGGTGGTCAAAGATAGCGTCCTTCTTGCCCGGAAGAACTGACAACGAGATCAAGAATGTGTGGAACACTCATCTCAAGAAACGACTCACTCCATCTTCTTCTTCTTCATCCATCTCTAGCACTCATGACCAAAGCACAAAAGCAGATCATGACAAGAACTGTGATGAGGTTCAAGAAGAAGCGAATTCAGGGGTTAATGAGAGCCAAGACTCAGCTACTTCGTCACATCCCCAAGACGAGTGCATTCACACAAAGCCAGAGCTTTATGAGGTTGATGGACTCCATGAGATCCAACTCCTTCTCGACCATGATGACTTTGATGAAAAAACCTCCGAGTTTCTTCAAACGAACAAAATGTTCTGTCCGCTAGAATCGCTTCTTCATCACCACCAGCCTCACATTTCAACAACATGCGAAGCGACTCAAGAGGTAGCCAAATCGCAAACATATGATCATCCCCAACCGGATATCCCATGTGGATTTGAAGAAACTAACGGAGAATCTGACTTGTGGATGCAGCTGGTTGAGTCAACCTCACCTACGCCTAGTCCTAACAGCGAGGAGTACAACGAGTGGTTCAACTTCATCGACAACCAAACTTTCTTTGCTGATTTTAATTTTGTCGGAGAAGTATGTCACTAATATAACATATATATGCATGATCAATGCTGTTTCCACTTTTGAGTATATATTACTATATTACCTGAATGGCTAAACAGATGAATCATATTGACTTCAACTATAATATCATTATGCCCGAATGATCCAAAGTATAACTGAAATTGAGAGTTCTATGATCTCGGTTATTATTATTATTATTTTTTTTTGTCAACAATCCCTATTTATTAGTTTATCGATCTTGAAACTTTCCGTTTAAGGAAAGCCAATTAGGCACCGATGTGCTTACATGGGAAAAACAAAATCCTCGCGGTTATTTTTCTATTAGAATCACTGAAACAACTCTTCTCCTCTCGGTCACTATCACTCTCATCGCTGCTCTTGTAGTCTTCGCTTTGAGAGGCCAAACAGATGGCAGGTTGATGGCCGGAATGGTAGCTTCAGCTGCATTGACTGCTTCAGGTGTGTGGAGATCAGCCACACCGAGCATCAAGTCCTGAGATTTGGGAATTAGGTGTCCGTACGTACAAACAACGCTTTGCATTTACAATGCAACAAGGAATATAAGAGTCCAAATTTACACATTGCTTCTATGTCACAAGGAACTCTTACCATTTCAATCACTTAAGATTCGTTTCCTGTTAGTGCTTCGATATCAAAACCTTCTGAATTATCCTGAATCCATACACATTTTAGAGACTTGGGATCAGAAAAAAAAAGAAAGAAAAATTCACAAAGCTTACAAAGAAAACACAAACCTTGGCTTCTTGCTCCAACTGTTTATTAGCTTCGGCCATGATCCCCAAGAAACCTTTCACTTTGTCAAGAACTGTAACAGAAGCACAAGACCTCTTTGAGATCATCACAAAGTCCACAGTTTCTACAGCAATTGTAGTAGGAAATAATACAGAACAAAGTGAGAAATGTATAATTTGGACTGAGCCTATGATCAACACAAAGAAGAGATATTGTATGAGTCTGGAAGTTGATGATACTAGAGATAAATTCAATAGCAGAGAGTGATGAAGACTTGTTCTTTTTCTTACAGACCAAAAGTAGCCACGACTATGCAGAAGAAGATGGATTTTTGCGTTCCAATTCCAGAAGGTGTCTGCAACTTCCTTCCATGGTTCCGTTTTTCGTTACTCTCCTCTGTTGACAATTAGGGTAGAAAAGACGGGTCAAATTTGAGCGACCCGGGTAATTTACAGCCCACAAGATCCAGTGGGCTTCTTCTGATTTAGGGTTGTAACGGAGAAGTCATTCAAGGATTTGGGCTTGCGTGGCGTACGTGCACTGTCACGTGACGTGTTCACGCGCAGTTCACGTGTTAGGTCAACTTTTTCAACGAAACGGTCCGAATAAAAAAAACAAAAGAAATTTCTGGAATAATTCAAGATTCCCAATGAAAAGCATACAGGTGGCGGTGATCTCAGAACTCCCGCTTTTTCGACACGTGTCGACTGGCTGAACCCACCGGAAACGCTTGATAAAAGCTACCCGCGACTCCATTCCATTTCCATAGGGTTTCGCGAGATCTCACTCACTGGTATGTGTGTCTTCCATTTTCTGTTTCTATGGAAGCCTTCTCTCTCATTTTTTTATTTTTTCCCCTAGCTTTGTTTCTTCGGTCCTTTAACTTTGACGAAATCAAAATAAAGAAACAAAGTTATCATCTTTAGTCCCTGATGTGAATCGTGCTCTGCTTGGTTTGTCACGGAATATTCGATTTTTTTTATAAATTTCTTCTCTTAATTTATGCGATGTGGCATCGTAAAATTTGGATGAGAAATCAGCATTTCTGAGCTGAATTAGGACATGCATGCTCTTATTTTTCTGACAATCTACAGTTTGTAATAAATGCTCGTGGTTGGTGATCAGCAAGTTTTTGTCAATGCGGATGCGTGCTTTTTGGATATCTCTGAAATTATTCATATCCACATAATGGTCACAACCTATGTTTTGTATATTGTTGCAGTTTGATCTGAGAAGAAAGAGTTAGCAATGGAGCAGTCAGAAGGTGGTCACGCACAACAGGGAGTGATGGATTATGTACCTCCTCGTCCTCTTTATCCGAGTGGGCCAGCAAATGCAGCATCGCATATGGCATTCCAACAAGCCCAACACTTCCACCACCACCACCACCAACAACAACAACAACTTCAGATGTTCTGGGCTAACCAAATGCATGATATCGAACAGACGACTGATTTCAAGAACCATACCCTTCCGTTGGCCCGCATCAAGAAGATCATGAAAGCTGATGAAGATGTGAGGATGATCTCAGCAGAGGCTCCTGTGATTTTTGCCAAGGCGTGTGAGATGTTTATACTGGAGCTCACACTGCGTGCTTGGATCCACACCGAGGAGAACAAGAGGAGGACCTTGCAGAAGAACGACATAGCCGCTGCCATATCCAGGACTGACGTGTTTGATTTCTTGGTGGACATAATCCCCAAGGACGAGCCGAAAGAAGAAGGGTTAGGGATGACGAAAGGGACTATACCAACAGTGGTGGGTTCTCCACCATACTATCACTTGCAGCAGCAGGGGATGATGCCCATCTGGCCCCAGGAGCAACACCATGATGAATCTTAATACTTTTTCTTCTTTCCTTTGGTTGTATCCTATCGTAGCAAGATAGCTCTGGTCTGCTGGGAACCATTTCTAGTGTGTTCTGTAATGACATATTAGTATATTCCCAGAGCTCTATATGACTCTATCTATAGCAATGCAATTTCTGTTCTCATCAGCATTAAATAATAACAAGAGTAATAGAAAACACTACTTGTGTAATCGCCAGACTTTACTTCACAAGAATGCAACTATATACAGCTTTCATGTGATCCTACTTTACAACCATTTTCTTTAAGCTATAAAAAGTTTTGGCTCTTCTAAAAGAAACATAGATATAAGGCAAGAGGGCTATTATTATCTCGTCCTCAACATCTCCCTCAGTGGCTAAAACCTTGACTTACTTGGAACATGGATCCAACGATACAAATATTTTCTCTCCATTCCAGTTGCAGTCAGGTGGTTTATTTCAAGCTTATGTGCTTCTGTCTCCACATTGCAAAGGAGAGTTTCATGGGTTGTCTTTATGAGTAATGACTTACAGAAAATGCTGGCACTTCAATTATTTGCTTGAAGACATGGCTTCCTCAATCCTTCTGATCACAATGCTAAGAGGACTTCCCACTTGAAGAGCTTCAACAGCGGCCCTATGTGCCGCCTTGTGCCACTTGAGCAGATTGTAAGATTGTAAAACAGACCACCTGGCTTGATTCGACATCTGCCGACATCTGCAAATTCGCAATGCTTAACAATATGTACACTAAGAAAAGTAGAAGCGCATAAGACTAGTCACATCAGATATATGATTTTCATTAGAACTGGCCTTAGCAACAGATAAAGGTGGTTCCAGAAGGACTGAGATGCTCCTGAACAGATTTTCATTATTCTCCCCACCCTCAGCCTCACCATAAACTAGTGGTTCAGCTGCAATACCAGAAAAAAGTACCATGCTATACCTAAGAGAAACTGAACAACCATCAGGGTCGTGAACGAGACAAAGTTCACAGGGAAAGAACAGCTCCTTAACTAACAGTCACCTATCAAACGAGCTACTACTCAGTCGTCCCTCAGCAATCTCACTCTCCATCTTTCGATCCCAGAATTGGGTTCCAGCCTACAGAAACACATGAAAATCCAGCTCGGCACTCAGGTGCATAAAATCACAGCACTCCAAGATATAATAGCATCATACTACAATTCATCCGAATACTACCTGGCCTTGAACCCCCATTTGCATGGCAACAATCGGATCCAATATCACACCACGGATTGGGCAGCCCATGAGATATGCTGCACAACACAGAAGCTAAAACTGTTAGCCACAAAACGACCAAAACAAATTTATAAAAATACTAATTGCCTGATGATTTGATCACCAATATCTTACCAGCAAGACGATGACCCGCTTCGTGAACTATGATTCTACGCTTATGTGGAGGCCAGTAACATGATATTTGAGCTAAAAATGTACCACCAAGAAGAACAGAATCCATACACGCTAAACCCAAAATGACAGCAAGATTTGGCCGCAGATCAATCTCCTGAGAAAGAAGATAGGAAACTCCACCTACAAAAGCAGCCAGAGCAATGCTAGAGCTAGCAGAAAGTCCCCACTTATTCGGTGAAAGTTTAGTCACTAATAAAAAAAAAAGAAACTTAAATAAGTTTTCACATTGAGTAATCAAAGATGACTGAAGATAGAAATTTGAGCAACAGACCTTCCAAGCCAGTTGCAGACTTCAATACAGTAGGTGTAACCTCTCTTTGTTCCCTCCAAAACTTCATCACAGTAACACAGAAAGATAGAATCAACAGATCATAATAAAGAAGAAAGAAACCTTTGAAACGATTCAATTAACTAGTCCAAATGCTTACACAGCTTCTATTGCTAAACATAACTATTAAAAGGCAGAACATAGAAAACAGAGTACCAATACTGCTGAACTTGCCAAAGTTAGCGAGTAGAAATCTCTCATTAAGAAGCCTAAATGCACTTCCAACAAGTCTCATATTATCTGCATTCAAACACGCATCTAAAACCTGCCAATCCCTGTCCAATTCAAGAGCTCCCAAATCGCTTAACTTAGTCGTTACTGGAGCGGCGATATTAGATTCGATCGCATCCAGTTGTTCGCCATTTTCTATGGATTTTAGGAATCTGAGAGCCCCAGCGAGATCTTTTCTCTTCACAGCATCTTCGTATTCCCGCCATTCCCTGAGCGCGCTCGGTCTCAGCAGCTCATGCCTCCGGAAACTACCAAAGGCTAGAGACTGTACGCGAGGAACAAGGAAGCCACTTTGGCGAGGAAAGAGAGAAGGAGAAGGCGATAGAGATCTGAGACATGGAGGAGACGAAGGAGATAAAGCCATTAGAGGTGGTTCTCGCCGGAATTTTCAAAAATAAAGAGATTATATAAAGAAATTCGAAAGGCCAGAATTAATTGGGCTATTAAATGGTCAAAAAGCCCATTTAAATTTCTCATTTTGCATATAAGCTATTTTATTTAGCACATATTTATTATTCGAGTTAATACTTCTCTTCCCATCAATGGAATGAAACTTTATTTTCAATCAAAAGAAATGATCCTTGTGAATGTGGCCCAAATTGTAAGCAGATGAAGGTGAAAGATTATGATGACCTCTCATCAACGATAAGACGAAATCCAGAAACTGTAATATCATCCAATCCTCACACTTCTTTCTCATTCTCTCACTTTCTCTCTCACTCTCTCTATCTCTCTATCTCTCTATACGTCGACTTCACATGGCTTCCACCGCCGCGACTGCAGCTCTTTCGATCATCAAATCTACCGGTGGCGCCGCCGTTACCCGCTCCTCCCGCGCCTCCTTCTTACCCGTTACCTCCACCGGTGTCTCTGCACGTCGTCTCGGCTTCTCTGCTGTTGTTGACTCGCGTTTCTCCGTCCATGTGACCTCCAAGGTCAACTCTGTGCGCGGAAAGGGGACCAGGGGAGTGATTTCAATGGCGAAGAAGAGTGTTGGAGATTTGACTTCTGCCGATTTGAAAGGGAAGAAGGTCTTTGTCAGAGCTGATCTCAACGTACCTCTTGATGACAACCAGAGTATCACTGACGACACCAGAATCAGAGCCGCCATTCCCACTATCAAGTTTCTGATTGAAAATGGCGCTAAGGTCATCCTCTCCACTCATTTGGTATGTCCACTCTCTAAATTTCAATCTAATCACTCTCTAATCAACTTAAATTGACATTAAAGTCTTTACATTTCGATTTTTGTGATCTTTCAGGGAAGGCCAAAGGGTGTTACTCCAAAGTTCAGCTTAACCCCTCTTGTTCCCAGATTGTCTGAGCTTCTTGGTATTGAGGTACCTCAATGATTCTAACTGGATCTGAATCTTTCGTCTTCTTTATGGCAATCTGCTTTTGGGTGTGAATTGCAGGTTGTGAAAGCTGATGATTGTATTGGTCCAGAAGTTGAAAGCTTGGTGGCTTCCCTTCCTGAAGGTGGAGTTTTGCTTCTTGAGAACGTCAGGTTTTACAAGGAGGAAGAGAAGAACGATCCTGAGTTTGCTAAGAAGCTTGCTTCTTTGGCTGATCTCTATGTCAACGATGCTTTTGGGACTGCTCACAGAGCCCATGCTTCAACAGAGGGAGTCACAAAGTTCTTGAAGCCATCTGTTGCTGGTTTCCTTTTGCAAAAGGTAACATTTTTTATACATATTCCTCCTTTTGGTAATTTCGAAGCACAACTGCTACAAATGGCACTATACCCTTTATCATGAAATAATTAATTGATTTTGTTCATCTTTGAATTTCCATGAGAGGGGTCTAAACTCAAGGGTCAAGATTTATCTCAACTACTGTCTGGAGGGGCCCATTAACTTGAATTGAGTTATGAATTTAAGAATTAGGTGTTGTACTGATTAAAAATACTGGTTTTCTTCTACCAAAAGATGTTAATTGAAGCTTGCCTTATCTTTGTTTTCATGCCTTATCTTTGTTGTCTCAGGAGTTGGACTACCTTGTGGGTGCGGTTTCAAACCCAAAGAGACCATTTGCTGCCATCGTGGGAGGTTCAAAGGTCTCATCCAAAATTGGAGTTATAGAGTCTCTTCTTGAAAAATGTGACATCCTTCTGCTTGGTGGTGGAATGATCTTCACATTCTACAAGGCGCAAGGTCTCTCTGTTGGCTCTTCCCTTGTTGAAGAAGACAAGCTTGAATTGGCTACAACACTCCTTGCCAAGGCTAAGGCCAAAGGAGTCTCTCTATTGTTACCAACAGATGTTGTGATTGCTGACAAGTTCGCTCCTGATGCCAACAGCAAGGTCCGTCTCAATTATTGCTAAAAAGCTTGGCATTCTTGGTTGATAAAAATGGTTTGTTCTGAAGGACTGTATTTGATGTCTGTGTTGTGACATGATTGTTGTAGATTGTGCCGGCATCAGCCATTCCTGATGGGTGGATGGGATTGGACATTGGTCCAGACTCAGTGAAAACTTTCAACGAAGCTCTGGATACCACGCAGACAGTCATTTGGAATGGACCAATGGGAGTTTTCGAGTTTGAAAAGTTTGCACAAGGAACTGAGGTAAGAAGCATATTATACTACTTTGCTGTCTTACATGACTGATAGAACTTTAAAACTAACATGTGGCAATGTTGAATGGCGCAGGCGATTGCGAATAAACTAGCAGAGCTAAGTGAAAAAGGAGTGACAACGATAATAGGAGGAGGAGACTCGGTGGCAGCAGTGGAGAAAGTGGGAGTAGCAGGAGTCATGAGCCACATCTCCACTGGTGGTGGTGCCAGTTTGGAGCTATTGGAAGGCAAAGTTCTTCCCGGTGTCGTCGCTCTTGATGAAGCAATCCCAGTCACCGTTTAACAAAATTCTCTTTGTTATACCTGAGCAGACCTTAATGAGTTTCTTCTTCTTCTGTTGTAAATCTATTATGAGTTATCAAAGTCTTTGTTGTACCACCAATCCAGAGAGACTCTTTTGTCTCAAATATATCAATCCAAGTCTGTCTCGGTGACTTTCATTATTTATATCTGGTAAGCAAACATGAATCAACTGCTTCAAATCATTTTAACCATGTACACTGTTATACAGAACGAGATAAAGTTGTATCATCCTCAAAGTAAACGTACAAGAAAATACGAGGACTCAAAACGAAATATGATATCAATGTTAACACGTGACGTTTGTCGATTGGATGCAAGTTGAGAAAGTATACGCGCAGGCTGAACAAGTGAAATGAAATCTAACTACTTTCCTTCTCTTTTTCTCCCGTGAAGCTGCCTTAGCCATGGCTATGGCGGCGTCGATAATCCAATCTCCTCCCCTCTCGTTCAATATTAACGGTACGCTTTCTTTCTCATACTATGGGCTGCGTTTTCCTCACTTGGGATTTCATAGATAACCTGTGAGTTCCTGAAGAATCAAAATTTTGATGTTGATGGAACCTTTTTACATGATGAATTTGCGATTTTATGTACCAGTTTATTCAATTTAGGCCAAGATGGTAAACCTAGCTTTTGTTTGATATAGAAAAGCCGCGGATTAAGGTCAGGGTTCATAGTTCAGGATCGCTCGGCGGAATCAAAAGACAAAATAGAGTCTCTTCATTAACCGCGGTGGGATTGAGCTCTGGCCTTGGAAGTAGAAGGCAATCTCTTTTGATATGTCACTCAGCCATTGTAAGTCATCTTGACCTCACATGTCTCTGAATTGGGCTTTTCTTCATTAAATTACTCTTTAGGCGACTGAACCATATAATTGCAAAAATGGTTTAGGGTAAGAGATCACAAGTGTTGATATTTGTTGTGAGGAATGTTATCATTAATTTGATCCTCTTGTTCTTTGTTGTTAACTCTGTTGCAGAACGCGAAATGTAGTGAAGGACAAGGACAAACACAGACCGTTACTCGAGAGTCACCTACAATAACACAGGCTCCTGTCCACTGTAAGCCCTCATTTCTTTGTAGTGTCTGTCTGTAGCCAATTTCCTTCAGTCTGCTTGTTAATGGCATGTTGAAACTCCCGCTATATTTAGGAGATAGGAAGTTTCAAAATGTGTATCCAAATTACAAAAAAGGGTTTAGCTACAAGTCAGGATAGGTGTTAGTTCAATATGTTTAGTTTGGAGGTGACCTAAGAAGACTCATGGTGTGTTGGATTTCAGCTAAGGAGAAATCACCAAGCCTGGATGATGGAGGAGACGGGTTCCCACCGCGAGATGATGGAGATGGAGGTGGAGGTGGAGGAGGAGGAGGTGGAGGCAACTGGTCAGGTGGGTTCTTCTTCTTTGGTTTTCTGGCCTTTTTGGGTTTATTGAAGGATAAAGAGGGCGAGGAAGATTATCGAGGGAGCAGAAGGCGATGATATCTGGGGCATTGGATTAGCTTTGGTTGAGAATCATATCTTTACAGCTACAGGTCTAATTTTGTATCTGTTTCGTTGAGTGGGGATGACTGACTACAAAGGATATGCGTTGTATTCAAGAGACGGTCCATTTCAAAGCTTTTTACTTATATGATAAATTGATAACTCTTGAAACCCGGAGAATAATACACAGATAAAAACAAGTTTGAATGACAAGGATATATAAGCAAAATGAAGCAGCCCATCAAATCTATAAGATTCGTTTATTTTTTAAAATAGAATATACCTATTTCTAAATACCAGTGTATATCATATAAAAATATGTTTTTGCGATACTTATCATCATTTAAATTTTTTTTTAAATATATATATATATATATATCTAACAAACCCTACTATACCTTGAGGCAGAAGCTATTTAAGAAACACTAATCTACGCCCTTAAACTTATTAATAGGCGAGAGAGAATAAGATATGAAGCGTTCTCTGATCTCTTCTAAATTGGAGTCTATCCAACAATCCTTCTCTAGCCAAGGTGATGAGAAGCGGGCGTGAACCTGCAGAGAATCTCAGAGTCCCAGACATTGAAAGTGACTCTAGTGAAGATTCTTTTGGATCAGAAGAGTCGGATGAGGACCAGTCTGGTTCAAAACCAGAAGAGTCGATGAACCAGAAGAGTCGGATAAAGACCAGTCTGACTCAGAAGAGTCTAACGGTGATGATTGTTCCGGTTCAGCATCAAAGTCTCTTATAGCTAAGAATTCGGATAAAGAAAATCTTGATTTGATTCCGAAGAAAAACGGGTCAGATTCGTATCAGAACAAGGCTAGTGCAGAAGAGTCGAGTGAGGGCGAGTCTTCTTCAGAAGAAGAACGCGGTGATGACCCTTGCGGTTCAGCTTCCGAGCCTCCTAAGGGTTGGTCTCAGGCTGTTGCCTTAAATAATAAGGAAACAAAGATTCCTGACTTGAATCTGAAGACAACTTTATCAGAAAGCTGTCAGAAAAAGGCTGGTTCAGAAGAAATCAGTGAGGATGAGTCTTCAGAAGAAGAAGAACGCAGTGATGACCCTTCCGGTTCAGCTTCAGAGCGTCCTAAGGATAGGTCTCAGGCTGTTGCGGAAACAAAGATTCTTGACTTGAATCCGAAGAAAACTTCATCGGAAAGCTGTCAGAAAAAGGCTTGTTCCGGTTCCGGTTCCGCTTCAGAGTCTCCTAAAGATAGGTCTCAGGCTCTTGCAGTGAAGAACTCGGAAACAAACACTCTTGATTTGAATCCGATGGAAACCGTCACAGAGCCTTATCAGAACAAGGCTGGCTCCGGTGCACCATCAGAGCCTAAAACAGAGAGTCCTGATTTGAAACTCAATGTTCCTGCGAAGCGTCCGATAGATGAGAGGAACCAAAATAACTCTCAACCAAAGAGACGGAAGTTTGGGTCAGGTAGAGAAGTGGCCACCCTCGTGAAGGAACATGCAGGCTTTTGTTATGGATTAGACGAATTTGCTCTGAGTGAAATCTGGGAAACGGAAATAGATAGAGAGAAGAAGAGAGAATTGGAGGAGAAGTGGAAGAAACTTAAAGAAACACAGTTCATACTGTTTTTGGAACAGACTCAGTTCGTGGCTGATGCAACCAAAGTCATCGTGGAGACATTGAGGAATCGAAAGTGATTCTATCTCTTTTAGGGCTTTTTTTATTATTATTGTGTGTTAGTTTTTGATGATTTTCCATGACCTATGTTCTCTTTTTCTGGTTTTGTTTTTGAGCTCAACAGTTTGATTTTGCTTGTCTCTCTGTTTTGGTTATTTAAACCGAATAATCAATTCAATCTATTCGAAGAAATATCATGTTTTCTTCTTATAACCATATCTTCCCAAGAATCCCAGTAGTATATATCTTATTAATCATTCAAATACTTGATTACGCCATTAGGACTATGCACAACATACTTTAGTTTCCTTGCATCAGATTCAATACTCTTACTCAAGAATACTATGCATAGTCTAAAAACCTTTGATGGAGTACTTACTAACCTCTCATAAACTTGCTTCTTATGTAACTGATTGAGATTTCAGGGTTTCTCTGTAACATTTATCCTTTTATAAGAATCATTCAAGCAATGTGTACTGTAGGAAACATTGTAGCTTTAGGAGTTGGAGACTGTTTCTGTGAAATTATGAAAGTAGTTCATTCTTCTCCCACTAGAAAGCTAAAAGCCCAACTCTTGGTTTGGGATGTTTTTGGTAGTGAATTTGTAGGCCTAAAGTGTCGGATAGAAGTAGTGGCAGTAGAAAAAATTAAGCCCAATAAAAGATATCATTACTGGTTTGGCCCATTAATGATGTGTAAAGCCTATCCACCCAAAGTTGCAGCGAAGAAATGCGCAACGATGGTAATGTGCGCAAGGATGGTAATGCTCGGTGTGCTCCAGCTTCCCTCCCGCCTCCATCACTCCCTCTTCTACTCTTCTTCTCAAATTGCTTCTTCTCGCTCTCAAGGTCAATATCTCTTTCTCTTCAGTTTCTGCTACTATCTCTGTTTACTTTCATAGATTGAAACTTGAGAATTGAATTCAGGTGTTGCTAAAGTGGTTCTTAAAAAGGGCAAGACACAGCTTTTCAAAGACGGAAGTCCAATGGTTTACAGTGGAGCTGTAGACAGGATCATTGGTAAACCGCCTCCTCAAACCGGAGATGTTGTCATTGTCGCTGATGGCACTGAGAATCCCATTGGTTGGGGTTTGTATAACTCTGTTTCTATGTTCTGTGTACGCCTTATGCAGCTTCAACACGAATCCACCAGGTTTTTCATTTCTTATACAATGGAATCCATTATGTTGTTTAGAGTTCTTGTTCAAAATAGAATCTTTGATGGATCTTCTTGGTTTGTGGTCAGAGATCCTTCTTGTGCATTGAACATTGAGAAGCTTTTACAAACTCGAATCGCTGAAGCAGTTCAGTTGCGTAACAGTTTGGGACTTCCTTCGGCTAATAGTAATGCTTATCGTCTTGTGAACAGTGAAGGAGATAGGTATTTCACTGACTCATCTCAACAAAGTTTCTTCTCATTTTCGGTTTTTTGACTGACATCACTGGTCCTGTCTGGATGCTCGGCTGTAGATTGTCTGGATTGATTGTGGATGTGTTTGGAGATATAGCTGTGGTAGCTTCTTCCGCTGCTTGGCTTGAAAAGTACAGGAATGAAGTAGAGAGTTGCTTAAGATCAATCGATGGAGTTAATCATATAAACTGGAGACCGTCTCTTGATGTTCTTAAAGAAGATGGTTTTGATATCTCAAATTTGAAACAAACACAATCATCTACTCTCCCACAGAGGTCAATGGTACGGTGGGTGGTGCCTTGATCAGATCTTTTCTCTCTTCAGATATCTTCATGAATGCATGCAAACATTACAGCGGTGTGAGCTGAGTGATGTTCTTTCTTATGCCAGGTCATGGAAAACGGGATCTCTTACGCAATTTCGCTAGAGGGACAGAAGACAGGGTTCTACACAGATCAACGCGAAAACCGTCACTTCATATCAACCATCTCTGCTGGTAAAAGAGTTCTTGATCTTTGTTGCTATAGTGGTGGATTTGCACTAAATGCAGCGAGAGGAGGTGCCACCAGTGTTGTGGGTACATTTTAACTCTCTCCTCCTCCTGATCCACCTCAAGCATTGTCTTGTGAATCATCTAATCAAACACTTTCAGGAATTGATTCATCTTTACCTGCTATGGAGCTCGCCAGAGAAAATGTAATCCTCAACCATATGGATCCGGAGAAGGTTGTTTTCTTCAAACAAGATTTGACAGAATTCATGAAGGGTGCTCTGTCAAGGGAAGAAACATGGGACATCGTGATCCTAGACCCTCCTAAGCTAGCTCCGCGGAAAAAGGTGACATGAGTTCTCTTTTTGTTTCTCAAAATAGAGTGGATGTCTAGAGCTTGTTGATACAGAAATGAGACTGCATCAATGTGGATTCCAGGTTTTGTACAATGCGGCAGGAATGTACAGAAATCTAAACTCGTTGGCAATGCGATTGACAAGGAGTGGAGGTCTTATGATGACATGCTCATGTTCAGGGGCGATGACGCAGAGTGGGAAGTTCTTGGGAATTCTTCAGAGCGCTGCAGCAATGGCGGGAAGGAAAATCACAGTGGTGAGGGAGGCAGGAGCTGCGTCTGATCACCCACTTGACCCATCTTACCCTCAAGGCCAATATCTCTCCAATCTTCTGCTTCGGGTGCTTTGATGGCTCTGAGTTCAATACTTGTCCACAGTTTTTAGTTCAAATCTTTGTGTTGTTAGAAAATCACATATTTGGGGACAAAAGTAATATATTTAACTGGTTTGAGACAACAACAAAGTACATTATGTGGAGTTTAAGCTCTCACCGAAGGAACCATATTGCAAGCAAGGATTACAATGTATGTATACATGGGTAGATAAGATTTACACACGTAGATTAGAGCTGACTCTCTCTCTTGCTCTCTCCCTCTTCATCTTGTTACCGACCTCCAGGATTTCTATTCCATGACAAGTAGGACGGATCTCCAAGTCGCCTGAAACAAATTACAGATTTGTTACTCAGCATGACACATTGTGGCTGTATGCACAAGAATACGACAGTCCAACAATCAGGGTTTAGTAGAAATTCAAGTCTTGCATAGAAGAGATACCTGGGTTTCACAAGGTACATGATGGTAAATGCGAGGGCCAAAAAGAAACAAATCCCGCCAACTGCCAAGTAAGCAATGCCGAGGAAATCGTTCTTCCCACCCAGCCAACTCGTGGTCGACAAAACAAGCTTCTTTTTCCCATTGAAACTGTAAGTGTTGTAGTTGTTCTTCAGCGCAACGTGTATGGTGTCACCAATCTCGAGGTCAGACTCTATCTTTCCGTAAAGTTTTCTAAATGTTGGCAATGCTGCGGTTCTCATCCACACAATGAGATCTTCTTGTTCACTAAGCTGCACCACATGAAAAGAGGAAGAAAGACGTCACCCAGCATCCATGGGAGTCAATGGAAAAAATGGAATAATCTCTAGCACTTAAGGAGTTAAGAGTTTACCGGTATTTTTGGATCTAGAGTAGCACCACCTGTGAGATTCCCCTTCTGAAAATTCTTAGGGAAGACCTTGTTCCCAAACTTGTGTTCCTTGTCACTCTTCCATGCAATGCCTTTTTTGTTTACAGCTAGACTTACATTATTTCTCGATAATGTGTATGTGTCATTAAAAAGACTCCAAGCAATTAGACCACATGGCACAATCGGCTGCCCACCAACATCATCCTCAGGCTTGCATGAGCTTATTTGATTCTCGTATTTTGGACTTCTCAACTGTGAATCACTTCGACTTTTCACATATCTGTTTCATAGACACCATCAATCAATTAGAGCTACAAAAATATGACTAATCTAAGTTAGATATACACATTGGTCCTTGTCCCTGCCTACTCCATGATATCCATGTTGATATCCGCGTAGAACCCACACCTGCCATTCTAGCTCTAACACGTAGTCTCGATACAAAGAAGATTTACCAAGACAAAAATTATATCATGCTAGGACATAGTTACTAACAGGTATTATATACCTTCGGTGATTCTGGTAGAAGTTTTCAAGCTGGTAATAAACATAGACAGGCTGCTTCATGCGCTTTGTCACCTAAAAATGCCATTGGAGAAAAGATAAAGTAATCAACAAATGCAAAACCTTGTCAAATCTCAAAGAACAAACTAACGTTGCTGCATAAGGAAACTCACATTAAGCACTCGGTTACAAGCTTTATCTCCACCTCCTTGAATATATGCAACCTTGTTAGTCCTAGCAGGTGCTGGAATGCACTCAGTATCATACCGATCAACGATCTCCACAACCTACACATCGGAGATGTAATAGGTGAGATAGAAAAGAGAATCTGATGACTAGCAATGTGTTAGTGGCACTTACATCCTGGGAAGCGAAAAGGGAGATAACTCCAAGGGGAATAAAGATAACACTGACTATCAAAAATGTCGAAATGACCTGTAGAAAGATATAAAAAAGGAGCTTAATTGAGTTTCTACAGAAATCTGAAACATTAATAGAGACATAACAAAGGAATCTTACCCAACCAGGTGTAAGAATGGGCTTGCAAGCTGGAAGCTCCTGCTGTGTGAACTTCGAATCTGCAATTTGCGATCAAAATCTCAACTTTAAGGCATAGTTTTGCCAATGGTTGCTTAATCTCTGATATATATATATATATATATATATATATATATATATATATAAAAGAACAATTTTTCGAAATGGGAATTCAAAACCCTAACGATTATGCTAAAAGTAGTAGACAATTTGAGTCAATTCAAAGTTGATTTCAAATTGTAACTGAAGAATGTCCTTTTCAAAGATCGTAATTTATAATAGAAACAAAAAAAAGCGATCAGTAATTATCAATCACAAAAAAGTGACCAAGAAACGCAATTTATACGGTTAAACCAGCGAATCCAGGAAAAATTGATCCAATTCGATTAAGACCCAAGAGTCAACGATAAACAATATGAATAATCGGGAAGAAGATCGCAAAGGGAGGAGGAAAAATACACTTGGGTCGCTTCGAATTCTTCCTGGCGGCGGACGAATCTCCCGATCCGGCAGCCCCCGCGCTGGACGACGCCGTATTAGAACTCATCGCGGAGAAAACGACGGTATTAAGCCAAGCCTGGTGGGGATTATTCCAGAAACTAGGGAGAGCGAGATCGAAGGTAAAGGGTGAATCGGACAGCGAGAAATCGGGGGGGGGGGGGGGGAGAAAGTTAAATGGAGAAAAGTGTTACGGTTAGGAAGAGGAAGAGGAAGAGGAAGAGGAAGGCGTAGATCGTCAACGGAAGCAGCTAAGGACCGGTATTCCCAAATTGGCCGTCTTTTCTGGATAAGGCTATTTTTGAGTTGAAATAATTTTATGTTCTGCCAGTGAAATGCCCATTTGGTGGTTTTTAATGGGCTTTATCCGCTTTGTTCTTAACGTACTAAAAACTTTCATTAGTTTGCAATTTTGGCAATGTTTGTTGTTTAGTAAAGAGAAATATTATTGAAGAAACGAATTTACTCATTGCTAACGCTTTGACATGTTTTACTCATGAATAAATTGTTTTATTCTTAACATCGTTAACAAATTGTTATCTTCTTTGTTCAAAATCATTTTCAAATTTTAGTTGAGAAAAAAAGTTCCGATTTGGATCGTTTTCCATCAAATATTGGACCATAAATATTACAGACATACAGACCAATGAACGGTGATGTGTAACATCCGCTTTCCCTCGACGACAAAACCAACAAACTGTAAGTAATAACTAGCAAGTAACATACACATTGCACACTTCGGATAGATCGATCGAAAGAAAAATTAGAAGATTTAGAAAATTATTAATAAATATCAATTTTAGATTATAATATTTAGTATTATCATTAAATATATTAATTAGATTTATTTTTTCATTAAATTAGAAAATTAGGTTTAACATCTGCGTCTATATAAATCAATGTATCATATCACATAATTCTTATGATGAAAGTCTATGATAATTCTTCCATGTTCTTACTATCATCGAACTTATCATGATATCAGAACATGTTGATCTTTGTGGATTGATCTTACATTCCGCAAGAAAAACAAAGAAAAAAAGAAAAAGAAAACCATCTCGGCTTGATTCCTAATTCAAGTTTGGATCAAAGCCGGAGATGATTTGTGGCGATGTAGATTAAGCACATGTTGTGCTTTCTTAGGAGAGAAAATTTCTCATGATCAAAAGGAGATCATGAAGATGATGGTGACCTTTGGAGGAGAAGACGGAGACGGTGCCAGGACACACACCGATAATGAAAGAAACGTGAAGATGGAGAGCAAGAAGGCAGATGATGATAAATTTGATCTCGGCTCTGATACAAATTCAAGAATTAATATTCAATCAAATACAAAATTGCTTTGTAATAAAAATCACTATCTTATTATATATGTTTAGAAAATCTCTCAAAACTAAACATTCAAAGCCTCTCTCTTAGAACTCTTGTTTTCCCATAGAACTCTTAGAATTCTTCTTAACTCTCATACAATTGTCACAACACAACAATTGTATTTATAGTGATTCTAGGTAACCCCTATTCCTAATATAACTATAAAAAAACCCTATTAGATAACTCCTAAATATATTTAGATAAATCCTAAAATATAAATCTTATTCTTATCCTAATCTCCTAAATCCATACTCGGTTAGGATTAGTTTTACTTGTGGATCAAGCTATCTTTAAGCTTACCCCAACATTCACCCCCTTAAGCTTCAAATTAGTCTTGTTGAGGTTTTGAACTCCTATCAAGCTTCTCATCTCCTTGAACTTGATCCTTGGTAGGGTTTTAGTTAATATGTTTGAATACATGTTCCACCTTGATTTGATCATCTTCAACCCTCTCTTGGATGAAATGATATCACTTGTGGATATGTTTGCTTCGACCATGGAACACAAGATTCTTTGTTCCAGTGATTATAGACTCGTTGTCGATTCTCACGACAACCTTCTTGCTAGGCGTCGGCTTGACAAGTTTCAAGTGTTGCTACCATAAACTCAGCCTCACACGAGCTTAGTCAACTTGACGATATGTTGGACATACTTCTGACTTGGATTTAAGTCTTCTTATGTTGCTCACGTCTTAGGCAACCTTCTTAAGATTTAGATTTAGGTCAAAGGAAATTGACTGAGGCCTATAACTCGACAATCTCCACCTTGATGCTTAATCAATGTCACAACTCAACATTGATATTTATAAGGATAACACACATTTGCTAAACCTATTCCTAGTGGAATTAGTTATCTTTTATTCCTATTAGGAAAACTCTAAACCTATCTTGTTTAGGAAATACTTGTTCTTCAAGTCATTAGGAACTATCTAACATTGTCTTCTTGAAACAACAAGGCAATCGCCATGTCGTTCTTCTCGTCTATGGTCGATGCTGGCTCGATCGTTTCCCATTACCTTGGTAACATGCAAGTTCACTTTCATTCTCATCGCCCACACTGTGTAGTTTGATGAGTTGAACATTAGATATTGAATTGATGAAGGTCCAAGCTCCTTTGACCTCGTCGTCAGGACGCTAACATCTACCATGACTTGGGTATGTTTCTAGTGTTTGACGAATTGATAACCAATGGCTCTGATACCATGATAAATTTGATCTCAGCTCTTATACAAATTCAAGAGTTAATATTCAATTAAACACAAACTTGTTTTGTAATAAGAATCACTCTCTTATTATATATGTTTAGAAAATCTCTCAAAACTAAACATTCAAAACTCTCTCTCTTAGAACTCTTAGAATTCTTCTTAACTCTCATATAATTGTTACAATACAACAATTGCATTTATAGTGTTTCTAGGTACCACATATTCCTAATATAACTATAACAAACTCTATTAGATAACTCCTAAATATATTTAGATAAATCCTAAAATATATTAGATAACTCCTAAATATATTTAGATAAATCCTAAAATATAAATCTTATTCTTATCCTAATCTCCTAAATCCATACTCGGTTAGGATTAGTTTTACTTGTGGATCAAGATATCTTTAAGCTTACTCCAACAGATGACACATGTCGTCTTTGATCACAAAAAATAAAATAAAATAAATAAACTTGTTGGAACAGATAAATTTCTCTTTCATGAGCGACGAAACTGGTTATGGCTGAAACCAAAGACAACCTGAAGAACTGACGAAACCGAATCATGAAATAAGTTTCTTCATGAACATAAAGTTTAAAGAACGATCCAGACTTGTGCAAGTATGTGCGGAATGCCTTGCTTTATCAAACCGATTACCCCACGACCGGGTATAAACGCCATGAAGATGATCCAACGACGGGGTATAAACGTCGATGATAACTCCACGTCTGGGTATAAATGTCGTTGATGATCCTATGGTCGGGTATAAACGTTACGAAGATGACCCCACGACCGGATATAAACATCAATGATGACCCCACAGCCCATAAACATCCCTGATAACTCTATGGCCGAGTATAAACGCCACAAAAATGACCCCACGACCAAGTATAAACGTCGATAATGATCCGACGGCAGAATAAAAAACCGATACTTTGAAAATTTGTCCAGTCTCACGCGTGTTACCACAAATAAACTTGTTGGGAATGTTAGGAGATCGGATAGATCGACGCAAGAAAAATCTTAAAAATGTAAAAAATTATTAATAAGTATATTTAACATTATCATTAAATATATTAGTTAAATTATCTTTTCATAAAATTAAGAAATAAGATTTAATATCACATAATTCTTAGTCCATTATAACTTTTTCCTAAATACATTTTTACTCTCATCAATCGAACTTATTACTTTAGATAAAAGAATAATCCTTCTCATTTTTGTATGTGGTAGAAACAAATAACTCCACATATTTTCATCGAACTTATTACTTTAGATAAAAGAATAATCCTTCTCTTTTTTGTATGTGGTAGAAACAAATAACTCCACATATTTCATCGGTCACACCAATTAAGAAGCAAAATAAACTACATATGAGGTCATAATATAATTTGGTAAGTAGAGAAAATAAGTGGATGGTAGTAAATGAGATATTGATTATCAAAAGGAAGCGGGGAAAGTAGCGGAAGAAGAGAAGATTTCGTCAAGTGTCCCATTCATGGAGTATCTGCATTGAATGTCTTGTTGGATTGACATAATCTCTGATTCGTTCATAGAAAGCTGAGGGAAATCTTGGAGTTGAAGAGAAGGTTGGTATGGAAGCTGAGAGTAGTTTGAGAAAAGATGATCATGATCGTCGAGAAGAGAAGATGAGAAATGAAGCGCGAAAATGGACGAGCTATTTGCTTCATCTAAAAGGACCCCTTGAGCGAGCTCTGATGAAGATGTCTCCGCTGATGCTCTTTTCAAGCTCTCGTCTTTATTATTCCCATCAAATTTTCTCCACTTCTTCTCCTTTCCTTGTTGTTCTTCTTCCTCTTTTCCTACACTTGTGCTCGTTTCTTCTACTTCTAATTCTTCTTCTCCTTTTCTCTTAGGGATTTGTATGTTCTTCTTAAACACTCGGCATAATGCATACGACTCCTGTTTTACATTATCATTATTAAAACGAATATAACTATAATTCAATCAAGTTAAAAAGGCTTATATTCATGGGAAGTAATAAGACCTTTAAGGAGGAGGACGGAGTGTGAATGAGGCGATATTCATGCATCACCCAATTAGTACGAAGGCCATTAGGAGCCCTTCCTCTATAGTAAACCAGCGTCTTCTTCATCCCCATCTTTGTCTTCTTCGATTCTACTGCACGGTCTTTTCCTGTCGCTTTCCAGTAACCGGCTCGGGTCGCACGGTTTGTCCTCGACCCATTCGGATACTTCTTATCCCTTGTGCTGTAAAAGTACCATTCCATGTCTTTCCCCGGCAAAAATGACTTTTCTGTTCAGCGTTATCCAATTATATGTTATTACTACTTCAACTAAAAAAACCTCCAATATCTTACATGTATAATGCATAAAGAATGTGTAATTTTTAACATTAATTAGCTATATATAAAAAAGATTATATATATTGTGTATGTATGTATAGAGAGGAAGTTGGATATATGGTACGTACCAGGCAAGTCCCACGGCTCGCATTTATAGAGATCAACTTCGGGGATGATCTCCAGCTCAATGGCTCGGCCGTTGACCTTCCTATCAAGATAGTACGCCACCAGCTCTTCATCTGTGGGATGAAACCTGAATCCTGGAGGCAAACTCATTGGAGCCATTCTAATTATGAAGATGTAGTAGAAAGTGAAAGAGAGAGGGATGGGATGAGAGAAATGATATTAGAGAGAGGATGTTCGTACGACATATGAAGGAGACTATGTATAAATAAAAACAGGATATACTGTAGGAGATATGATATTGGAATGTGTAAAAGTATGCCATGGGATTGGCATCTTCTAAGATTTATATTTTGTCTTACTTTGGGTTGCTTTTTGGTCAGTGTTTGTCATGATATTCATCACATTTATTTTTTAAACCAAGATTTACATTTTAAACAAAAATTGAAGTCTGGCTTTTAAAGATTCTGCAAGTGTGAAATCCCTAGTAGGAGAGACGGAAAAGGTCAAGCAAGAAGACCCCATTTCTTAAGTCCTCACATTGTGTGTGTATGCAATGTCATATATTGTATAGGCTACATACAATTTACGAGCTTTTTATCAAATCCGGATGGGCCATAATAGTAGGTCCACTGAAGGCCCATTTAGTTTTTTTAAATGTAGTTGCTTTAAACCAAAAAAAGAAGGCTTTTAATGATTAAACAGTTGAAGGGACCCCATCTTTTCTCAAACCAAAACTATCTAGCGACACCTAAACTCTTCTTTTTCATTTTTTTCGGTTTGACAGTTTTATTTTATGTTTTTATGGTCTTAAGAAATTGAATTTCTAAAATCTTTCAAAAAAAGAAAAGAAATGAATTTATAAAAAATGAAAAGGAGAAAAAAAAAGTGGAGGCATCCAACTCGACTTTGGCTTTAGTGTTGGGAGGCTTCTTTTACATAACAGATTAAAGATGTTGTTCGCCTCTTTTACATCATTACTCCCACACAATCTTTTGACTCATCCCTCTTTCTTTCTCTCCGCGTTTCAATTTTACTAAACTCACGGTCAAATCTCTTTTTGCCTCGACTCTCGGCCTCGATCCAAAAGGTAAAATAAACAAATATTGACATTTTTTTTCTCGGTAAATATTGACACCTTCACATGTTGATATAACTCATGTACAATATAGATGTCTGGTTTACATGTTAATTTTTTGTGTGATAAATTCTAATTCACATGTTCGAAGAACATTATCTTATGGAAGCAAATGAGACTGATGAGGGAGAGATAGAGTTCTATATTAATTTTGTTTTGTCAAAGAGGGTTGTTTTATATTAATTTACCCGCAACATAAACTCTTCCACAAATGCCGTCAAGAAAAGAAAACCTCTTCCATAAATAGAATATAGTGTTATATATTCATAAAGTATGATATTCAAACTTCAAGTAAGTAACTCTCCTTTTTCCTTGAGAAATAATAACAATAACATTTTAGGTAAGCTTTGAGATGTGGTCACAAATAACTGGAAGAGAAAGAAATAAGGGAAAGAGAAACTGAAAGTTATGTTGGCGAAAGATGCTTTAACAGTTTAGCGTATACGATATCAACTGTCATGCCCCAATTGTTTCATTACTTATATATATATATATATATATATTTGTTAAACAGTTTTCTATGATTTAAAACGTTTTTTCCAATTGTTGCATCACTTTTTTTTGGTTGTTTTCAAATTTCAAGGCTGAATGAACAGACAATCTGACATTAAAATCCCATTCATATATATATATATATATAATGTAAAAGGACTGTGAATGAATTAATTCATAAGAACAACGAGGAAGCTAACATGCAAGCGTAACTAATGGCATGCAATCTTTGACACGACCTAAAGACGAATAAAGCATTATTAAGATCTAACATCTTACATCAATTCTTTATATTTTCATTTCACATGTATCAAACACGCACTTTTCTAATATTTTTATCATGCTTAATTGTATTGTGATTTCAAGAGTAGCAAAAATACTTTAGACTCAACACAACTGTGACATTGTTAAATGAAGTAAGAAAAAACCTGTTATTATGAAGAAAAATAAATGAAGAAAATCAAAAGAAAATGGTAAAGGCGGACTGGATTGGGGAATCATGAATCATACATCATTTGTTGGGGTTAGAATCATACATCATATATCTTCACCATCAACATCAATCATAATTCTTCTAAAAGACGAGAAGAAAAAGAAGAAGAGTCTTCTTCAGAAAAAGCAGCATCTGATTCCCTACATGTCGGTCTCCACATCATCTTTTTTTCATCTCATTTTAGTTTGTGCTAAACAAACTGATCGAAGGAAAAGAAAAATCCTTTAAATAATTTAAGATCGAATCCCTGTGGCTCTAGAGATTCTTGCTTTCTTGTTTTTTCACACATCTCAATAGCAAAATAATGACACTCTCTAAAACTTGCGTTGCCTTTTACTTTTCTCCATGCACTAAATCTCATTTTTACCCCTCTAACGTTCTTCCTAATTCTTAAAAGTGATCACATTCATTACTCTTTTTAATATAGTATTCAACAGGACCACCTCGTGATTGTTATTCATTTGAGAGACTGATTAATTATTCAATTAGCCAAAGCAGATCTTGGTCAGTTGTAAGATTTTGATGATTACTGTTAAAGCTGACTACTATTAGTTTAATCACTGCGTGGGAGATAGATCAAAACAGTTCCAAAGACAGATTACTATACATAATCAGGCCCATATATATATGGGCTGTTGGAATAATGTGGCCCAACAGAGAGCCGTTTTTTTTTTCTTTCATGATGGAGCAGAACTTATCCGTTAATCACAGAACATAAGTTGTACTAATCTTAATTCTTGTCTGTTCAATTTCACTCGCCAATAATATTGTCTACGGGCAAAACGTTATACGAAAATAAATATTTCACGAAGCAAAGATGGATTTCAAGAAGATCAAGGTGGCCACTCCCGTTGTTGAAATGGATGGTAAGTGTTCGAACATTCGATTGACTCAAACTATGATTGCGATTATGAATTTAGTTTTATTTTGATTTGCTTAGATTGGAGTAGATGTGATCAGTTCTGTTCTGGGATGTATAGTATCGAGTGTGTGTTAATATGAAATTCACAAACTTGATTCTTTATTTATTCTCTGTGCTCACGCAGGAGACGAGATGACTCGAGTTATCTGGAAATTCATCAAAGACAAGGTAAAAGCTGGAATTTTTAAATCCTTAACACAGCCTCAAATCGTTTTTGTAATTAAACTGTGTGTGTTTACAGCTTATTTTCCCTTTCGTGGAGTTGGATATCAAATACTTTGATCTTGGATTGCCTAACCGCGATTCTACTGATGATAAGGTTACTATAGAGAGTGCTGAAGCTACTTTAAAGTATGTCTGCTTTACATTTATACTTAGTACATTCTTTAGGATGCTTTTATAGCTGGAGTGTTGATGCTGTTCCTGTGTCCAAGCTCTCTAACAAACCTGTTCATGGCTTAATCCGGATCCTTATGTTTTTAACTTGGAATAGTACCACGTATTGTTGTGTTTTTTTCTTATCTTTTCATTTGAAGGTATAACGTGGCTATTAAGTGTGCGACGATTACTCCGGGTATGTCTTGGGATTCTTGAACCTTTTCTCCTTAGTTTAAAAGTGTACTTATTTTGAGTTACTAACTACAGTTTGCTTTTGGAATTCACAAAACAGATGAAGATCGTGTTAGGGAGTTCAATTTAAAGAAAATGTGGAGGAGTCCTAACGGAACTATAAGGAACATTTTAAATGGTCAGTTTATTCCCCTGAAACGGTGGCAATTCGGTGTTTAATTTACCAAGCTGTAAGATCATGTTGTTATTTTTCCAGGTACAGTTTTCAGGGAACCTATCATTTGTAGAAACATCCCTAGGATTGTTTCAGGTTTTGTCATCGGCTGCTCTTTTGTATCGGTTAGCCATTTTATGTACCTGTAGTAACATGTGGAGCAAAATAAATCCATCTGCTTTCCTTTCTTTAGGATGGACGAAGCCAATCTGTATTGGAAGGCATGCTTTTGGTGATCAGTATAGAGCCACTGATATCATTGTTAATGAACCACTTGAAGAATCTTCATGTGGCTATCCATCAAATACAAATTCGATGCAGCCACGAAGATGATGACTCTGGCGGATATATACGGATCCGGTGGAGATGATGGCGTGATGACGTTTCTATGGATTGATGAGAGCTTGAACCTGTTGATGGGTTTGTTGATGGAGATACACAACTAGGATCACGATGTAATTTCCATGGTATTGATGATCTTATGGCGAGGTATAAATGCCGATGACCGGACAGCTCGTTCAGGTATTATAACCGATTTGACCCGATGGCCGGTAGCCAATCTTATCCGTGCTATCACTATGAGCTTGCGAGAGGATGTTACGAGATCTTCTAAAATATATTCTGGATATTATTAGAAATATAGATATTTTTGGTTATATCTCTTCTTGTTAAATAAGTAGATTTACTATTATCATTAAGGTAAATAACTTGTTAGACAAGTTACAATATCGTATAAATAAACCTCTTGGCTAATGAATAAATTGAGGGAAACTATTACACGTCTAAGGTTTCCTCCAAATTTGACGCTAACACTCTCTCTTTTCAATTTTCCTAGACGTTCTACTCTGATAAACTTTTTTCTATTCAAATAAACAAAGACCAAGAGCAGTTCACTAAGCAGTTGTTCTATTACCTCTGTGCTTTCGCCGGTGGAATTCCGGTGAGCTTCCACACTCTCCTCTGAATAAAAAGTGTTCCTTTAGAAACCATTTTTAAAAGAGTTACCTTTCTTGTGGATCTTTCAGTTCTTTGTGCTAAGAGATTATACAAAAGAGACATTATCACTGAGGTGGAGATCATGGATGACCAAATATTACCTACAGCGCTTTCTGAAAGATCAAACCTTTTATAAGATTCAGTCTCAGTCTATGATTGACAATCCAGATCAGCGCATTGTTGATGATTTGAGTTCCTTCACTGGAACTGCCATGTCTTTCTCTTTCACGCTTGTCAATGCCACCATTGACCTCATCTCTTTTAGCAACATCCTCTTCACCATTTATCCTCCTTTCTTTTTGGTTCTCTTGCTCTACTCCTTTGGCGGAACAGCCATCAGTGTCTTTCTGGGCAAGGTAAACTTGCATTTCCCCATTAGCATGATACAATATGACAAGATATGCAATTGAGACATATCATTTAGTTAGCAAACTTAGAAATCTGGTCGAGTGGGTTGCCAAACGAAACACGATGTTTCTCCATTGCGTCACTAAGCAGTGATTGTCTCAATTCTGTTCTGTTTCATATTTTGGCCTTCAATCATTCGTCTTATAGTTCTCTGCAGCAAGTCATGTACATATGTGATGAAATATTATTTCTTAAACCCCACACAAATTCTGTAATTGTTGCAATCGTGTTGAGCTTACCAGAATACAAGATCCCCTGGGTCACTTTTTCTTTCTTTTACATGCTGTCATATGCGTTCTGTTGACATTCCCTCTTGAGTTCAGGGACTAGTGAATCTCAACTTTTTACAAGAGATGAAAGAGGCTGACTTTCGTTACAGTCTTGTACGAGTGAGGGAAAATGCTGAATCAATTGCTTTCTACGGAGGCGAACAGAATGAAATGTAGCTTCTGCTTCAGCGTTTCAGAAGTGCTTTTGATAATTTAACTGTAAAAAGTACTTCTCCCTCAGTAATTCTCGAAACTTTCTTTTCCCTCGCTTGCTTCAGTGAGTTCATTTATTTTTTTACCTGCAGGAATTGGTATTAGCATCTAGAAACCTAGAATTTTCCACTGATGGATATCGCTACCTCATTCAGATTCTTCCAGTTGCTGTTGTTGCCCCTATGTATTTCTCCGAGAAAATTGAGTTTGGTGTCATTAATCAGTCAGTGTCAGCATTCAATCATATACTAGGAGATTTCTCGCTCGTGGTTTATCAGTTTCAAGCTATCAGCTCCTTTTCAGCTGTCATTGATCGACTAGGTAGACTAATTATTTCTGAACTCTCTTTTAAAGTTCTATCTTTGTACTACCCGTTTCATAAAGGTCACACATGCATTCTACACGAGACCTCAGATCAATATAGAATAGTAGGTGCAGAATATGCACATCTCTGTAGTTTTTGTTATTTGATGGCGAGATAGTTTAGTAGTGGGATTTTGTTTATAATATCAATGAGTACAAGTTTAAATGTGTCGCTGTAGTGAGTTATTTTCTTGTGTTATACGCCTCTGTATATAGATAACAGTATAGACTGTACAGTAGTAGGAATTTGTTATAATAGATTAGAGTAAAGACCCGAAAATAATACGTTTGTAACAGTTGAGAGTAGGGGTGGGCATTCAAGTATCAAGTTCGGGTTCGGGTAAAATTCGATCGGTTTTGGATAAATTTTTTGGGTTTGGGTCAAGTTCGGATAAAATTCGATCGGTTTTGGATAAATTTTTTGGGTTTGGGTCGGGTTCGTATTTCAGAGTTAAAATCCGGATTTTGACAGAGTTTGGATTCGGGTTTTCTGGTTTTAGAGGGTTTTTGGGATTTTTTCGAATTTTTTAGTTCAAATCGAATTTGTGTATATTACACATATAAAACTCACATTTAGAACATAGAGTATTTGAATTAAAGTATTTCCTATGGATAATTATGTGTTTTTGGATTTTCGGATTTAGAGATTTACAACCCAATGAAATAATTTCTTAGATTCAGATTTGGGTTCGAACACAAGTTTTCGGATCCGGATCGAATCGGGTTACTCGGTAAGAGTTTTTTTGTCTAACCCTAGTTGTGAGTGTAATAGTCTAATTTTCTCATGGTTGGTCAGATGAAAAGATCGAGACAGCTGTTCTCTGCTCGAAACAGGGTCTTAATCATGCCTTACGTACAGCCTAATCGCAAAATTTTGTTACTCTGCAATCAACTTCTATGGCTAAAAGAAAAATTGCATTTGTTGTAGGTTGGGATTGTCCTTTTACGCATCGAACAATATCAAGACTTCTTACAACACAGCTGAATTTGATGATCTTTTGGATAACAGCGTCTTCAGAGACCCCTCTCACACTGTGGAAGAGATTGAGCTGCGTATCAGAGTCCGAGGAAGTCTTCACTGCTGGACTCTAATGGTTCGATCAAGTCCCAACATAACCAAAAGCATCTGGAAATCGAGGAGCTTACTCTTCAGAGACCAACAAATGGAACCACATTGGTTCACAATTTATCTGCCGATATATATGACAAGGATCACCTACTGGTTAGTTCACTTTGACTATTTGTATTTGAAGCATCTTACTGGTAGACAGCAAGTTGCATATAAATGCTATTTAACAGATAATGGGTCGTAGTGGGAGTGGTAAAACTTCGCTGCTAAGAGCAATGGCTGGTCTTTGGAGGTCAGGGAAAGGAAAAATCACGTTCTACCTCGATTCTGAGTATGATTTTACTCAGGAGAACGTTAATACTCAGGAATATTCAGGGAATAGAAGTTCAGGAGAGGTATTGTTTCTTCCACAAAGACGGTATATGGTTCTGGGAACTCTGCGTCAGCAATTTCTTTATCCTACCTGGAATGCAACTGTGGAGAAGGCAACACCTGGTGGCTGGCGATACACAGTTTAAAATTGTGGCTACTAACTTCACTTCTTTCATTTAAGTTTCAGGTTATGCAAGCAGATTATAACCCACTAAAACGATTGGCTCAAACTTTAAGAAAAATGTGTTGAATATGTTAGGTTCACAACCTCTCCTGATTAAAGACGACGGAAATGAAAAGTGTAATAAGCCGACATCAGACGATCTAGAGAAGGTTTGTCTTGGACATATAGCGAATCGCTTTGGTGGTCTTGATTCGATACACGAGTGGTCTAGTGTTCTCTCACTTGGTGAGTAGCAGCGCCTTGCCTTTGCACGGTTATTGCTATCTTAGCCAAAGCTGGCGCTCCTGGATTCATCCACCACTGCGTTGGATGAAGCTAATGAAGTACTTCTTGCTTTCTCCTCTCATTTATCATTTAGAAAATTATGTAACTGTAGCTTTGAGCCATTCATTCCTGTTTATCTGCAGGCGCTCCTGTACCAGCAAATCCAGTCGGCTAGCATTACATATGTAAGCATTGGGCACCGCCGGGCTTGCGAATAGAGGATGCCGATGCCAAAGATTCTTTATACGGTCTATTGAATCAGTAGGAGATGCCAAGTGAAAGCAGCTCAAAACATGATTGATTACATAAACACAGAAGGAGGTAAATGCAAAGGATGCCATGGTGTGGATGATAGGAGAGACGCTAGTTACTGAAGAAACATGTTGGTGTCCGAAACACCCTTTATGTATATAATCTTCCAGTCTTGACGTTGACTCAAAACCAGTGCAAGTAAAAACTTAAAAGTATATAAAAAAAGGTTGATCGTTCTTCTACGGCCCGATTTTGATTTCTTTTTTGGACCATTTATAAATGTTGCACATGGCCCATTGTACTAGAGCAAAATTTTGTCTAATTTTAAAGTCCATATTTAATCAAAATTAATACTAAACATCTACAAATTAGGGCCATAGAAGAAAACAAAATTTAGGGCCCGATTATGATTTTTTGTAAGACCCTTTATACATGTTTCACAGGACCCATTAACATTAGAGCAAATTTATGTCTAATTTTAAAGCCCATATTTAAGTAAATTAATATTAAATGCCTACAAATTAGGGCCCTAGAAGAAACAAAGTTTAGGGCCCGATTTTGATTTTTTAAGACCTTTTATATATGCTTCACAGGGCCCATTACATTAGAGCAAAATTTTGTCTAATTTTAAAGCCCAGATTTAAGCAAAATTAATATTAAATACCTACAAATTAAGGTCATAGAAGAAAACAAAATTTAGGGCCCGATTTGGAAATTTCTTTTAAGACCCTTTATAAATTTTGCAGTTTTGTCTAATTTTAAACCCCATATTTAAGCAAAATTAATATTAAATATATACAAATTAGGATCCTAGAAGAAAACAAAATTTATAGCCCGATTTGATTTTTTTTAAGACCCTTTATAAATGTTGTACGTGGCCCAAATTTTGAATAAGCTGAGCCTCCATAGCCAAAGCCCAAATTCAAATTCAGCAGTATCACAAACCCAGCGTGTGACTCATATCATAAATCGAGAAGGCTAGCTGAGAAAGCCCGAGTAGTAAAAAATGAGTATCTTCACAAATAGAGGGATGAAGTCGGCCCACTTTAGAAAGGCCGAGTAGTATAGAAAGAGTATCTTCACAAATAGAGGGATGAAGTCGGCCCATTTTAGAAAGCGTAAGGAGTATAGAAAGAGTATCTTCACAAGTAGTGGGTTGAAGTCGGCCCATTTTAGAAAGCCTGAGTATCAAAGAGAGTATCTTCACAAGTAGTGGGCTGAATTTAGCCCATTAGAGAAAGCCCGATAAAAAAGTCGAGTCGTTTAAAGTCAGGCGAGTCGAATCGAAAGAAGCGCAAGAATGGTGACGAAGGAATCAATTGAAGTGATTGCACAGAGCATTGGACTCTCTACTCTTTCTCCGGAAGTCTCTGCCGCTCTTGCTCCCGATGTCGAGTACCGTGTCCGAGAGATCATGCAGGTACCATCATCACTTTTTTAGTCTCTAATCTCCCCCCTTTTGACTTGCGCATCTGCAGGAAGCTATCAAATGCATGCGCCATGCTCGCCGCACCACTTTGATAGCTCATGATGTCGATTCTGCTCTTCATTTCAGGAATTTGGAGGTTACCTTCCTCTCTTTTCCCGATTTTGTTCAGTGTTGACTCTGATTCGAACCTTTTATAATCTGCTTATTCCTCTCTTTAGCCTACCTCTGGCTCCAAAAGTCTACGGTTGAAAAGAGCTCCTGAGCATAGAGATCTTTATTTCTTCGATGACAAAGATGTGGAGCTCAAGAATGTGAGTATCATTGATGTTTTGGCATGAAGATGTTGTTTATTTAGCTTCTATTATTAGCTTTCCTTTTTGGTCATCTTGTGCAGGTTATGGAAGCTCCTTTACCAAATACACCTCCTGATGTATCTATTGCCACTCATTGGTTGGCAGTTGATGGTATTCAACCTTCCATTCCACAGAATTCTCCTCTCCAAGGTATCTTATCTATCCGTTTATTGACTTTGCATCGGCTACTTCTCCTTAACTCTGGTCTTCCCTGAATTTTTTAGCCATATCTGACCTTAAACGATCGGAATATAAAGAAGATGGGTTACCTGCTAGACAGGTTCTGTCTAAGGAGCTTCAGGTAGTTTACTCTGTTAGATGCTGAAACTTCTTTTTCTCTCTCTTTGAGGCTATATAATCCTTGCTTGCTCTCTATGTAGATTTATTTTGACAAAGTCACGGAGTGGGCTTTGACTCTATCTGGTTCCACCCTCTTCAGACGAGCACTCTCCAGCTTGAAAACTGACCCCGGACTCCACCCATTAATTCCCTTTTTCACTTCTTTCATCGCTGAAGAGGTTGTGTTTCTATTCAAACATTTCAAGTCTTGAGTTTTATCCTAACTTGAGTTCTTTTACCACATTTTGGCTACTTTTGTCCCTGCAATTTCTCCAGATTGTGAGGAACATGGATAATTATTCAACCTTGTTGGCTTTGATGCGTCTTGTTAGAAGCCTCCTTCATAACCCTCATGTACATATTGAACCATATGTAAGTTTTGTGGCTAGCAACTCCAGTTGTAACGCATTGTTTTTTTGTTTTGTTTTCTTACTCTCCCTTCTCCTCTTGACCTCACCTTGTTGTGTTCTTTTCAGCTGCATCAGTTGTTGCCGTCTATTATTACTTGCCTTATTGCCAAGCACTTAGGAAGAAGGTTATCTGATAATCACTGGGACTTGAGAAACTTCACTGCCGGTACAGTTGCTTCAACATGCAAAAGGTTAATGTTACATTCTTGCTTTGTGCTTTCATGGTTCTTGTACAGCTATGTAACTGTTGTGGCTTCGAGAGCCTTGTTCTTTATTGTTAATATTGAGGATTTCTGTAGCATATTTCATTCATCCTTGGAAAATGGGACATGCTTTCAGTTACCTTACTATAGCATAAAAATGATAGACATCTGATATGTAGCATCATGACCTTCATTCATATGGGTGAACCTTTTTACAGGTTTGGACACGTTTATCACAACCTGTTGCCACGTGTTACAAGATCACTGCTTCATACTTTTTTGGACCCAACCAAGGAACTACAACAACACTATGGGGCAATTCAAGGAATGGTAGCCCTTGGGCTTAATATGGTACTTGTTCTTGATGCTTGATTATCATAAGGAGCAGTCGCACTTTAGGATGTGAGTCTAGAATTGCCCATGAAAAGCATAAGCGCTAGTCAGTAAAGCATGATTTGATATCCTCGATGAAGTTATGAAACCTGCAATTGAACCTTATTCTTTTCTTGGCGGCCAAATATGTTTAAAGAGTCCTCTCTTACCCTAGAATATATACTTTGGTCATCCATATGTATTTTTCTTGCTTTACCCCTTTGTTTAGGTTCGCTTTCTCGTTCTCCCAAACCTAGGGCCGTATTTGCTACTTCTTTTACCTGAAATGGTACCTGAGAAGCAAAAGGACGAAGTGAAGAGGCATGGGGCTTGGCTTGTTTATGGAGCGTTGATGGTGAGTATGCTTTCTAGTTTGATACATAAATTAGATAGCTTGTTAAAACATGCAGCATATCATATAAACATTTAACTGTCCATAGGTCGCTGCTGGTCGATGCACGTATGAACGGCTTAAAACATCTCAGGCACTGCTGTCTCTTCCAACTCGCTCTGTCTGGAAGACAAATGGAAAGCTCACCAATCCCAGGCAGAGTATAAACTCTTACCTCATCTTTATTTTTCTATTCCTAACATGGAGATACAGGGACGTTCTTGAATTTTTTTCCTTGGGTTAAGGTAAACGCAAAGCAAGTAGTGACAACTTAACACATCAACCTCCATTGAAGAAGTTAGCAGGAGAGGGAATTATGCAAATGAGCTCCACACAGATGCCAATGCACGGAACTATGGTAGGGGTTTCAGCAGCCACTCAACAGCCACATGTTGGAAGGGACATTGCTCCGAGGACTTCAGCTACTCCGGGCACCAACATAGATAATTACCTCTTTCCTCTTTTCGAGTATTTTGGTGAGAGCATGCTTATGTTCACCCCAAAGCATGAGCTAAGTTTTTTTTTGTAATTGATTATTATTCACGTGCAAATGTTTGTCACACAGATTACATATTTTATTCATTGGAAATATTTTGTAGATCGTCAACTTTATAGCAGGCATTATGAGCAAGGTAATATCAACCCTGGTAATCTTACAGGATATTTTCATGTGAAAACTCATTATAACTTGGCCTATATCACACATACACCGGCCATTATGTGCTACTCTTCATCTCCAACTCCACTGTTAGTTGTGAAGAATGGTGTCAGAAAGTTTTTGTCCAACGCCGTGAATGACGTAGTGCTGCAAAGTTTTGTTCAGTGAGACCCAAGATATTCAAAGAACGCTTTCTACTCGGGAAAACATACTAAGCCATTCTCTTATTCTCACATTTTGTGAAACTCTTTCAGCTTCATCTTGAACCTACTTCCAGATGATGATGTATCCTCGTCAGATGAAGCTCCAATGCTAAAAGGAGGAACATACCGATGATCGCTCTCCTCAAAACCCTGACCACGTATCTGGGTCGTTAGAAAAAGACATACACAAATATAGTTCAAAGGCATTAGTAGATTAGATCTTCGAGTAGTCGAGAGTTTACTTCAGACATAGAGTCATCAAGATCATCACCTACAACTTCCAAAGCTTCCAACATTTTACCTGTTGAACCTCCTATTAGTAAAACCTGAAATAATACTGCAACGGATAAGAAACGAAGCCAATGTATTATTCTCTAACTCTCGCAGATTCTTTAAGCCTTATATATTCTACTGCTGGAAATGACATAGATGCTTCACAGAGAGAATACAAAACTTACCGTGACAACAACAATGGCTGTGGTTGCAGTAAAGATGATTTGGCCGTGACCCTCTGGTAGGTCATGAAGTGATTGAAGTGCAAGCGCAAATGCCATTGCCCCTCGAAGTCCTATCCATATGCCAAAACGTGTACACGTTTTATAGTTCGTAGATATAGAAATGGGCAGCAGGAGACAATAACAAAAGTGATGAGTTCATCTCACCACTATACCAAAGGGCTTTTTGGTGCTTCATAGGTATCTTCTGATGCTCCTGTCTAAATAGGTTGACCAAATATGCACACCCAAATACATTGATAGCCCTGCGTGAGAAAAACATTGCAGAACAGTAAATCTGAATGGAAAATCATGGTAATAATGAAGCGATCAGCCATGATTAAAAAGCATTCGTAACGGATTTCGTCACCTAGCCACGCCAATAAACAACTGATGTCAGTCATGAAACGCAGAAGCAAAAGGTAAAGTCAAGGAACAACACTGGCTAACACTGTACACAATCACTGACGATCAGCAAACAAGGATACAATAGAGAAAAGGATAAACCCAACATGGGACCAGCTATGCTGCTCCATGGCAATATCAAATCCCATGTAAATGAACCTAGAAGAGCATTAAACAAATCAATATCAATCCAACAGTGTTTTAAGCATAGAAATTATTATCTAATAATGAGATGTTATTGATCTGGACTTACGTGAAAGTTTCTGCCAGTGAGGATATCAAGTGAAAAAAAGCAGATGAGAAACTCTGTGAAGCTTCTGCGAGATTTGAGAAAGTGTAGCGCTTTATAACCTATAGTAGCACTGCATTGGGCTGCCTGAATGTCTTGCTAGACAGTAGCATCAACTAAGATGTAAAAACTGCAATGAGTCGGCTATTACAATTCCTGTGAAGAGTATAGACACAATGCCGGAGAGACCAACACCATCTGCAAGCATGTATCTGACAGCACAACCAAAATACATTAGGGGGAAAAAGTGTTATCATAAATACGAAGAGACAGGACGAGGAGAGTTGTTTTGTCTGCTTACGAAAAATACGGGAAAAGCACAAAGAGACAACATTCCAAGTTCTAAAGACTGAGGTAGAGAAAAAGATAAACCAGACAGATAACAAGATGTCAAGATGCTTAGAGAGTATCAATAATAAATTACAACAGTATAGACAGAGTCAAGAAAGACGAGGTGCTTACTTCTCCATATCCAATCCGGCATACTTAAAGAGGTGTTCTGAGTTATGGTTTTACAATACATTCAAACATGTAACATCTAGTAAGTAAAATAGATCGTGGAAGGATATCAAAGCTAAAGTGAATCCAACCCCAACCCCTGCAGAACAATATTAAGACTGTCAATATGTTTAAGCAATACATGAGGTCAGTGAGGGACTTGGTTAGAAAATATTGCCTTACACCATTGGTAGATTTTGGGAGAAAATAGAATAAAGAAAATAACAAAGTACATTCTGATTCATGTAAAGGAAAGGGGGACAAACAGGTCTTATATATATATATATACTTTCAAACGAAACAGGTATTACATATGTAGATGTAGATGTAATTCCTGATCCATGGGGTAAATAATACTAACGTTTCAATTCAAGTTATTGGTTATTTTGGTTGTATGAATCTTTGCAAATATACCTAGTCTTTAGTTAATAGTCTGACTAATAGTGCCTTGAGGAACTTTTATGAATTGATGAGACTAATATTGTTATAAAACTATGAAGAAGGGTTAGAACAGAATCAGAGAAGACGAACTTGCAGACATTGAGCCAGCAAAAGTGTCAAGAAACCTGATCACCACCATGAGAAAATGTTCCCCAGACGAGGACTGGCGGTTTACTAAGGACATTGTTCTGCATAGAAATTTTTTTTATTGTACTTTAATACTTCACTTAAAAGATATCTAAGGGAAAAGATTCATGTGGTTTACATACCTGTACAATGATATTGCCATCTACGAGCCACACCACATATACGAAAACCCATTTGATGGAGTTAGTGTTCTGCTTTTTTGTTTGCATATATACCTACTTGGAAGAGCCCAATATCGCAGCAGATAAATAAACACTCACAGCATCGTTCAAAACTGATTCTCCAAAGATCAAAGCATACAGGTTGACATCAGTGCCCAGTTCGTGCCATCAGATTTTACAAATAAGCGTTCATCACAATGCAGGGCATCATTTAGGGAAAAAAATATGCAGTATTTTAGAATATTTGTATCTCCAGCAGTATCATCACCTAGAGCAATGAGGGATAAAACTGATAGTAGTAATAGGTAAAGCAGAAGCACCTGGAATATAGAGAGTACAGTGACAGGGTCCGTAGCTGATATAAGTGCACCAAACATAAGACACTCAACAAATGGAAGTTTATACATGAGATACATAGAGCCCCCAAGATAACTGCAAAAGGCGGGAAAACCAGAATAAGGGGTACAAGCAAAGTTTAATAAAACAAAGAACCTGTCAGAATAAGGAAGAAGAGACTTCTGATCCCTACACTAGACCACCAGTGACAACTGAAGCGACAAAAGTTCCAATGATAGCAAAGGTAACAATGGCTCCAAAGTTAGAAAGAATGGTTTCTGCACCCAGAAAAAAGATATTAAGCCATTGTTTCTTTCTTATACAGTAGAAAGAAACAAGGATAAATACTTACAGGTTGAAGACTGAAACCTGACTGGGTTCAAACAACACTGTAAAGGAAAATGACATTGTACATAGCAAATTTGAAGATAAAAATACAGATAAAATTTGGAACTTAATGAAGAAGAAAAGGATATAAAATGATGGGAGGCAACAAAAACAAGACGAAGAACTCTTCGTGGAAATTAAACTATGTCCTGATACAGCAAATCGAACAAACCAGTAAGCGAAGAAACAATAAAAGCAAAACTCATAGGAGGAAGGAGGGGGGCAAAACCTAATGCTAGTCTCAGTATCGGAGATATTAGCAAGTACACCGACGATTAAACCTGAAATTAAGACGGAAGAAGAAGCTTAGGGAGGGAATCACAGAGAGCAAATGGAAGAGAAAGAGAGAGAGATAAAAAGGATTACCAATGAGAAGTGAACCGCTCGCTTCAGGAAGATAGTGGAATCGGTGACGGCGGAGGACATGGCCGAGAACGAAGGAAAGGACAAGCATCATAATCTGAAGCAGTATACCAACGCCGGCGGCTTGCTGCTGCTTAACCGGACCCTGAGGGTCATGGTCCGCCGGAGAAATCAGCAGTTCCTCCATCGAGATTTAGACCTTCAGACTTTGGGAAGAATGTCTAGCTATTTAGAACAGAGTCAAAGATCATAAACGCCGTCGTTTACAATCTCTCTCTGTCTTTTCCACTTTTAATTATGCAATGAAGAAACAAACTCATCGAGATGCAATTTCATTTCTCTATGGATAAAGAAAGTTATATCTTGTCATTCATTTTTTAATCAAAGAAATGCTCAGTATCTATATCCTCCAGCTAAGTCACTATCATTAAGGCCGGTGGTTATGCAGATTCAGGTAAAGAAAGATGACATGAAGAAAATTTCGGAGTTAGGAGTTACAAAAATGATGCAGAACCTGAACCTTTTTTCAATGAAGAAGCCAAGAGCTGAGAAGGTTGTTGAAAAATAAATAATGATTCAGTTTGTGGTAAGTCATAAATGTCTAACATACAATTATGTGGATTTTGAGTCCGGGTAGCAACACTCACATAGTCACATACCATTGTAATGATCAAGATCAAACTAAACATTTTATTTTATGTTGTCAGGTTGTTCTACTCAGGAATTTAGGATTGTGTTTACATATAGGAATATGTTAATTTGTTTTGTATTTAAAATACAGAGAACCTACTATTTTCAAATGCAGTAAGAGATATTTCAAATAAATTTCATGAGATATTTTACGCGTTCCGGTATAACAAAAAGATGAAAAAGAGATCTAAAAGATATAGAGAAAGACTATGAAATATGTAGTCTATTGATTTGTTTTGGTGTTGTCATTGTTAATCCACATAATGTTGTTGTTAGCAAAAAAAAATCGGGCAAAATGTAGAGAGTTGTTGATCGAATAACCCATTAGAAAACAGAACGAAGGTTCATTCCAAAAGAAAGCACATTATCCCTTAGCTCTACCGCTTTACGAGACCATTTGCACATTTAATAGAATAGCAAGTGGAATGAATGGAGTAGAAACAATCAAGAAAGCCTAAATAATGCAAAGCTTAGCATGAGAGTCAAGCAAGTAGACGCTTAGAAGCACATCATATCACACGCCACCAATCCAACCTTCTAGAAATAGGCTTCAAACTTAGACAAATATGAAATACCTCACCTCCTCTTTGCAACAACATTTATTTAACTATATACGTGCAAAATGGATGCCTCTGCTCACTTCTTCCCCTTTTACCCAACACCCGCCACCTCCATCCCACATTGTCCCTCCACCACCACCACCATCTTCTCGTCCCCATCAGCCACCTACACCTTCTTCTCACTTCGCTTCTCCTCCACCACCTCTTCCCCATTTCCCACCGTCACCATATCCTCGTCCCCCCATCAGTCACCGCCTCCACCTCACATTCTTCCACCACCATCACCACCGGGGCACCATGTTATCATTGTGGTTGTTATTTCTCTTGGCAAGTTTGTTTTTTCTTGCGTTCCTTGCTGCTATTCTCTTCTGCTATCTCAAGAAAAGAAGATGGTCTTGTGCAAAGACTGAGATTATCAAGTTTGACGAACACCTCAAAGTCCAAGAAGCCATAGTGACAGGGCCCCATGGTGAACCAACGAGAGTGGCAATGCTTAAAGAAGACGTTCATTTAGAAGAGGATATTTACAAGACTGAAAAGCTTAGCCGAGCTACTCACCTCGATTCAACTGGAGGACATGCCATTGATATATCAGAGCACAGCCATCACCTTATTGACCACAAGGTCTAAATCACAAGAGATGCGGGAGGCCAAAATGTAATCAATCATTTGTTCACACCATTTAATAATGAAAAAATAAATATGGTATCGAATGTTGCAATCCAAAACTTTATAACTGTACTTTTCCACCCGGTTATTGGTTGCAAAAATATACATCTATATATATGTTCTTCCGGATAAACAAACTCCATGCCACTATCTGTGCCGTATTACTCCCTTCGCTCCTTCCCCTTGCTTCATGATTTCCATTTTGAAGATCAATGGACAATACATGTAAACTATGGATTTCTGATCATTGAATACGTTCTCTCGCTTTTTTTAATGTGGATTCCTAAAGTACTCTTTTTGGCCTCTCAAAAACACAATTCCATTCAATAACAGTTTTGGTATTTGTATATTTGATATACCGACTTATAATTAGCATGCTCGTACACGTACAATATCTCGACAGTCATTGTCTATATGCATTTTCTTCACAAGTATAGAATATACTCATACCGGCGCATATAACAATTGACTATAGGACCACTAACACAGCAAGCTAATATATAGGTAAGAAACATAGTTATTGCAGGAAAACTGAAAACCTGACAGTGGTGTGGATGAAGCATCGACATAACCAATCGGACACCAAACAATCACGGCATGTGTCATAGGACAACACTTATCAGCAGTATTAACACAAAGCAAAAGTTCCTATATGAAAATGACATTGTCCAAATGTTACAGACCATAAGCACAAATTATGATGTGCTGTACCCTCTTAACGACAGGATGATGGATCAGCGATGAGAAGAAAAAATGCCCAATTTAGCTCAGGAGGAGTTTCCTAAGTGGGGGAAAACAAGGGCTTTCCTTCTGCCACTTGTCTCTCTCATATCTCGTACAAAAACTTCTCGAACAGTTTCATGTGTTCAGATTGGAGAGCAATGGCCACGGATAAGCTGCCATCATTTGTAGGACTTGGTAGCACAAACGACAAACCCTCGTATGGAATTCCACCAGGTCCCATAAATATTGGACGACCCCAACCAAAGTCAGCATCATAAATGGGTAATCTGACCCAGCTTGTGATTCCTAAATTAGGGCATTTGTAGGTATGTGCACCGCGGACCAGGGCTGACAGATCAGGCTGCATCTCCAGGTAGTCAAGAGCTGACCTCAGATAGTTATCGTCCATGCGAACCAAAACATCATGGATAAGTCCTGCAGCATACCATGTGGGCTTTGACAGCAGATCCTCTGCAAGGGCCAATGGTGTCGCAGTGAATATCACATTGCCAAAGTAACCAGGGGGTAGCTGCGGGCGCAGTCTAGACCTTCCATCAGTTGCAATGTAGAGTTTGGTCTCTTGGTCGTCTGGAAGTCCGCGCGCCTTGCCCACGGATCTCCACACGTGGCCTGCCAACATCTCATATGAGCTGTAGCTTACAGTGTTCCCATCTTCCTTGGATTTAGCCTTGAGGGCAACAAGCTGGTCTTTTGATAATTTGAAAATAGAGACGGTGGTATTGTCAGGGCCAGATTTGGAAGGATCAAGAGGGATCTTCATACTGGGGGCAGGCTGATATTCAACATGATGGAAAGCAGGCTGAGGTGGGTCTCTAGCGCGGAGGAGAGTTCGATCAATGAAGGGTGGAATGGTAAGGTCAAGACCACGAGCCATATCAGACCATGTATTGATAAAATGGAGACCAGAGAAGCCATCTGCGGCGTGGTGTTGCATGCCAACCCCAAGGGAAGCTCCACCACATTTAAAATAGGTCACCTACATCATATCCCAAAGCATCAGTGTTTTGTGTACACCATATTATATGTCATTTCGGAGGAATATAGCATATGAATAGGGATCAGCATACGAACAAATAAAATCAAATTATTTTGATCATTCGAACAATTTCCTCAAAATATCACACAGGTTCAAATAATATATATATATATATATATATATATATAGATCAATCATCAAACCTGTAAAACAAGAAGCGGGAAGGAGTGGATGCCGGCGGAGTGATCAACATCGGGAATAAGCTGGCGGAGATTGAGAGTGGGAGCGAAATCCCCAAAATCGTCGATAACAGAGGGAGTATCAGCGACGACAAAGAGAACACCGGCAGCGTTGCAATCAATCTCGATACGACCATCGTCGTCTCTCTTCAAACGACCGGCCATAGGGTAGAAGGGGACGAGAGCCTTGGAAAGAGCCTCTTTCATAACCTGAGGATCGAAGAAATTGGAGGCACCGGTGGGTCTGTAGAAGTAGACACTAGGGGTGTGGAATCTAGGGATGACGAGGTCAACGTTGGAGTTCCATAGATTAGTGATTGGGGTCTCGGTGGCAGGCCGGACCATGGTCGAATCCCGGATGTTAATTTTCATACTTCGGATCGATCAAAGAGATTAAAATTAATTAATAATTTTGATCTGAGAAATGGTGTGAGAAGGGATGAGGGTAGATATAAGTGGGTGTGAGCAAAAGCCAAACGTCGCAATCCTTCACCTACCGCCCCTCTCCTCGCCTACTCCATCGGCTGCCACCAACTCTCTCCGTAATGCGGCAGCTTCATCATTGGTCCATCTCATCACCGGGTCCCACCGTCTTTCTGGGGGTTGGTAAACCCGTTCCGATAACTCCTCTGCTCTTACGCACATTCTCTACAGATTTTCTTTCGGCCTCGCTAAACCCAAATAATAATGGGCTCAACTCATAATTATTTTATATTCTTGGCCTTTGTGGACCAGCGATTGAAATTGGAGTTTCATATATATATTTTTTATTCTATAATAAATTAATTCATAAATATTTTTTTCATAGTGTTTATTAATGTATAAAATTAAATAAGAATTTGAGAAAATAAATTTAATGTCCTTTGTAATATAAATTTCTATTTTATTAGTGAAAAATAATTATATAAATAATTTATCTTCTACAATGTTGGTAGCCTAAAAACAAAAGTTACAGACGACTTATGCATAAACCCATAAATATTCATTTGGTTTTAAAAGTTTATATCCATTTCTCATCTTTTTATTTTTATCTTATTTTATATCTCTCGTTTTTTTCATTTGCCAACAATAACTTTTTACTACTTTTCATCTGATTCCAAATTTGAAAATTATGTACAATAAACTTCCAAAATTTTTTATTTTTGATATATAGTTTCTAATCTTTGTTTTTCTTAGGTTTGTATTAATGATGATTGAATTGAATAAAACATGTAAATTTTAATAATTTAATAAAATTTTATAGTTAATATCGAGTAAACATAATGATTTTTTACAACACCAATTTGAAGAAAATATTTGAGAATGTCTATTACAAGTGCTTATATAATTCAAACTCGGAATCTTGGGTCATACTCAAAGCTTGGATTTTTTTGCTTACTGTAAAAATGTTGAAACTTACTAGATTTCCAGTTGATAATCTTTAAAATATTTTAGTAGCCACCAACATCTTCATTATATATAATTTAGAATTAAAAATAACTTATTCAAAATAAATATAATAGAAATATATGTAATGCATTAGAAGCAAAATAAAATTTTTAAACAATAAAATTTTTGAAAAAACTGTTTTTCAAGGACTTACAGCCTTACAAATTGGATTGATGGCTTCATATAAGTGCGAGAAACCAATGTTCAACTGATTGATGGTATTACAAGGGACTATAAGTTCTTCGACAATGTGGGCACTCACATAGAGGAGAGGCTGAGGAAACTCCAACAAATACATCATATCAATTACAGAAAATCCTTTCCTTTTAGAATTGTATCTAGCTTACAATTCGTAGTGGATCTGTCTTCAGACTTGTGTAGTTTTAGTAGCTCTAAAATTACAAAGATGTATTGATCCAAACTGTATGCAATTTTGCTGGAATCACTGTGATAAGAACAAAAGAATAATTCTTCTTTGTTGATACCAAGAATCTGTTACAATGAAGAGAATAAGAGTTTCAGGCTCTACAATTCTCAACCCTAGACTCACGCACACAACACCAAGTCTCATATTGGATAAGACTCTAAAACAATCAGAGACTTTCTATTTATACAATCTCCTTTCTCCTTCTTCACTTGCCAGCTCAGATGCGTCTCCTACCACGTCATCTCTCGCATCCTTCATAGGCTTATCACACTGTGACTTTGTGGCTCAGAGTTGCAGTATTGTAAATTGCCACTTCATATCCTTTGCTTTGCAATCTGAATTCTTGCGTCATAAGTTTTCGATTCTCTTAGCAACACCAACCTAGTTTTAACGATGAATCTGCTTTGAATCACACATAAGGATTGTCTCCCTTGTTGAATGGGCCATCCAAATAAACATTAACTCACACTCATAGTTTTGGTTGAATATTCGGCTGGAGCTTTCCAAACTTGATTGTAAACTTGAATCTCCATGATTAGACCATTTCGAGCTGCTGCACTCGTCTGCCTTGATGAAACCTTAAATGAAACAGTGAATATGCAATAAAATTGGCCTTAACACAAGTAGATTCCTCAACAATCGCACCCACACCTTCAACAGTCAAAACACGCACTCTTCCAACTGGTAGATCCATCAAAACAGGAGTGGTGTTGGAGAGTGATTCAGGTCCAGCACACATGACATTCGAAGACCTGGTATTGTCTGTTGAAAAGTATGAAGAATTGAGACTGAGATAGATTTCCTTTATGAAACAAGTGCCAACACACACAGGGTTTAGGGTTTAGGGTTTAGGGTTTAGGGTTTAGGGTTTAGGGTTTAGGGGTTAGGGGTTTAGGGGTTAGGGGTTAGGGGTTTAGGGGTTAGGGGTTTAGGGGTTTAGGGGTTTAGGGGTTTAGGGGTTTGGGGTTAGGGTTTAGGGTTTAGGGTTTAGGGGTTTAGGGGTTTAGGGTTTAGGTTTAGGGTTTAGGGGTTTAGGGGTTTAGGTTTAGGGGTTAGGGGTTAGGGGTTAGGGGTTAGGGGTTTAGGGGTTAGGGGTTTAGGGGTTAGGGGTTAGGGGTTAGGGTTTAGGGTTTAGGGTTTAGGGGTTTAGGGTTTAGGGTTTAGGGTTTAGGGTTTAGGGTTTAGGGTTTAGGGTTTAGGGTTTAGGTTAGGTTTAGGGTTAGGGTTTAGGGTTTAGGGTTTAGGGTTTAGGGTTTAGGGTTTAGGTTTAGTTAGGGTTTAGGGTTTAGGGTTTAGGGTTTAGGTTTAGGTTTAGGGTTTAGGGTTTAGGGTTTAGGGTTTAGGGTTTAGGGGTTAGGGTTTAGGGTTTAGGGTTGTAGGGTTTAGGGTTTAGGGTGTTTAGGGTTTAGGGTTTTAGGGTTTAGGGTTTAGGGTTTAGGGTTTAGGGTTTAGGTTTAGGGTTAGGGTTGTTAGGGTTTAGGGTTTGGGTTAGGTTTAGGGTTTAGGGTTTAGGGGTTAGGTTAGGGTTTAGGGTTTAGGGTTTAGGGTTTAGGGTTTAGGGTTTAGGGTTTGAGGGTTTAGGTTTGGGTTAGGGTTTAGGGTTAGGGTTTAGGGTTAGGGGTTTAGGGTTTAGGGTTTTAGGGTTTAGGGTTTAGGGGTTTAGGGTGTGTAGGGTTTGGGTTTAGGGTTTGGGTGTTAGGGTTAGGGTTTAGGGGTTTAGGGTGGGTGTAGGGTTTAGGGTTTTGGGGTTAGGGTTTGGGTTTAGGGTTAGGGTTTGGGTGTTAGGGTGTTAGGGTTTAGGGTTTGGGTTGTAGGGTTTTGGGGTGGGTTAGGGTTTAGGGTTTGTGGTTTAGGGTTTTGGGTGTAGGGTTGTTGGGTTTAGGGTTGTTGGGGTGTTGGGTTTAGGGTTTGGGGTGTGGGGTGTTGGGTGTGTGGGTGTGTGGGTTTAGGTGGGGTGTAGGGTTTGGGTTGGGGGTTTGGTGTTGGGTGGGTGGGGTTGGGTGGGGTGTTGGGTGGGGTTTGGGTGTGGTTGGGGTGTTGGGGTGTTGGGTGGTGGTGGGTGTGGGTTGTGGGTGTGGGTTGTGGGTGTGGGTGGGGTGGGGGGTGGGGTGGGGTGGGGGTGGGTGGGGTTGGGTGGGGTGGTGGGGTGGGGGGGTGGGGTGGGGTGGGGTGGGGTGTGGGTGGGGGTGGGGTGGGGTGTGGGTGGGGTGGGTGGGGTGGTGGGGGTTGGGGGTGGGTGGGTGGGTGGGGGGGGGTGGGGGTGGTGGGGGTGGGGGGTGGGTGGGGGTGGGTGGGGGTGGGTGGGGTGGGGTGGGGTGGGTGGGGGTGGGTGGGTGGGGGGTGGGGTGTGGGGTGGGTGGGTTGGGTGGGGTGGGGTGGGTGGGGTGGGGGTGGGGTGGGTGGGTGGGGTGGGGTGGGGGTGGGGTTGGGTGGGTGGGGTGGGTGGGGGTGGGGGTGGTGGGTGGGTGGGGTGGGTGGGTGGGGGTGGGTGGGGGTGGGGTTGTGGGTGGTGGGGTGTGGGTGGGTTGGGGTGGGGGTGTGGGGTGGGGTGGGGGGTGGGGGTGGGGGGTGGGGTGGGTGGGGTGGGGTGGGGTGGGGGTGGGGTGGGGGTGGGGGTGGGGGTGGGGTGGGTGGGTGGGTGGGGTGGGGTGGGTGGGGTGGGTGGTGGGGGTGGGTGGGGTGGGTGGGGTGGTGGGGTGGTGGGGTTGGGGTGGGGTGGGGGGTGGTGGGGTGGTGGGGTGGGGGTGGGGGTGGGTTGGGGTGTGGGGTGGGTGGTGGGGTGGGGGTTGGGGGTGGGTGGGTGGGGTGGGGTGGGGTGGGGTGTGGGTGGGTGGTGGGGGGTGGGGTGGGGTGGGTGGTGGGTGGGTGGGTGGTGGGGTGGGTGGGTGGGTGGGGGTGGTGGGGTGGGTGGGTGGGTGGGTGGGGTGGGGTGGTGGGGGTGGGGTGGGTGGGTGGGGTGGGGTGGGGGTGGGTGGTGGGGGTGGGGTGGGTGGGGGTGGGGTGGGGGTGGGGGTGGGTGGTGGGGGGTGGGTTT